>CM039126.1:19176269-19402600 GCA_022036555.1 Microstegium vimineum | reverse complement strand
GGGTACCCCCTAGGTAGACTATGATGCGTATTTCATCGATAGTTGGTGCGCCAGGTAGGGGCTGTGTGCATTGACTCCATGGCTCATCAAGCGGTCACCTTCTCGGATTCGATGGTCCTCCCGGCAACCAGCATCGTGCTCCAGATCGGATCCATATCTTGACCCGTTGGATCTACAACTCGCGGGACAGATGGGCCACCACCTGCACGTCGTCCCGCCATGCCAAAGTATCACCCGCAAAAGAAAGTCAACATCGACGATCTGGTCGACGCCATCGATCGCTCCAATGTCGGTATCATCAGATGTGTCGACCTCGTGGAGAAGGCACGACGCCTATTGAAAGGATCAAGATGCCCAAGAGGGGGGGGGGTGAATTGGGCTTATTTCAAATTTCTAAAGCAATATGAAATCCTAGCAATGCTAATTACCCCCTAGTGCCTACCGATTGTGTGTCCTTGCTAGAAAGCGGTAGCAAGTCAATAGAAAGCGAAAACACCCTACACAATTCTAGTATGAATTGAAGAACAACTGTGGAATGTAATGCGGTATGAAAGAGCTAGGGAAAGAGAATCTTGACACGACGACGTTTTGCCGAGGTATCAAGAAGTCGACACTCCCCCTAGTCCTCGTTGGAGCACTTCGCAAGGTATCGCTCCCCCTCAATCCCGCGCAAGGGATGAGTGCTCTCTATGGGCTGATTCTTCACCACTCCAGCTCGGTGAATCGCCCACAACCGATCACAAGTCGATGAAGAAGGGTCGCCGACAATCTCCCCGGCGATCACCTTCCTCCAAGCACCACTGGACCGTCTAGGTGATGTCGACCACCAAGAGTAACAAGCTTTGATCTCCACTTGACTCAATCAAGCCTCACAACTAGAGTGGATGCACACTTGATCTCTTGGATGAACTAGAGGAGAGGATGGATGGATTCGCAAATCACTCTCGCTCTCTAGGGCTCTTGCTCTCTTCCCAACCTTCTCAAGGATCTCAGCAAACTGAAATGAGCAAAGGCAAGGTGGGAAGACAAGGGGTGGGCTATAAATAGCCCCTCTCACAAACTGCCTCGAGCTGAGAAAACTGTCTTCTTTAAGTTGGCGACGGACGCTCCAACGCCCTGCCCAACGCTCCGTCGCTTGGCGACGGACGCTGCGTCTCAGCGTCCGGTGCCAACTGGCTGCTCTCAGGTTCCTGGGAAAATATTCCCGGATGCTCGCTAGCGTCCGACGCCCATGTGACAGACGCGTCCGTCGCGAGATGGGCGTTACTGGAGCTCTCTGCTGGCCCGCCGGACGCTGCTAGGGTTTCACCCCAGCGTCCGACGCCCAGAAACTGGCTCTCTCAACTTTGGTTTTCATCGCGATGAATATGGAAGTTGTTCTAGGCTAGCTTACGGTCACCATAGGCTTGCTTAGAGCTAAGAATGTCAAGTGTGCACCACACCTAAGTCATGAAGCTCTCCTAAGTCAAGCTACTAGTCTCAACCCCTCATAATAGTACAGTCAAACATCTTGAGCTTGGAATGCTCCCCTAAGTGGCGAACCTAGCGGATGCTCAAACTTAACCGAAAAGAAACGACAAGCAACACATGCAAATGCTATGCAATACAAGAATTTGAATCTAGGTTGCTTGCAAGTTTGAACCACAGTTAGACTTCTTCACACGTTTTAAGGACGGTTATTCTAACCGTGTTAGCCAAGCCTATGTGCATTACAAGATTAACATGTTATTGTTGACACAAAATGTGACGCACTATGCCTCACACACAGCAAGCCGAAAAGCGTGGTTACTAATTCGGCTATTATGAATGTAAGATCTATTTGTAGAGACAACATGAAAGCAATAATTGTTAAAGCATAAATAGATCTATAAGAAAGAATAGAGCCAAACCGTATCAATCTAGATTGGGCCAAAGAGTGTTACAAATATATAAATATCTAAAACATGCAACACGTGATAACTTAATGAGATCTACTAGATCTTGCCAAATCTAATAGAGCCGATAAATATCTTGCTTTTGCTAAGCATATCAAGCAAACACCTGTCGCACGGTATCTACTCGTAAACGAAACATAAGCGAAGATTTCTTGATTGTCAAGCAAGGATCCGCCGCACGACCATTGAAAACAAACAAGACTACTTGCATCAACGTCTAAATCCACCGCATGATACTACACATGATAACAAGGTTGTCGGGACTTACGGAGGTCGTCGGATCGATGGCTCCTCTCGAAGGACTCGACGACACGACAAAGGACTCGAAGTTGGCACGGGGCCGGTTGTATTGATTTGGTTGTGAACAGTTTTACAATGGCCAAGGGTTTATATTTATACCCTGGTCATGACATGAGTCCTAAAAGGACACGACTACAAAACATTAAAGGAAAACATGACATCTTTGACTCTAGTTTTTCCTTTGGAGTCTTTATTGCCTTAATTGTCGCGATCTTCGTTGCTCGATCGGCTCTTTACTTGCCGCTTTTGTTGCTTCTTCAACAGAAAACCGCCCTTCCTCAGAATAGCTGACCGCACGATCATTTGCCGAATCTTTGGAAATTAACCGATCGCACGAACACTTGCCGACTCTTTGGAAATCAGTCGACCGCACGAACACTTGCCGAATGCTCCGAACACTTGTCTCTGCAAATTCACTGCGCACTGTCCCACCTGTCATCTTCCTAAGGTGCCAAAATCCAGTGTTAACACATGCCCCCTCAATTTCGGGATAAAAGTCGTTTTATTCTAAAATTGACTACAAGCTTCCTCCTTCTTCTAGGTCAACACTGTTCAACTCCACAGCCGCCGCTCAAAAAATCCAAGCTCCAGCACATTCTCGACTTCACCTCGAACCTTCAAAGGCGACTCAGGACGAAATTCCAGAGGTAAATTTCATTCGCTTCTACACATTCGGCAATTCCCGATTGACTTTCCTGCTTCTTTCCCGATTCATTTGTTTCTCTGATTTCATCATCCTTTGAAGGAATACAAGGACCAAATTTTGATTCCCTATGTTGCAAACCCTGATTCCTACCTTCTTGGTCCAATGGGAAACCCTGACCCAACTGAAATTATTGAGAAGAAAACCTTGAGAATCCACTTCAAGTCTGGAGTCACCCAATCGCCAAACCAATGGCCAAACACCTTCAAGACCTGGCCGTTTCCCCCAATCGTCGGATGGCGAAACTGGTACCGGAGGATGCTGGATAAGAGCAGCAGCCACTAGGATTATCAAGACATCAACCACTGTTTGGAATTATCTCTGTCAGAAATGCCTAGAGATGAATCCCTCCTAATAGCAGCTTCTCATTTTTGGTCTGATGCTATCAATGCCTTTGTTTTCGGCCATGGCATGATGACTCTTACTCTGGCCGATGTATTCATGATGACTGGCCTAAATGTGTCATAGCGGTATATCCCTTCAAGTATAAGAGCAAAAGCAGCCAGAAAGCTGTCAAATCTGAAGGTGGATGGGTCAAATATATTCAGACCTATATGAAAACATCTGGTGCTGTTCTTGACAAGGAATGCAGGGCCTTCATGAATATGTGGTTGTGCAGATTTGTTTTTTGTGGAAAATCCAATGAGCCAACCTTAAATCATATGACGATGGCGGAGGACCTAGCTGCAGGCACCCTGATCCCCCTAGGCAAATATCTTCTAGGATCTGTTTATCACATGATGCATCAGATAACTGCCCAGATACATCAAGGTGGGGAGATTTCTTGTGTAAGTGGCCCTTGGTGGTTTGTTCAGATGTGGCTGCAACTGTATATGCATCAGATAATCTCTATGCCCCTTCATAACTTGAGCTTTCCTTCAGTCAATTACACTGAAGGCAGTACAACAAGAGTTAAGGGTTGTCAAACCTATGAAGAAGCAACATCTTCCATCAACATCGACATGGACATTGGCCACCTCTTCAAGCTATTTTTTAAGGGTTTCGATAATGTGCTTTGGCTTCCTTACAGAGAGAATGATGATTTAATCGTCCCTTGCAAATTCAGCTATGAATCTGGCTGTTCTGATAAGGTGTCTACAGAGGTCTTCAATTCCTTCATCAGACCCTGCATCTTGCCAGCCGAATTCCATTATGGGAGGTTAGTACAATCTACCTATGAATTCTACTACCCAAACATGGCAGCCAGGCAACTAGGATGTGAACAGTTGCTCCCAAGACCTTTCTTTTCAACAACCATAAGATTCAGGGAGTTGATCAGAAATGAAATAGAAGCTAAAAAAGTCTTTGAGCTTGGATGAGACTTGTCAATATATGAGCCCTCTCCATTTGGGCCAGTAGATGTTGTTCATCCCTTTTTTGCTTCCTGGTGGCAAGAATGGCACAATCACATCTTCAACACACTAGTGCACTCTCTATGCCAAGATCTGCAACCCCAATTTTCTTCTAACAGTGAGGTAATTTCATTGTACTCATCATTTTCTGCTTTTGAACTCACTTCTCACTTTAACATCTGGTTATGCACAGGATTTTGAGCCCACTCCTCCTACCAAAGCAATCCAGTACCACTCAGCTGGGCCCAAACCTATCCTGGGTTTTGATGCTCCAACTCTAGCAACCTTCATGAAGATTCCTACAGTTTCGGCCACTGCACCTTCAGGAAGAGAAGGCAAAAGGAAAGCATTTGAGAATATTAGTGTGACCAGAAAGATAAGGTCCAAGATAGTCAAGCGGTCTCCCAAGGTATGAATCTTTTATTCGGTAATAAATCTCATTCGGCAACAACTCTGACCGTCTTCATACCAATCACCTCTACTGCAGCCACATGTTGAAATTCCAGGATCAAGCAATGTTTCAACAACGATGGATACTCCTCCTCAAGCTTCTACTGAAAATGTGGAGGTTCAGGAAACTGAAGATACAGAAGCTCATGAAGCTGAAGGCACAGATGCCCATGAAACTGCCGAACACATTGGTAACATCATTCGGCTAATCGTTTCTTTTTCTTTATATAACATCTACCTCCTCTCCTTATAATCTATCATCTGCATTGTTGGAAATAGATAAAATTATAGAAAACTTAGTAGAAGAACCCTCCTCTAGGCTAGCTCCAGGTTCACCATCTATGGATATCCAATCAAGCTCTCAACCAGACCAGGGCACATCCCATCTTGATGATCAATCAACACAACAGGTAACATCTTGGCTTAAGCTATTCTTCTAGCATACTCTTCTAGTCGGCTAACACTTCTCTCTCTTTCAAGAACACCTTTAAACCAACCACCAGCTACTCTTTCACTGTTGAGGACTACATTAGTGAGAAGGGTGAAGAAGCTACCTCCCAGCAAACTCTATCAGTGGAAAATCAAGTTCGGCTGAAGGACATAACTAATCTGCTGAACAAGGATATCAACACTCTAGTCCAAGACTCAGATCAGATAAGAGATCTTCTCGACCTCATCAACCAAGAACTTCCATCTAATCTCAAAACTTCTCTGGAATCTGCAGCCCACCTTGATGATCACTTTGTTGTGGTGAAGAGAGCCAATAAAAATATAGCCTCCAGAGCTGTCCTGTAGAATAATAGATCCCTGAAGAAACAAGAAGCTAGAGTCTTGCATTCCCAAATTCAAGCTACCAAGAATTAACTGACAACTTTGGAGCCTGAGCTGAAAGTCATGGAGAATGAGAAAATCAGACTGGAGGCTCAGTTAACCGAACTGAATGCCAGAATTCAGTCTTACAAAGCTAAGATGACAGATTTACCAAATTCTATAGAGGCAACTTCATCAAAGATATCAGCCATCCTCAAAGAAGACCAATAGTTCAAAGCAAAGTTGTCTAGTATCCAAAGCTCTGAAGATGAAGACCAGAAAGTGTTGAACAATGTTAGCCGAATCAGGACCGAAGCTTTAGATGCCATCAACCAGCTTCTGAGCGAGTAGAATCATGGGCTTGTAATAGATTAACCATGACACATTCTATCTCTGAACAACCGGATGTTTTTACTCTTCATCTTTATGCACTTCTGTTTGTATGAGAATATAATCAGCTCTTTTATTTTTCCGATTAGAACATAGACGATTACCTTTGGATAGCCAATTGTTCTCGTCTTTCCGGTTCAGGGACATAGCCGAATGACTCCTGACTTATCCGAGCCTGGCCCAGTCCAGCAACGGCCCATCCGAGAGGGAAAACCCTAGCTCATCGTTTGGCATTCTCATCCCACTACTCCAAGATATACGCCACTGCCTTCACTCGGCTTATAAATAAACCCTCTTTCTCAGCCTCTACCAACTACTCTAGTTAAGCATTCTCATCTCCGTCTCCTCATTTTCTCCGCTCAAACCAATCCAGAGGGAAACCCTAATCTCTACAGTAGCAATGGCGGGAGGCGACAATCGTGGCAAGCGCCCCGCCGAGGGAGAAGCCGAAGGAAGCCGAGCGTGGCGTTGTCGACAACATGGGTGAGAATCGACTCCTTTCCCCCTTGTTGTTCTACTCCTTGTTCATCTTTCTAGCTCTGATTTCTGTTCTTACTTACCAGGATAAGGGTTATCTCCACCAGCCAGAGCATTCCCTTCCCTTCGGCGACACCAGCTCAACCGGGGACTCCGTCATCCGGCTCCTCCGGCTCTTCAAGTTCCTACCACTCCAACCCTTGGGATTTGGATTTGGGTGTCATGGATGCCCCTTACACTCATGGAGAGGCAGTCACCTTCATCAAGGAAAGGAATGAGGCCTGGGGAGAACTGGAGAAGATCTCCAAACAATACGGCATCGACCAACTTGAATGGGATAACCAGCGGAAGCAGTTCTGCGACGCCATTACCGGTTAGTAAAAATAAATCTCACTCAATTCCCCCTTTTCTGACTCCATCTGTTCACCCGATTCGTATTCTTTTGTTCAGCGCTCTCTGCAAAGGTTGAGCGCCTGAAGATCGCGGCGAACAGGATCGCCGACAAGGTGAACGCCCAGGGAGAAACCGCCGAGGCACGCCTTGATGATGCGGACGACCGTATCAATCAAGTCGTCATTCACGACGTACATCACGGTGTAGCTCTGGGACTAGCGGCAATGTCCACCTAGGTTCGCGAAGACCTCTCCTTCATGCCAGTCGGCTTCCTTGGTGGTGGGCCTTCAGAAGATGTCAAGGACATCGACGAGCTCCTGGAGAGCTATGAGGACCATGCAACCGTTCTCGCCCAAGCCACAGATGCCCAGTCTGTCCTCAACAAGTTGTTTGAGGAGTAGTTTGTATCTAGGAATCTTATGTAAAAACCACTCATCTTGTGAAGTATCATCTGTGATTTCCGCTTGTTTTTCCCTTTTGAATCTTTCTGAGAATAGTAACTCTGAGGAATGCTTTCTGAATTGCATAACGTTGTCCTTAGTCGATTGTGTTTATATTTTTTCTCTAAAGGCGACACATACCGCGTCAGCTATTCTCCAAGCTTTTAGAGTATTTTTTGGCTAAAGGCGATGCTTCTACATACATCGGCTATTTGTGCACAAAACTTCTCAAGTCTGTTTATGCACCAACCTCAACACTGGGATGAAATCTTTTAAGAAATCTTCCATTAATAGCTCTAGTGAACTCTTCTCCCAGTAGAGTCTTTAAAATATACGCATTGCCAGGCGCACACCTCACTATCCGAAAAGGTCCTTCCCAATTCGGAGACCATTTGCCGAACGCTTTATCCTTCGTCCCAATCGACAATATAACCTTCCAAACCAAATCTCCCTCTGCGAATTGCTTTTCTCTAACCTTTTTGTTATAATATTTGGCAACACGTAATTTGTTCTTCTCAATATTTTCCAACGCTTTGAGATGAACTAAATGCAAATCCTCTAATTCATCCATCATTAGGTCCTTATAATCTTCTTTCTTCAAATCGTTTTGCAATGTAACTCGTCTCGAACCCGATCGCAACTCCCACGGTAGCACAGCATGATTCCCATAAACCAACTCGTAGGGAGACGCTTGAGTAGACCCATAACAAGCCATTCGGTAAGTCCATAAAGACTCATTAAGAACCGAATGCCACTTCTTCGGCTTTTCATCAACCTTCTTCTGAATAATCTTGATCATGATCTTATTTGATGCTTCGGCCTGGCCATTAGCTTGTGCATAATAAGGAGAAGAATTGTATAACTTGATTCCCATTTCTTCAGCAAAATCACAAAATTCAGATGAAGTGAACTGAGTTCCTAGATCTGTTGTTATAGTTTGAGGAATCCCGAATATGTGAATTATATGCTCCTTAACAAAATTGATCATGTTTTCTGATGTAACCTTCTTCAAAGGGATAGCTTCAACCCACTTTGTAAAATAATATGTAGCCAATAGCCCAAACTTATACCCTTTGCTAGAAGGAGGATGAATCTGACCAATCAAATCTATGCCCCATCCTCTAAATAGCCAAGGCTTAATAATCGGGTTCATAGCCGATGCTGAAGCTCTTTGAATATTGCCGAATCTCTGATAATCTTGACACCCCTTGTAATATTCAAAACAATCTTCAAGCATGGTCGGCCAAAAATAACCGGTTCTCCTAATTATCCACTTCATTTGGTAAGCCGATTGATGTGCACCACATATCCCTTCATGCACTTCATACATCAACTTTCTAGCCTCTTATTGACTCAAACACTTGAGGAGTACCCCATCTATGGATTTATAGTACAACTGGTCATCAAGGAGCACGAACTTGAGAGCTTTGTATCTAAGCTTTCGGGAAACCTTTTGTGATGGATTTTTTAAGTAATCGGCAACTTCGTTTCTCCAGTCATCAACTACCCGATTCTCATCTAAAGCATGAATCTCTTGATCCTCTCGGTATCCCGAAGCAGCATGAGCCAGTTTATTCGCTTCTTCATTATGCCCCCTAGGGATATGATGCAAGGTCGCTACCTGAAAACTCTTCAAAAGCTCTCGGCATTTATCATAATATTCTCTTAATATATCACTCTTGCATTCATATTGGCCGATCAGTTGGTTAATTACCAACTCAGAATCTCTGAAGATCTCAACAGCAACAGCCTTTATTTCGATAAGAAGCTGAAGTCCTCTAAGCAATGCTTCATACTACGCTTGATTGTTAGTAACATAGAATTCAATAGGGATGGCATACTTAAAAGTCACCCCTCATGGAGAGATCAAGAGAATACCAGCACCCCCACCTTTGCTACAAGATGAACCATCAAAAAACAAAGTCCAAGGTGCAATACTTATCATGTTAGCAAAAGGAGCACGATGTTGGGTAACAAAATCGGCAATAATTTTACCCTTTACTGCTTTTGCCGATTCGTACCTCAAATCAAATTCCGACAATGCTAAAATCCACTTGCCAATTCTTCCATTTAAAATTGGCATTAATAACATATGTTTTATTACATCAAACTCAGAAACTACCACGCATTCAGCATTCAACAAGTACTACCAAAACTTGGTACACGAGTAATACACGCACAAGCAAAGCCTTTCCGTAGCCGAATACCTTGTCTCTAGATCTAGCAATTTTCGGCTAAGGTAAGCTATTACTCTTTCTTTTCCCTCAAACTCCTGCATGAGGGCCGATCCTATTGTCAGGTTATCGGCCGCCACGTACAACTTAAAAGGCTTATCAAGCTGTGGAGGTACCAATACAGGTGGTGCCTTCATGTATTCTTTGATCTCATCAAAAGCCTTCTGTTGTACGTCACCCCATACAAACTCTTGATCCTTTTTAAGCTTTAACAACGGAGAGAAAGGTAAAACTCTTTCTAACAAATTAGATATGAATCTTCTTACAAAATTAATCTTGCCGAGCAGTGATTGCAACTCCGTGAGATTAGTTGGAGGGATAACCTTGTCTATCGCTTCCATGCTCTTCTTACCGACTTCGATCCCTCCTTTATGGACTAGAAATCCTAAAAACTCACCAGCCGAGACTCCAAAGGCACACTTGTTCGAGTTCATCCTCAAACCATGTTTCCTAGTGCACTCCAAAGTCTTCCTTAAATCAGCTAAATGTCCCTTGTGATTTCTAGACTTGACCACCACGTCATCAATATAGATCCCCATGATTTTGCTGATCAACTCGTGGAAAATATAGTTCATGGCCCTTTGATAAGTTGCACCGGCATTCTTTAAACCAAAAGTCATGACTACCCACTCAAACAAACCAATATGACCAGGGCATCTGAAGGTTGTCTTGGAAATATCCTCTATTGTCATAAAGATTTGGTTATAACTAGCATTACCATCCATAAAGCTGATGACTTCATAACCAGCCGCTGCATCGACAAGCAAATCGGCAACCAACATTGGGTAACCATCCATTGGAGTGGCTTTATTGATATTTCTAAAGTCAATGCAGACCCTCATCTTTCCATTCTTCTTATACACCGAAACTATGCTTGAAATCCACTCTGCATACCTGCATGGCCGAATGAAATTCGCTTCTAATAATCTTTCAACTTCTTTTCTCACATCGGCCAGTATCTCTTCTTTGAAAATTTTCCGAGGAGGTTGTTTGTAAGGACGATACTCAGGCTTAATCGACAATCAATGCTCAACAATAGAACGATCCAGTCCGGGCATCTCCGTGTAATCCCAAGCGAAACAATCCTTGAATTCTTTTAGAAGGTCTATGAACTTTAATCTATACTCTGGGTCTAAATTTGCACTGATATACATCGGCCTTGGCTTGACATCATCACCAACATTTATTTCTTCTAGCTTATCGGCTAACATAAAGCCACGTCCCAACTTTCCTTTGTTGCCATCGATCGGGTTCCCCATCAAAAATTGCTTTGAGAACCGACTACATGGATCGGCTGTTGGTCCTTGTTGAAGACGTTCACATGACCTTCCTCCCATACTTTTCCAGAGAAGCAATCGACGCCATCATATTCCTAGTAGGTGGGCTCTATAGCAGCAACACTTACCGAATCATCAGCATGAACAATTTCAACATCATCTCCAATCCACTGAATAAGAATCTGATGCATGGTTGAAGGTATGCAGCACTTAGCATGGATCCAATCTCTTCCCAAGAGAAGACTATATGCCCCCTTGCCATCAATGACAAAGAAGATAGTAATCAAAGTTTTTGATCCAATTGTTAACTCGACGTGTACAGCCCCTCGGGTGTCAGAGGGATTGCCAGCAAAGTCCCTGAGCACCATGTCAGTCTTCAACAGTTCCTCATTAGTCATCCCAAGCTTCCTAAAGGTGGTATAAGGCATAATATTGATGGCAGCCCCTCCATCAACAAACATCTTGGTCAGAGGCTTACCATTGACGTATCCTTTCATGTAAAGCTGCTTCAAATGTCGATGCTTGGCTGGCTTATCGAAAATTGCCCGCTGAGTCAAGACAAGCTGAGCCATTAGATCCTGATATTCGCTCTCATCGAAATCTGAGTACACCTCCTCTTGGATGTCTTCGCCTTCGGGAGCTATGAACTCTAATGGAAGGAAGAAAGCCATGCATGCATCAGTCTAATGGTCGTGCTCGTCAAGTTTTTTCTTAGGACGCCATATCTATTTCTTTTCGGCAACTGTTTGTGCCAGCTCGCTGTTCCTCAAGCGTTGTACTCTCCTCTTCTGGCTCTTCCTCAGCCCCGGTGGGCACCATTGTCCCTTCTGCCACACATATTCACGGTGCTCTTCTTCTTCAGTGCCTTCCTCGTAATGGACCCACTCCTGATCGACAAATCTCTTGCCTCGCCGATTCTCAGAGTTGCATATTTTTAAACGCCGATCGTCCTCAGGAAACTATGCTCCAAGTCTTTCATGGACTGGACGGCTGTTGACCCGGGACTGCCTGTACCCTGAATATTGATCACTGCATTCGAGGCAATTATTCCTATCAGGTAGCTTCAGGCCTTCATTCCAACAATGCTTGAAGAACGAGCATCCCCAATGAGACTGCTCCTGCTCTCTCATGTATTCTTGCTCTCTCTGGTACATCTCTTCCTTGTACCTCTAATGTTCCTCCATGAACTCTTGTTCCTCGTAATACCTCTGCCTCTGATACTGCTCTTGCTCCCATCACCATTTGTTTAACAGAATCCGTGTTGTAACCCTGGGTCTGGAAGCTTCCCCTCTCTCGTTTCGGCTATTCTGGAACTGAGCCCGTTGCCGAAACTCCTCATTCGTAATCTACCGATCAGGGTCAACGGCACCAGCTCTTCTTGCTCTGTCTGAAGTCAACACCTTCATTTTGCCCTTGCTTTTGGGGTCTTCTATGGCAACCATGTTCATAGAGAAAGACACCGTATTCTGTGCAAAAGGATTATCATCAATTTTCATCTTGCCATCAAACTTCAAATGCCCCTCCTGAATAGCTCTCTGGATTCGCACTCTGAACACTCGGAATCATTGATGGAATGGGAATTAGTGTTGTGGAAGCCGCAAAATTTCTTGTCTTTCACCCCTTCAGGACGCAGCATGGCATGCCCTTCCGGCAATTTGATGCGTCCCTCCTTTACCAACAACTCGAACAGCTTGTCTGACTTAGAGACATCAAAGTCGTAAGTACCCTTCTGCTGCCTCAACCATCGCTAACTAACTTGAGTTGGCTCTTTCACCCAGACCAATTCGGCTGCGGCTATCTCATCTTCATCGTCGTACTCTGCTGCTTCTTCCAGGAAACTTTGATACATTTCATTAGCCACATCACCCTTCTGGAAGCGGTTATCTCTCCTAAACCCTTGAGCCTGATTACTCATCATTGCCAACCGCTGCGACAACTGGCCAAGGTCATCAAAGTCCATGCCGAACAGCTTCTCCCCGACATTTGGCTGCATGCCCGCTATTGCCATCCCTGGCAATTGGTCATCTGGTAGATTCAAGGAATAACAGAGGTTTTTGGTATCTTTGAACCTGCGGAGATACTCCTGGGGTGTTTCATTAGCCCTCTGCCTCAAGCTCATAAGATCAACTAGCTTCTTCTCATTAGTGCCCAAAAAGAAATGCGCATGGAACCTCTACTCTAACTTTGCCCATGTACCAATGGAATTTGCTGACAGAGGCGTGAACCATGTGAAAGCTGGCCCTGTTAGAGACAACGAAAAATACCAAATCCTCCAAGCTTCATCTACAGACGCCTCCCCAAGCTGCATCAAGTATCGGCTGATGTGTTCTATGGTGCTAGTGTCATCTTGACCAGAAAACTTGATCAAATCTATGGGAGGCTTCACCCTCGGAGGGAGTGCCACTCGGTTATACCACTCTGGATAAGGGGACTTGTATGCATAGGACTGGTTCTTTGGCTTTAAGCCAAACTGATTCTGCATCATGTCCGCCATCCTGTGCATGATAAGGTCAATATTTGAATTTGGAGCTCCATGTGCTTGCCCTTCAAAAGGCAACCCTGCTGAGTTCTTATACCCTAGATTTGGGAGAGCATCAATAGCACTGTAATCAGCAAACTCTTGATATCCGTCTCCATACATATTCTTCTACAACCTGTTCGCTGCTGGAGACACCTTAAAAGCCGATTGTGGGACGTTTCTCGACGTGTTGAATGCGAGCTAGCCATAAGTCATGGGAGGTTGTTGTTTCTGGGGAGGAAACCATCCCACCTTGGTTCATGCCAGGCGCTCCGCTATCCTCAGCGGTCTTCTCCTGGTGCTTTGGCACATGGAACAATGTCGGTCCTTGCATTGGACTAGCAGTTTCCTCAAACTACTTATCAGCAGATGGACCAAAAGTACTGACCCTGATCGTGCGAAAGGTATTCAAGAAAGCCGTATGATGTTTTCTCATAGTGTCACTCATGGCCTTGTAAACCACTTCAGTCATCTTCCGAGCATCTTCCTCTTCGGTGTAATCAGTCTGATGTGGAAGGAGAGTCCTCGGGAGCGACTGCTTCTGAAAAACCTTGTTGCTTTTATTCTTTGAAAAGGACATCAAGCACTTCTATTGAAACTCATCACATGCTTGCTGGACCATATTCCTCAGGTCTTCTGGCAACTCATCCATAGTCACGTCCAGAACCTGGTTATTGTCGAATTCATGCATCCTAAAATGTGTGGTCCCACTGGGCATGCCAAAAGGTGTGTTGACACAAAATGTGACGCACTATGCCTCACACACAGCAAGCCGGAAAGCGTGGCTTCAATCAGGGTGCCCGGGTGTTTCGAAATCCGGAAACGTGCCAATCAGTTTGACCTAAAACTAACAAGGGATAAAAATCATTAGATACAAAACTAGAACATGCTGGGTGAGATCAGACAGTTCCATATATACGACCCTGAAGCCACTTACGACGACATACAGCTATAGAAGCTATCTGCCAACAAGTCTTATAGATCATTCGGCTAAAATAAACATAAGGTACGTAAAGCGTCGATTGCCGAACGTGCATGCATGAGAAAGTACATTTAGACGAATCATAATTAACTGTGAGTTAAAGCGTAACCAAGCTCAGCAATCCAACCGAGTTGGGATCCATGATGAAGGAACATGTAAGCAAACACGATCAAACTAATCTAAAGCTTGCATCTGCCGCATGATACCTAACCTTATCAAAGCTTAAACGTGGTTAACATGCATGAACCCACAACACGTAGCAATCTAGATCAGACTAATTCGGCTATTATGAATGTAAGATCTATTTGTAGAGACAACATGAAAGCAATAACTGTTAAAGCATAAATAGATCTATAAGAAAGAATAGAGCCGAACTGTATCAATCTAGATTGGGCAAAAGAGTGTTACAAATATAGAAAATATCTAAAACATGCAACACGTGATAACTTAATGAGATCTACTAGATCTTGCCAAATCTAATAGAGCTGATAACTATCTTGCTTTTGCTAAGCATATCAAGCAAACACCTGCCGCACGGTATCTACTCGTAAACGAAACATAAGCGAAGCTTTCTTGATTGTCAAGCAAGGATCCGCCGGACGACCATTGAAAACAAACAAGACTACTTGCATCAACGTCTAAATCCACCGCATGATACTAGACATGATAACAAGGTGTCGGGACTTACGGAGGTGGACGGATCGATGGCTCCTCTTGAAGAACTTGACGACACGACAAAGGACTCGAAGTTGGCACGAGGCCTATTGTATTGATTTGGTTGTGAACAGTTTTATAATGGCCAAGGGTTTATATTTATACCCTGGTCATGACATGAGTCCTAAAAGGACACGACTACAAAACAGTAAAGGAAAACACGACATCTTTGACTCTAGTTTTTCCTTCGGAGTCTTTATTGCCTTAATTGTCGTGATCTTCGTTGCCCGATCGGCTCTTTACTTGCCGCTTTTGTCGCTTCTTCAACAGAAAACCACCCTTCCTCAGAATAGCCGACCGCACAATCATTTGCCGAATCTTTGAAAATTAACCGACCGCACGAACACTTGCCGACTCTTTGGAAATCAGTCGACCGCACGAACACTTGCCGAATGCTCCGAACACTTGTCTCTGCAAATTCACTGTGCACTGGCCCACCTATCATCTTCCTAAGCGTGCCAAAATCCAGTGTTAACAGTTATATTACACATGATGCATGGTTCACACAAACTCATTTTTTAGTGAACTTAGAGTGATCAAGCACATTTAACTCGCTTCTCAACCTACAAAAGGTTGCTTCATCGAGTGGTTTTGTGAAGATATTCATCAATTGCTCTTCGCTCTTAACTCCAACTAGTGTTATGTCTTTCCTAGCCACATGATCTCTAAGAAAGTGATGGCGAATATCTATGTGCTTGGTGCGAGAGTGTTGAACCAGGTTGTTAGCAAGCTTTACGACGCTTTCATTATCACACAAGAGTGGAACATTTTTTAGGGTAACACCGTAATCAAGGAGTGTTTGGGTCATGTATAAGATTTGTGCACAACAAGCTCCCGCGGCAATGTATTCCGCCTCAGCGGTAGACAATGCCACACTATTTTGCTTCTAAGAGGACCAAGAAACAAGTGATCTTCCTAGCATATGGCACCCTCCGGAGGTACTCTTCCTATCAACCTTACACCCGGCATAATCCGAATCGGAATAGCCCACAAGATGGAAGGGAGCTCCTTTGGGATACCAAAGGACAATGCTAGGGGTGTGCCTAATGTACCTAAGAATTCTTTTAACTACACGTAGATGCGACTCCTTAGGGTTTGCTTGGAATCTAGCACACATACACACACTAAACATGATATCCGGCCTAGATGCGGTGAGGTAAAGTAAACTACCGATCATCGAGCAATAAAGAGTTTGGTCAATCGGTTTACCTCCCTCATCAAGGTCGAGATGTCCATTAGTAGGCATTGGGGTCTTGATTGGATTGCAATCCTCCATCTTGAATTTCTTGAGCACATCATGAGTGTACTTCTCTTGAGATATGAAGGTGCCCTCCCTCAATTGCTTCACTTGGAAGCCAAGGAAGAAGGTTAGCTCGCCAATCATTGACATCTCGAATTCCTTGGACATAAATGCACCAAATTCCTTGCTATGATCTTGGTTTGTTGACCCAAATATAATGTCATCGACATATACTTGGCAAACAAAGATTTCTCCATCAAGCACCTTGGTGAATAGTGTGGTATCCACTTTCCCGATCTTGAAGCCCTTCTTGAGTAGAAGGTCCCTAAGCCTCTCATACCAAGCTCATGGAGCTTGCTTCAATCCATAGAGTGTCTTGGACAACCTATACACATGATTAGGCAAAGTTGGGTCTTCAAACCCGGGAGGTTGTGAGACAAAGACAAGTTCATTAATGAAACCATTTAAGAAGGCACTCTTCACATCCATTTGAAACAATTTCATTCTATGATGTGAAGCATATGCCAAAAGGATACGAATGGCTTCTAGTCTTGCAACCGGTGCAAAGATCTCCCCAAAATCCAAGCCTTCAACTTGGGAGAACCCCTTTGCCATCAATCTTGCCTTGTTCCTCACAACCATGCCTTGATCATCTTGCTTGTTCCGAAACACCCACTTGGTGCCAATGATTCTTGCTCCTTTGGGCTTTTCTACTAGTGTCCACACTTCGTTCCGGGTGAAGTTGTTCAACTCTTCATGCATGGCATTCACCCAATCTGGATCCGCAAGTGCATCCTCCACACTAGAAGGCTCAACAAAGGAAACAAAGGAGTGATGTTCAACATAAGAAGCAAGTCTAGATCGAGTTGTTACCCCCCTTGATGGACTCCCTATGATGAGGTCTTGTGGATGAGCTTGAAGTATAGGTATAGATCTTCTTGTAGTCTCTTGAGGAGGGGGATGTGGTGCTTCAACATTTTGAGTTTCCGCCTCGGCTTGATCTTGAGGGATGAAGGTATCTTCATGTTCTTCCCTCACTTGATCTTCATCAACTTGAGGCGTGCGGGGTGGAGAAGGCTCTTGATTTGCACCATCTTCTCCTTCTTCCACCTCTTGTGTGTTGATAGCACCAATGGGCATATTCTTCATAGCCTCCCTCAAGGGTTCATCACCTACATCATCAAGATTCTCAAGCGCTCCTTGGGAGCTATTAGTTTCATCAAATTCCAAGTTATACGTTTCTTCAACTAAGCCAGTGGCTTTGTTAAATACACGGCATGCCTTTGATTTAAGCGAATAACCAACAAGGAAACCAATGTCACAATGCCTTTGAAACTTCCCCAAGTGTTGACGCTTCTTGTAGATGTAGACTTTGCATCCAAACACCCAGAAGAATGAGATATCCGGTTTCTTCCCATTCACAAGCTCATAGGGGTCTTCATGAGAAGCCTTTGGACAAATAGCCGGTTGGCCATATAGCATGCGGTGTTGATTGCCTCAGCCCAAAACTTCTCAGGGGTGTTGTACTCATCAAGCATGGATCTAGCAAGTGTGATAAGAGTCCGGTTCTTCCTCTCAACTACACCATTTTGTTGAGGAGTATATGTGGCGGACACTTCATGCTTGATGCCAACTTCATCACAATAGTCTTCAATCTTGGTGTTCACAAACTCGGTCCCATTGTCACTTCTAATCTTCTTGATCTTCACATCAAATTCATTTTGAGCTCTAGTTGCAAACTTCTTGAATATGCCTTGAGTCTCACTCTTGTATTGAAGAAAGAACACCCAAGTGTATCTAGAGTAGTCATCAACTACCACAAAGCAAAAGAGATTGCCTCCAAGGCTAGCATAGGTGGTAGGTCCAAATAAGTCCATGTGGAGTAGCTCTAGAACTCTTGAGGTAGACATGAAAGCTTTGGTTGGATGAGTGTTTGCCACTTGCTTGCCGGCTTGACATGCACTACAAAGTTTGTCCTTCTCAAACACCACATCCTTAACCCCTCTAACCAATTCCTTCTTGACAAGCTTCTTCAAGGTTGACATGCCCACATGTGCAAGTCTTCTATGCCATAGCCAACCCAAAGAACTCTTGGAGAATAGACATGTTTGCAAGCTAGCGTCATTTGAGGTGAAATCCACTAAGTAGAGGTTGTTGTGCCGAAACCCTTTGAATATCAATGACTTGTCATCTATCTTGGACACAAGCACCTCATTGGGAGTGAAGAGACATTGGAACCCAAGATCACACAATTGTCCAACCGATAACAAGTTGAAACTTAGAGCTTGCACTAGCAAGACATTGGATATAGATTGGTCATTGAATCATTGTAGATTGCCACTTTGCCAAGTCCTTGAACTTTCCCTTTTGAATTGTCCCCAAAGGTAATCTTGTCTTGCCCTTCACAATCTTCATCTAGTGTAGTGAACATTCCGGGATCACCAGTCATATGTTGAGTGCAACCACTATCAATCACCCAATGACTTCCACTAGTCTTGTAGTTCACCTTCTTGTCACCTTTAGCCATGAGGCATAGGTGTGTAGAGGATGAGCCCGGTGATGGAGGAGGTGGCGGTGGAGTAGAAGAACCAATCACCAATGCGGCCACCTTCTTATCTTCACTATCACTATCGGAGGGCTCACTTGAATCTTCAATGTTGATGAGCCAATCTCCAACAATGTAAGCCTTGTCATCCTTCTTCTTCTTGTGGAAGTCGAAGTTCTTCTTCTTCTTGTATGGCTTGTCATGTTTCTTGTCATCATCGCTTGAATCATCTTATGCACCCTTCTTGTTCTTGTAGTTCTTGAACTTCTTGTTCTTGAACTTGTCTTTCTTCTCTTCGGTGCAAGCATGAGCTAGATGACCAAGAATCCCACAATTGTAGAACTTCATTTGTGAGATGGGCTTCCTTGAAGAGCTTGTAAAGAATTTCTTCTTCTTTCAGTCAAACTTGACTCCATTCTTGTTTAGCCTCTTCAACATCTTGGTGGTCTTCTTCACCAAGAAGGCGATGTTGTCATCATCTTCATCTTCACTTGCACTCTCATACATGACTTGCATTTTGCACTTCTCCGAGGAAGATCCCTTGAGAGCCAAGTCCTTCTCCTCTTTTTCTTTTTCTTTCTTCTTGGAGGAGAAAGAAGAGCTGCCATCACCAATCTTCATGTACATCTCATGGGCATTGATTTTGCCCAACACTTGTGTTGGTGTAGAGGCGGAGAGATCCCCTTGGTGAAGAACCGTGACGATGTGGCCATACTTGTTAATTGGCAAGACACAAAATATCTTACGCACCACATCGGTCGACGCCATTTGGTTGAGCCCAAGTACATTCAATTCTTCAACAAGAATGTTAAGACGTGAGTACATCTCATTTGCATTCTCATTAGTAATCATAGTAAAAGAATTGAGATTTGCCATGACCAAGTGATAGTGTTCCTCAAGCTCACTCTTTGTGCCTTCGTGAAGAGCACAAATAGTGGTCCACAACTCAAATGCGTCTTTGGAATTACGCACTCGGTTGAAGACATCCTTGTAAATGCCACGGAAAATAATATTCTTTGCCTTGGCATTGTGCTTCTCAAAGTAAGGGTCTTCCACGAAGTAAAAAACCCCTTTGTGGCAGCTTTGAGCACGCCAACGTCCACGGCCTCTAGATAGGCCTCCATACGAACTTTCCAATAAGGAAACTGTGTCTCCATCGAACATGGGAGGTGGTCCATCCCCACGGTACATCTTGCTCTAGGCGGTGAAGCCTAATTTAAGAGCAACCTTGCTCTGATACCAATTGAAAGGATCAAGATGCCCAAAGGGGGGGTGAATTGGGATTATTTCAAATTTCTAAAGCAATATGAAATCCTAGCAATACCAATTACCCCTAGTGCCTACCGATTGTGTGTCCTAGCTAGAAAGCAGTAGCAAGTTAATAGAAAGCGAAAACACCCTACACAATTCTAGTATGAATTGAAGAACAAGTGTGGAATGTAATGTGGTATGAAAGAGCTAGGGAAAGAGACTCTTGACACGGAGACATTTTGCCGAGGTATCGAGGAGTCGACACACCTCGCTAGTCCTCGTTGCAGCACCTCGCAAGGTATTGCTCCCCCTCAATCCCGCGCAAGGGATGAGTGCTCTCTACGGGCTGATTCTTCGTCACTCCGGCTCGGTGAATCGCCCACAACCGATCACAAGTCGATGAAGAAGGGCCGACGACAATCTCCCCGGCGATCACCTTCCTCCAAGCACCACCGGACCGTCTAGGTGATGTCGATCACCAAGAGTAACAAGCCTTGATCTTCACTTGACTCAATCAAGCCTCACAACTAGAGTGGATGCACACTTTATCTCTTTGATGAACTAGAGGAGAGGATGGATGGATTCGCGAATCACTCTCTCTCTCTCTCTCTCTCTAGGGCTCTTGCTCTCTTCCCAACCTTCTCAAGGATCTCAGCAAACTAAAATGAGCAAAGGCAAGGGGTGGGCTATAAATAGCCCCTCTCACAAACTGCCTCAGCTAAGAAAACTGTCTGCTTTAAGTTGGCGATGGACGCTCCATCGCTAGGTGACGGACGCTTCGACGTCCTGTCCAACGGCTAGTTCCTGTTCACGTTAGCAGGCGACGGACGCTCAATCGCTTGGCGACGGACGATGCGTCTTAGCGTTGTTGATGGTAATTACGAGCTATTTTGTCACCATCAAAATACCGTCAACATCCTCATATTCAAAGGAAAACAAGAATAGCATGAACATGTTGTGCCAAATAACTAGTTCCACATGTCCCTTGACTATTTGATGAAGGTAATGACAAATGGGGACTTTTGGGAGCTAGTGGGCCCACTTAGGGGGTCGGCTGACCACCTTGTGGGGCCACTAGACCTCCCAAGCCCCCATGATCCAAGAACCACCCTCTAGAGCATTCTCTACCCCTTGGATCCAAGTGTGTTTCCTCCCAACGGTTCAGATTTGCATCACAAGGATTCATGGGCCCACATCAAGGATAACAGCGAGATAAACACCTCAGAACAAATACCCAAGGAAGATGATAGGTGGGACCAGTATATAGAAGACAGAGGTGGGCCAGGGCCCCTTAGGGTGGACGGCCGACCTACCATTGGGGCCCACCAGGCCACCCACATGCCCCTGAGCAGTGGGGACACCTTCTGGAGGAAGTGGCAGGGCCCACCTACCATTGGGTGGTCGACCGACCGTGGCCAGGTGGCCAAAAGGTGCACCGACCTCTCCACCGACTTCCTGCATGCCTCCATGCACCCACTTGATCTCCCCCGTTGATCTAAGTCGGTTCTAATGACGGTTTGATCCTACGGTGGATGATGGAAGTGACGCGGCTCGCTGACATGGCACTAGGCTCTCTCTCTAGCTATAAATAGACGCCTAGAGCTTCCTATTCATTTCATGTCTCATTGGAGAAACACTACTCCTTAGTAGTAGTGCTATGCTAGTTGGAGGAGGGTGAGGGAAGTCTTCTGGAGAAAGCCCTGGATCTGTCGGGAATCTTCTCTAGAGTTCTACCTCAGCGGATGCGATCCTCTTGTAAGTTCAGCACTTGTAAGTGATACATCCGAGTTCTTTATAGTAATTAATATTTTACTTCTGGCATAGCTGTTATACATCTTTTCGCGCTTGTTCATCGCTTTACTTTAAGTACAGTGCTTTAATCTTATGCAAGGGTTAAACTAGTAAGAATAGTGTAGACGTGGTGTCTAGACTAGATCTTGCCTTTGTAAACCACTTATCGCACGGATTGTTTGTAGTAGCTAGTAGGTAGTGATAGCCCTATCTAGTCTTCGTATTCCACCACGTGTGTAAGATAAGTTCTTAAAAGGTAGGGCCTCAATACAACATGATGGCACGGTCCGGTTAGAGTTTTGCCCTCTTTCTGATTTATCCCATCACCTCCTGCAAGAGAAGGGCTAATAAGGCCAGTATAACTAGCTATACCTTGTTAGATATCCTTGCTATATCGAACCTCTCGACCCAGTTATCATAGTCTCCCTTGATCCATCATAGGACATATTCATATTCCTAGTTAACTCACTTCTCGTTCCCCGTGGAAAATACGATACCTGGAATACTCCCGGTGAAGTGCTACATCGATATAATATGTGCGCTTTCGGATTTATCCAATAGTCATAAGAAATACCAACAAGCATTTCTGGCGCCGTTGCCAGGGAACGGTAGCTGTTTTAACTAGAACCCTTTGGTCCTATTATCCTTGTTTGATTTTAAACCTTTCTTTCCACATATACACCTATGGATCAAACACCTCTCTTTGAGTATGGTGCTCCAACGGGCGCTAGGTTGGAGCCACCTAGTTTATCTTAGGCCGTTTTGGCCGTTCCTTATGAGCTTCGCCCGAGTCTCATAGTGTTGACACAAAAAGCGTCAGGATTTGCGAACACCTCGGGCTATTACCCAAAGCTCGGTATTCCGGAGGCATGCCAGTCGATTTGACCAATCAATCGACAAGGATGATAACTAGAACAAAACTGAACGAGACAACGGCGATGCGCCCAGATGTCAAGGCTCAGATTGATCAAGGATAACTAGAGCAGAGCTGAACGAGGCAACCAGCGATGCGCCTGGATGCCAAATCTCAGAGGTACTCCCACGCGGAACTTGCAAGGATTTGACGGAGATCAAGGTGATACAGCCCGTCGAAGCTTGAAGAACTCGTTAAAAGCTATAACTAATGCAAAAAGGGTAAATTGCGATAAAAAGTAGAATAAGAATAAAATTGGTTTGTTTTTGATTGGATTGATTGTTCTTTTTCGTAGCCCTCGGGCACGTATTTATACTCCCGCATGGAGAGTTGTACAAGGACACGACTCATATCCTTCCTAAAGCAAACTCCTAACTTTAAGGAAACTGACTCACGCAGGAGTCGGATCTAAAACAATAATATTTATTTCCCTAAACAAACACACCTACTTTAAAGGAAAATAAACGACTCATGCAAGAGTCGGACTCAAACTACTATAATAATACTGGTACAAAACACCAGTTCCCTTATACTTCTCTTCGATGGAAACCTTCCATCGGTAGATCCTTCCAATCCGCGATTTCCTTCTCTGGCCATCTGCAGTCTCCTGCTGACATCAAACGCTAAGTTATGATGTACTCATCGGCATCTCATGCCCATCGGCATCGGCAATACTTCCCGATCGGCGACCTTGTATTGGTGACTAACTTCACCAATCAATCCCTATCGGCAATCGACAATACCTCTTAATCGGCAATCGGTAATCTGTCCCCCTATCGGCAATCGGCATCAGCGACTTCATAGCTCAAGCTATCCGACTTCACCAATCAACCTTTGTCGACAAGGACCATCCAGCTTCCATCGGCAGCACACTTAGCCTTCTTGTAGTATACTCCCATCGGCAATATTGGCTCAAGATTTCCCGATGCCGATGGAGAACAGCTGTTGACCAGTTAAGCCTTAGCCCATTTGACACGTGTTGAAAAACGGTGTCAACACATAGCAATGGTTCAGAACAAACCTTTTTCTGGGGACGAAGACGAAAATCCCTACACTCATCTACGTGACTTTGAACAATTGTGTTCATGTGTCCACATCCATGGGATGAGGCAAGGTACCCTTAAGTGGAAGCTATTTCCATTTTCTTTGACGGGAATAGCCAAACGATAGTACCTTCGCCACGTAGATGATGCAAACGGAGAGTGGGAAAAGTTACAATCCAATTTCTGCCTAGCTTTCTTCCCCACCTCTCGAGTTGTTCGTCTTCGAAAAGAGGTTATCAACTTCTCACAAAAAGAGAAAGAACCTCTTGGTGCGGTATGGGCCCGTCTCTTAGATCTAGCATCAACTGGCTCTGATCTTGCTATAACCGAGCCAACATTATTACAACACTTCCATGGCGGTCTTAACAAAGATTCTACACAAATTCTCGATATGACTTCTAGGGGAGCCTTCCTGTGTTTACCTGTTAGTGAAGGGAAGAGTCTTCTCATGAAGATTCTTGAAAACACCCCCTACACTAACGTTTATGATGAAGGACCCATAGAAGAAGAAAAACCAATCCCTAGAAAGGAAATCTTGATAGCCGAATCACCACCACTTCTATCCAAAGATTCTGCCATCGATCCTGAATCACAAATACACAAATCTTGAAGGAAGAAGAAATCCAACACATAAAACATTCCTTCGAGTTCGAGGCAAACCGTTCATATGATCTTCGTGGTTTTGGGAATACCCAAAATGATCATTTCCTAAAGAGACCTTCTAAGAAACATCTTTCTAGACCTCTCATGAAGGGATCTCTTCAAAAACCTCCCAAATCAACATCATCTTATGCCTCGACTTCCCACATGGCACATCAGGAAAAGCTTAGGATATTTGATGAAGAAATGTCAAGTGAGCCTATAGAAGAAGAACTAAAGTGTTTAGAAGCCAAATCTATCCTCTCCTTCTCTATGCCCACATTTGACTTATCTTACGATCTCATCCTTGATCCTGATGATCCTCCATGTGTTCCTTTATTCAAGTCTTATGATGACTCACTTAATGACTTTGGGAATTCATTAAGACACCCGAGGCATGGAAGCCATGAGGGCCATAAATCTGACCAAGAGGAGCATAGTCAATGGTTAGAGCCTCTATCTACCATTATAAGTCAAGAATGGTTGGATGAGACCGAAGCCTCAAAGGAAGTCACTAAATTGCCCACACATGTGAGGAGAATATCCTGTCAAGTGTTGGGCATTAATGGTGAAATTTGCTATGATCCTAACCTCGGGATCAACATCATTCCTCATTTCCATGTTCCAACATCATCAAAGAATCATCTATCCCAATCACAAAAACACCTTAGACTCCCCAATGGTCAAGTCCTTGATTGTTTAGGAGTCCTCCATGATGTTCTTATGGTGGTTGATGATCTCAAGATCTTCCTAGATTTCCATGTCTTTGACCTTCCTAGACTTTCCTTTCATCTCACCTTTATCGAAAGGCCAATCACGAGAATCCTGGAGAACACAATAGGAAATGAGAAGCTTGGTCATGGAATAAGTGAAGATTATCCACCCGTTTGGTCTTCCCGACCTCTCATCAAAGGGTTAGAATCCAAACATGTTCTTGATCCAATGGGTGAGCTAATGTCAATCTCGCCAACAGCCATGACTCAGTCAAGCCTTGAGGATGACTTGAAATGTCACGAGAAAGAAAGTGCTCACCCACTCCCACAAATGGAAGATTCTACAAATGAGCGTGAAAGTTATTCCCTAATCTTCCAATCAAATCCATGCTCAAATGAGAAATCTCCCAATTCAATCCTTCACTCTACCATCACCACACACATGATCTACAACCTCTTCATGCTTCTGGTTTCGAAAATCTTTGCAAGGTTGGTTGTAGATGTGTTTGTCTACCATAAATTTTGCAAATCTCGTAGTGGTTTTGGTCTTGAGGATAGGTTCGAAAATGTTGGAGTTGAAGGGGAAACCGCTTCACCAACATGAGTTGCAACTTGAAGGTTTCCCAAGGACAAGCTTGTGTCTTAAAATTAAGCACTTTCGGGAGATAACCCGATCCTTTTTATTTTCTATTAAAGTTTGCTTAAAAATATATAAAACAAAAATAAAAATAGTTTTAGTTTCCCAAAATTCTAAAATGAATAAAATGACTTTGTAAAATGAGATTAAGGAAATATTTGTGAAATTATTCCTTCGGGTATTTTTGTCACTAACCATTTTAGGTTTGAACAAAAAGAATGATAAAGCAAAACACAAGGTATGTTCAACCAAACATCCTTCAATAATGAAGCACATTTAAAAGAAAATTTCACATCCTAGACTTGGATTTTCACATTGTTAAATGTTGCAAAATCCAAGTATGGGGGAGTGGATTTCTCTAAGAAATTTATATCATACTTCATTCTTAATTTTGTTTGGTTGTCTCTACCTTGCTTCCTCTTTATACCTTGCTCATCTTGCTAAGTCACATAAATAAATAAATAATAATAATAATAAATAAATAAAATCTGCAAATGCTCATCTGGTTCACCATCTATGCTCTTGTCTTCTTAAATGAATCTGTTTATTCTTTCATGCTTCCTTGTTCTTTTATAAGTATGCTTTGGTTTGGGAGTAGAGATCTTGCTTCCAAAAGCTCTTTAAATTAAGCGTGGTGCTTAGGTTAAAAAGCCTTCCTTAATCAAATTAGACATGGTGTCAAGGTTGATTAATGAACCTAAAGTAAACTTGTATGGAATCTGGTTGTTCTTTTTGACTAACCCATGAAAGATAACTTTCAAAGTTTTGTTGGGTAAGTCATGAGATCATTCATAAGAGACGAATCAAGGTTTGAGGTAGTTTTGAAATAATCTTGCTCATCTTTGTCTCAACCTTGCTTAACTTTTAAAGAATTGGTGAACAACGATGGAACATCCCTTTCTGTGCTAAAATACTAAAACAAACTTTTCTATAGCATAGAAGATGTTCTCTATTTCTATGACAATACTACCCTTGCTTCAAATTATTCGTGAATCCCTTCGGGTATGTGTTGTCCACAAATCCTTCGCAAGAGAGAAGCAATGAATGGAGAAAAGGATCTAAGTACAATGCAATGATTCACAAGAGAAAGACCATTCGTCATCATCAATGTTGTTGTTGACACCGTTTTTTCGGCACGTGTCAAATGAGCTAAGACTTGTGTTGATCAGCGGTTGTTTTCCATCGGCATCGGGAAATCATAAGTCAGTATTGCCGATGGGAGTGTGCTGTGACTAAGTGTGTTGCCGATGGAAGCTGGAAGTCTTGGATGATTGCCGATAAGGGTTAATCGGTGAAGTCAAGTCACCTGAGCTGCAGATGCCGATTGCCGATGAGGAGATGTTGCCGATGCCGATTGCCGATAGGGATTGACTGGTGAAGACAAGTTACTAGTACAAGGTTGCCGATCGGGAAAGTGTTGCCGATGCCGATGGGCATAGGGTGCCGATGAATACAGGGTGACTTAGCGCTTGATGTCAGCAGAGGACTACAGGTGGCCAAAGAAGGAAGTCACGGGTTGAAGGGATCTGCCGATGGAAAGTTTTCATCGAAGGAAAGACATAAGGAAACTGGTGATTTTATGCCAGTATTATTATAGTAGTTTGAGTCCGACTCTTGCATGAGTCGTTTGTTTTCCTTTGAAATAGTGTTTGTTTAGGAAAATAATATTATTGTTTTAGATCCGGCTCCTGCGCGAGTCAGTTTCCTTAAAGTTAGGAGATTGTTTTAGGAAGGATACGAGTCGTGTCTTTGTACAACTCTCCATGCGGGAGTATAAATATGTGCCCGAGGGCTACGTGTAAACAGATCAATCCAATATCAATCAAACCAATTTTATTCTTATTCTACTTTTATCGCAATTTACCCTTTATTGCATTAGTTGTAGTTTATCAACGAGTTCTTCAAGCTTTGACGGGCTGCATCATCTTGATCTCCGTCAAATCCTTGTAAGTTCCGCGTGGGAGTACCTCTGAGCTTTGGCATCTGAGCGTATCGCTGTTGCCTCGTTCAGCTCTGCTCTAGTTATCCTGATCAAGTCTCAATCTCAGCATCCGGGCGCATCGCCGTTGTCTGGATTGAATCTTGTTCTAGTTATCGTCCTTGTCGATTAACTGGTCAAATCGACTGGCACGCCTCCGGATATCGAATTTCGGGTATAAGCCCGAGGTGTTCGCAGATCCTGACGCTTTTTGTGTCAACACCTCTTTTGGCATGCCCAGTGGGACTCGATTATATAAATCATACATCTATTATGGGTGATAACGCTGACGTTAACCAGAGGAACGTCATTGAAGTCTCTGGGGCCGATCTAAAAGATGATCAGAAGTTGGCCATGGAGCGGGCTATGGAGGAGTACAAGCAATTGTACCTGAAATCCTTCAGCCTAAGCAGGAGCGGCGAAGCAATCTAGAAGCAAGATCCGTCGTTGCCACGGCAGGTCACGTACGACGCCAATCCTGGTAACTTACAAGAGATGGTTAATTCTGCTCTAAGTCAAGCATTAATTAGCCACTCCGGCGTGCTGTCCAATACTGTCTACAATGCTGTCATGCAATCATTCAAAGAAGGACGTGCACCTCAGTATGTTGGTCCAGCGTATCATCAACCTGGATCGGCATCTATAAGTCCATCGGCAGCCCCGCTGACGTCTTCTACTCCTGTGGAGCCGTCTGCCGATGTGATTATACCGCCAAGGCCGAACCCTGAAAGCGTCATCAAGCTCAATACAAGTTCAGTGCCGTCGGCAAATCCAGGACCTGCTATCCAGAGTCCACCAGCTCCCGTCAACTGGTGGGGATACGGTATGCCTTCAAGTCTATCTCCTGGTTCTAACCTAGTGCAGGGAAACAACTCAGCTTGGAAGGGTTCTACGGCATCGGCAACGCAATCACAGCCGGTAGCCCCTATGATGCATTACTCTGCGCCTTCTCCAACTGTGCAAGTGCCATCAGAGGATCTTCAAGTAATCCCCAAGATACCTCTGATGCCACCATCGGCGAGCTCTGTGCCGATGCAACACATTATAGTGGCTGGCAGTCAACCTCTGGTGGTAAATTCTCAAGCTGGAGTGCTAGTTCCCCAAGGTAATCTGGCGATTGATTGCTCCAGAATACAAGAGCCACACGCTCCAGTCAGCTATCAGCCATCAGCAAGTCATATGTCGATGATTTATAATCCTGGATGGGCCAACCAACCGCCAGCTCAACAGCCTGGCGTATCAATGTATCATTATGGAGGCCCGGCAACCACTCAGAGCGGACCACCGGTATAGCAACCGATGAATATGATGACTCAACCTAATCCGCCAAGTGTCCAAAGTTATCCATTGGTAAATCAACCGATGCATAGTGTTCAGATGACTGGTGCTGCGCCCGTGACTACTCCCCATCATCTTCAAGAGGCGCATCAGCCGGCTCCACCAGTCAACAACCAGCCAATAAGTCGGCAAGAGCAGGATGCATATTGGACCGATAAGATCGCCGAAATTATGAAAGAACAATTCAGCATCAAACCCAAAGTCAATACATATTCTTATCGGACTCCGTATCCTCCAGCTTATGACTTAATTCCTCTCCCAAATCGGTACAAAGTGTCCGATTTTACCAAGTTCTCCGGCCAAGATAACACGTCAACAATGGAGCACATCAACCGCTTCATTATCCAATGCGGAGAAGCTGCCAGCAGGGAAGAATTGAGGGTGAGATTGTTCCCCTCATCATTGTCTGGATCGGCATTTACATGGTTTATATCACTGCCTCCAAACTCTGTAATCAGATGGGCCGATCTAGAGAGGCAATTTCATAAATACTTCTTTGCTGGCATACATGAGAAGAAGCTTACCGATTTGGTAAAGATGAGGCAACACAATGATGAATCAGTAGAAAGCTTTGTTCAAAGGCTACGGGATGTGAAGAACAAGTGCTACAGCCTGGTACTTGATGATCGGCAATTGGTAGACTTGGCCTTCTAAGGGTTACTGCCGCACATCAAGGATAAGTATGTGTCCCAGGAGTTTGAAAGCCTAAGTCATCTGGTGCAAAGGATTGCCGATCAAGATGTCAAAACCTTTGAACCTAGAAAGACTTGGAATAAAAAGGTGACCTTCATCGGGCAAGAAGATTCTGGATCGGATGAAGAGTCGAACATCGATGCGGCCGAATGGGTGAAGGATAAGAAGCTTGTGTCTTGTCCATTCGTCCAGAAAGAAACCAAGAGGTTCACCTTTGACATCACTAAGGCCGATAGGATGTTTGACTTATTGCTTCAAGAAGGGCGAATCAAGTTGGCGCCCAACCAAGTGATTCCATTAGCCGAAGAGCTCAAGAAGATCAGGTACTGCAAGTGGCACAATGCAACTTCGCACAGTACCAATGACTGCAAGGTATTCAGGCAGCAGTTGCAGTCGGAGATTGAATCTGGACGCATCAAGTTCGAAAATTCTACAGTCCAGAGACCAATGAAGATTGATCAGCACCCGTTTCCAAACAACATGGTCGAAGCTAGTGGGAAAACTAAACTGCTGACATTGGAAGCTGCCAGGAAGAATTCATCGGTAGATCCTAACCACCAAGTAGCTGAGCGCGACGCAAGAAGGTTTGCCGATGACAGAAAGGGCAAGAAGGTTACCGATGAAAGTAGCAGTGCCAACAGGGCCCCTGGTGTTGTGATTACGCACAAACAGCCAAGGCGAAACTAACGGCAATCACATGAAGAGCGATATCGGCAAGAGGAAGAGGAGCACCAGGAGTGGCTTCGGCATAAAGACCACTAGAAGTGTCCCTTCTTCGTTCACTGTTGGGAAGAAGGCATCAAGCTACCTACTGCCAATAACTATCCCGAATGCAATAGGTACTACACCGCCGATCGGTCAGGTACGAAACCTTGTTTTGATGACCGAACACCTAGGTACGCCAAGCCACTCAGAGAGAAGGGGTCAGCGCATGACCGACTGGGGGGCAAGCTTAGCGCCCATGACAGGCTTGGCAGGCATATTGATCAAGAGGAGCTAGAGGAGATGGCCAATGCAAGAGTGCCTGACGAAGAAATATTCTCCAGAGATCCCGACATCGGAAGAAGTACCGATGCAAGCAGTGGAAAGCGGCACCAGCCGGTCTGGAAAACCAAGCTTCCTTAGTGGTGCCCTAAGGGTTTGACAAAGACTCAGAAAAGGAGGATTCAGCGCCAGCACTGTTATGACCTATATGACGATGAAGAACCCTCAAGGGAGAAGCAGTGGAGACCAAAGCGCAAGGATAGGGATCCATCAGTAGATATTAATATGGTCGTCATGTTGCCGATGGAGTTCATGGCACCCATTAGGGATGATGAAGAGACTGCCGACATGGCACAATTGGTGCTGGATCCGATGACGGCTGTCTTCAAAAAGCCTGCTGATGATGAGAGGCAGCACCTAAGAGCTTTGTTTGTTAAAGGCAAAGTGGATGGACAGCCGATGACAAAGATGCTGGTAGATGGCGGCGCATCGATCAATATAATGCCATATGTCGTGTTCAGAAAGCTTGGGAAGGGCGACCAAGACTTAGTCAAGACCGACATGAAGCTCAAGGATTTTGAAGGCAACGTGTCGACAGCCATGGGAGCCGTATGTGTTGAATTAACCATCGGCAGTAAAACTTTGCTGACAACATTCTTTGTAATCAGTGGCAAAGGCACCTACAACTTGCTGCTCGGAAGGGATTGGATCCACGCCAATTGTTGTATCCCTTCTACTATGCATCAAAGTCTTGTGCAGTGGATCGGGGACAGAATTCAAGTTGTCCGAAGTGAAGCCCCATCTACTGTTGCGTCGGCAGAATCGGAAACTTATGAGTAGACCAGGTGCATATCTGGTGAAGCCTGGGACAAAGAGTTCCTCAAAGTTGCTGATTACCGCATCAAACCGATCCAAGCAGTCGGTCCTGAAGAAGAGTTTTAATGAATCGGTTCGCTGATGATGGAAAACTGGGACAGGGCTTCACGTCCGCCGATGATTTACTCGAGATAGACATCGGTGATGGTAGTAAACCTAGGCCTACTTTTATTAGTGCTAAGTTAGATTCCCAATGTAAACAGCAGTTGACCAATTTATTAAAGGAATATAAAGATTGTTTTGCTTGGGATTATACAGAGATGCCTGGTTTAGACAGATCAATAGTTGAACATCGGTTGCCAATCAAGTCTGGTTTCCAACCACATCGGCAACCTGCGCGCCGATGCAATCCTACTATTTTACCCGACATCAAGGCTGAGATTACGAAGTTAATCGAGGTTGGATTTATTCGACAGTGCCGATACGCCGAATGGATTTCTAATGTGGTTACTGTGTATAAAAAGAATGGAAAACTTCGTGTTTGTATTGATTTCAGGAATCTCAACAAGGCCACGCCGATGGATGGCTATCCGATGCCTGTTGCCGATCTGCTGATTGATGATGCTGCTGCTGGACATCAAATCATTAGCTTCATGGATGGTAATGCTGGATATAATCAGATATTTATGGCTGAAGAAGACATATCCAAGACTGCTTTCAGATGTCCAGGTCATGTCGGCTTATTTGAGTGGGTAGTCATGACTTTTGGCTTGAAGAATGCTGGTGCTACTTATAAGAGAGCAATGAATTTCATCTTTCACAAGTACATCGGCACGATAGTTGAAATCTACATTGATGATGTAGTGGTTAAGTCTGGAGATTTCGGGAAGCATCTTGCCGATTTGCGAAAAATATTGGAGTGTACGAGGGAGAATGGGTTGAAGATGAATCCTAATAAGTGTGCATTTGGTGTATCGGCAGGACAGTTTCTTGGCTTTATGGTGCATCAAAGAGGCATTGGAATCGGCAGAAAATCTATTGATGCAATTAACAAAGTACTTGCTCCTACAAACAAGACTGAGCTGCAGTCCTTGATCGTCAAGATTAATTTTATTAGAAGATTTATATCTAACTTATCGGGTAAGATTAAATCTTTTAGTCCGTTATTAAAGCTGAAAGCCGATCAAGAATTTACATGGAAACAAGAACAGCAGTTCGCCTTGTAGGAGATCAAGAGATATTTAGTGAACCCTCCAGTTTTGGTTCCACCTCAACACGGGAAGCCTTTCAGGTTATATTTGTCTGCTGATGACGGTGTTATCGGGTCAGCCTTGATTCAAGAGTTTGAAGGGAGGGAACGTGTAATATATTATCTGAGCAGAAGGTTGGTGGATGCTGAAACTAGGTATTCGGTCATAGAGAGATTATGCTTATGTTTATATTTCTCTTGCATAACATTGAGACATTATTTGTTGTCAGTTGAATGTACTGTTATCTGCAAAGATGATGTGGTTAAGTATATGTTGTCAATGCCGATATTAAGTGGACGAATCGGTAAGTGGATTTTGGCACTTTCAGAGTTTAACCTAAGGTATGAATCGGCTAAGGCGATTAAAGGTCAGGTAATGGCCGATTTTGTTACTCAGCATTGCAATATGGTAAATTCTGTAGAGATTGCTCCTTGGACTTTATTCTTTGATGGGTCTACGTGCAAGGATGGAGCAGGTATCGGTATTCTCTTAATTTCGCCCCGAGGACGGAAGTATGAAATTTTGTTGCCGATTGTTGCTACTTCAACAAACAATCAGGCTGAGTACCAGGCTTTACTTAAGGGTTGGAATTACTCAAAGAGGTACATGCCGATGCTGTTGAAATCTTTGGTGATTCTATGCTGGTGATTAACCAATTGATTGGAACATTTGAATGCCGAAGTGAAGCTTTAATTGCGATCCATGAAAGGTGCCTGCAGTTGTTGAAAGAGTTTAAAGAGTACCATCTTGAGCATATTTCTATGTTGCATAATGAAGAGGCCAATCGGTTAGCACAGAATGCCTCAGGGTATCAGCCGATTCAGGAAGTCACGACATCGGTAACAGTTGCCGATGACTGGAAAGGTGAGATTGCCGATTACTTAAGGAACCCGTCCAAGAAAGTTGAAAGGCGTCTAAGATTCCAAGCCACCAAGTATGTGCTCCTTGACAATGAGCTGTATTATCGGACGATTGATGGAGTCTTGCTTAGATGCCTTGGCAAAGAGGAGTCGAAAGAATTAATGGGTGAAATCCATGAAGGTGTGTGTGGACCGCATCAATCGGCATTCAAGATGAAGTGGATGATTAGGCGGAATGGATATTATTGGTCGACAATCCTTGAAGATTGTTTCAACTATTTCAAAGGGTGTCAAGATTGTTAGAAATTTGGTAACGTACAGAGGGCACCTGCATCGGCAATGAATCCTATAATCAAGCCTTGGCCGTTCAGAGGATGGGCTATTGATCTCATCGGACAGATTTATCCGCCATCGAGTAAGTGGCATAAGTTTATACTTGTTGCTACCGATTACTTCACTAAATGGGTTGAAGCCATTCCTTTGAAAAAGGTGACATCGGCAAACATGGTGGATTTTGTTAAAGAGCACATTGTTTACCGATTCGGTATTCCTCAAACTATTACTACCGATCAAGGGATCATGTTCACATCGGGAGAGTTTGATGAATTTGCTGCTAGTATGGGGTTCAAGGTATTGAATTCTTCTCCTTATTATGCCCAGGCTAATGGTCAGGCTGAAGCAACTAATAAGGAAGTTATCAAGCTTATAAAGCGCAAAATTGAAGAAAACCCTAGAAGGTGGCATGTGGTGTTAAACGAAGCCTTATGGTCATATCGGATGGCTTGTCATGGCGCAACCAAAGTCTCGCTGTATCAGTTGGTCTATGGACACGATGTTGTCCTGCCGTGGGAAATTAAAACTGGTTCTAGGCGATTATCTTTTCAAGATCAATTGACGACCGATGATTATGCTACTCTGATGAAAGATGAGTTAGAGGACTTAGCAGGTCATCGGTTGAGAGCATTGATTAGCATTGAGGAGAATAAGAAGAGGGTTGCCAGATGGTATGACAAAAAGGTGAAGGTAAAGGAATTTGTCGATGGCGATTTGGTTTGGAAGTTGATTTTACCGATCGGAACTAAGAGTTCTAAATTTGGAAAGTGGTCTCCTAATTGGGAAGGTCCTTATCGGATAAAGCAGTCTGCTACTGGTAATGCCTATATTTTGGAAACTCTCGAAGGAGTTGCATTCTCTAGAGCAATCAACGGCAAATACTTGAAGAAGTATTACCCTAGTATATGGGTGGACGCATAGCGTGCTCGTTTGAATGCCGATGAAAGAAAATTGTATATACATCGGTAAAAGCGTACAAACATTATATTACAAGAGCCAAGATCAAGTATGAGTGTTACATTTGCCGATACAATAAATAAATTACAACAAGGAGTGGATGGCTGATATCGCACGCAGGCGAATTTGTTCTATCTCATCCATCTCCTTGGCATCAGCATCGGCAGAGCCCTCGACTGTCTTGATCTTCTTCTTCAGTAGAATAGCTTGTCAGGCATTCTGGTCTCTTTCTTGTCGCAAAATCCTGATGGTGTCGGACAGTTGGGTTTTCTGCTGGTTGGCTGCATTCAGAGCTTCCTCAACCCTTTTTAGCTCAGCCAACAGCTCTTCCTTCTTTGCCGATAGCTGAGTAATTTCTTGATCAAGGTTGGCACTGGAGACTTCTGCTTGGCCGATGCTCTTATGCTTGCCATCGGCAATTCTCTTGAACTTGAGCTTCTCTTCCTCAGTCTTGGATTGGGCAGCTCTATCGGCAATGCGACGGGAGAGCCTCTGGTACTGAATCTGCTTGCTATCGAGGAAGGTTGCCTGGAAAAGAGTTTCTTCTGTATCGGCAGGGAGGTGGCCTTGGATATCCTTGAAAGCTATCCTTGCTGCGGTTGAGGCCTGGATGAGCTGAGATGTATCCTGTTGCAGCAAGGAAAGCAGCGCTTCGAGCTTGGACTTGACCTCTGCCGATAGAACTGGAGCAGAGCTTTCTTCATCCTCATCATCATTGGGGATGTCGATGGCGAAGGAGAATAAGCTGTCTGCTTGAATGGGGCCCTCTGGTTGTTCATCTTCGTCCTGGAGGTTGAGGCCGAAGGAAAAGAGGCTGTCTGGGGAGTCTTGGGCCTAAAAAAGGAGAAGTTAAAATATACCGATCGTAAGATTATACTATGAATTTTCAGGTAACTAACTCACCATCTTGAAGCGAATTTCTTGACTTGGCATGGTGGACGGTCTCAGCCTCATCCCGGAGATCGGCAGCAGTTGTCGATGATTGAGCCTCTGCTAGGGAAGCAGTCGATGCTGTGGGTGCTGGTGGCGCCATCGCTGGTGTTGCTTCCGCTATGGTGGCTGGCTCCTGTGGTGGCGACACCGCTCCTTCATTGGGGACTTTGGCTGGCTGTGCCGATGCCGATGTTGCCTCCGCTGTTGTAGCGGGTGGTGTCACCTCCTGATCAGGGATGTCGTCTAATGGGTGATCAGGAGTAGGAGCCGTTGACGGTCCTACCGATGGTGCATTGGTAGTTGGCGGTGCAGTTGAAGCCGATGGTGAAGATGGGGTAGCCAGCCTCAAGCGCCTTTTCTTCCTTGGCGCGGCAGTGGGGGATCCAACCCGCTTCGACGAAGACTGGGGGGCATCGGCAGTATGGCTTGGAGATGATTGTGTGCTTGGAGCAGCTGCCGATGACCTCATTGCCTGAATATAGTGAAAGTTATACAAAGTAAAATGTTGCCGATAAAACAGTATGTAATCGGTACGGGTGAAGATGAGTTTACTGCAAAAACCCGTGTCAGGGCAGCAGCAGTGGCCGATGTAGCCTTGGTTTTTTCAGGCGTCGGTGTGGGTGCCTGCTGAGGGGTGAAGGCAGCTAGCGTGGGGGCCTTATTGTCGATGAGTGAGATTGCACTCATTATCCGAAGGTTAAAGGGCTTGCCACTCCTGCTCATCGGGGGAATCGGATCGTCAACCTGTTGAGTATAAAGAGGTTAGATGCCGATGATAGGAATAAAGTAATGAGGAATGCATTGGAATGAAAAAACTTACTGCATCGTTGGGAATGACGTGATCGACGTCAATTATATTCCGATAGTAGTGCGACGACTTGGCAAACAGTTGACACCTCCATTCTTGCCACCAGGACTTGTACTCATTCGTGATAAAGGAGGTTGGTGACTAGGAGGATAGATCAATGTCTGATATATTGGCGCTGGGAGGAAGGTTGACGACCTTGTTCCAGTCTAGAGCGCTGGAGATTGTCTGCCTGGGCTTCACCACTTTGGAGTAGCAGAGCTTAATCGGCAGTTGGCCAAATGCTAGTTGTCTCGCGGCTGCTGATGGGTAGTAAAATTCGAAGGATGGAGGGGTATTCTTCCTGGTTCCGAAGATATTGACTGGAATAGCACGGGGAATAATACTGGCCTTCATGATTACTTGATTTTGATGTACATTCCCATCAGTAAGATTGAACAGCAGCGGAAACTGATTGTTCTCGTCGACGTATGGCCACCAGAGGCGTTCTGTGGTAGGGATTCCGTTGTAGAATTTCTGAAAGAATAAGCCAAACTGTTCTGCATCGGCATCGGTCCCTGGCAACACGATGATGGCCTCTCCGAAGTTGAGTGGAGGGCGAGTTGCCGATTCATCATCCCTACATTTGTAATCTTCCGATATGTCTCTTGGGAATTGCTGGGCAAACAAGTCAAACTGGAGAGTTTTGTACATGTGTGCATTCAACCACATGTTTATGAACCACCAGGGGCCTCCGAGGTTGCCGATGGGCTCGCCTAATAACAGCTTCTTGGACACTTGATGTAGTAGGCGGTACACTGATCCAAGAAGGTATCGGCAGAGAGGGAGTCTTGTCCCATCGGCAAGGAGCTCAGCTGCTGGAAGGTGCATAGTGGTGGGCCCAACTGCCCTGCCACAGAAAATGAATTTTTCTAGCCACATATTCAGAAATGTGGCGTGTTCCCGCTGGTTTACCGATCCTGTCTTCTGGTACTCATGGATATAGCCTGTCCAGCCGCCGATGTTCCGGGTGTTCACCTTGTACTCAGCTTTTCTGTTGAACAAGGTGAAGGTATCAGCAGAGGAGACGTCTAAGCCGGTCAACATATGGACATCGGCAAGGGTAGGGGTGGCTGGTCCGTGTCGGAATAGGAAGGCGTTCATGGTGTCCGACCAAAAATAGGAGGCAGCTATCAGCATGTTCTCATTTTTCTCCATATCGGCAATGGAGAGCCTAATGCACTGGTCCAAGTTGCGCTCTTGCTAATAGACTTGTTGTGTCCTAGCAACCCTAAGGTACCAGTTCTTCCATCCTTTGGTGGGCTTGGGCCATGATCGGAAGGCATCCTTCCATAATCCTAAACCGAAACATTCAGATATGAAGGGTATGCGGTTGGTTTCCGCGTTGATTATGAAACTGGGATCAGGATTGCCCATGGGGCCTAGGCAGCTGAAGTTACACTGAGCAAGGGGGATCACTACCTTGTTGTACAGTTCCTAGGGTTCGAAAAGAAAAGAAGAAATCAAAGGAGGAAAAAGGAAGATTATGGATTTGTACGAGAAAAGAACCAGCAGGAGATTGGATGAGGAGGAGAGTGGATTTACCTTGGGGATGTCAACTTGGATCGCCATTGAAGCAGAAGGAGTTCTTGCGGTTCGTCCTTGGATTGGAGAAAGCACTGTTGCTCGGGCTCGAACAGGTGCTCTTCGGGGGCGTCGTCGGAGGTTGAAGACGAAGGCAGGTGTGGAAGTAAAAGTGAACTCAGGGTAAAAAGGTAGATTGGATCCTGGTAACTTTTATAAGCTTAGTCAGGGGTATTTTGGGATTTCGGTTCACACTGTGCAGGAATGTGAAGAGGCCTGCGGTGGATGTGCGCGATAATCAAGGAAATTTGCAACTGTTTGTGCTGCAATCGAGGGATTTTATTATTAAATTGCGGTCTTGTACGCGGTGATCGAGGAAACTGTGCATTTATCTCGGAGGTAACGACTACAGTAGAGAGAATTTCGGCGCGTAAAGATTATACACTCCGAAACTGGGGGGCATGTGTTGACACCGTTTTTTCGGCACGTGTCAAATGAGCTAAGACTTGTGTTGATCAACGGTCGTTTTCCATCGGCATCGGGAAATCATAAGTCAGTATTGCTGATGGGAGTGTGCTGTGACTAAGTGTGTTGCCGATGGAAGCTAGAAGTCTTGGATGATTGCCGATAAGGGTTAATCGGTGAAGTCAAGTCGCCTGAGCTGCAGATGCTGATTGCCGATGAGGAGATGTTGCCGATGCCGATTGCCGATAGGGATTGACTGGTGAAGACAAGTTACTAGTACAAGGTTGCCGATCGGGAAAGTGTTGCCGATGCCGATGGGCATAGGGTGCCGATGAATACAGGGTGACTTAGCGCTTGATGTCAGCAGAGGACTACAGGTGGCCAAAGAAGGAAGTCACGGGTTGAAGGGATCTGCCGATGGAAAGTTTTCATCGAAGGAAAGACAAGGAAACTGGTGATTTTATGCCAGTATTATTATAGTAGTTTGAGTCCGACTCTTGCATGAGTCGTTTGTTTTCCTTTGAAATAGTGTTTGTTTAGGAAAATAATATTATTGTTTTAGATCCGGCTCCTGCGCGAGTCAGTTTCCTTAAAGTTAGGAGATTGTTTTAGGAAGGATACGAGTCGTGTCTTTGTACAACTCTCCATGCGGGAGTATAAATATGTGCCCGAGGGCTACGTGTAAACAGATCAATCCAATATCAATCAAACCAATTTTATTCTTATTCTACTTTTATCGCAATTTACCCTTTATTGCATTAGTTGTAGTTTATCAATGAGTTCTTCAAGCTTCGACGGGCTGCATCATCTTGATCTCTGTCAAATCCTTGTAAGTTCCGCGTGAGAGTACCTCTGAGCTTTGGCATCCGGGCGTATCGCTGTTGCCTCATTCAGCTCTGCTCTAGTTATCCTGATCAAGTCTCAATCTCAGCATCCGGGCGCATCGCTGTTGTCTGGATTGAATCTTGTTCTAGTTATCGTCCTTGTCGATTAACTGGTCAAATCGACTGGCACGCCTCCGGATATCGAATTTCGGGTATAAGCCCGAGGTGTTCGCAGATCCTGACGCTTTTTGTGTCAACAGTTGTGACATATGGAATTGTCATGCATCAAGATTACGGCTGCAACACCTTTAAAGGTAAATGGTCAATGTCTTAAAAGTTTTCATAAAACATGAATCACCTGAACATGAAATTAACATGATAGATTCTGTCCTTAATCCAATTAAGAACTAAAATCTACTTGTTTTAATTTTTGTTTTTTTCTTGTTTGACCCTAGAATTAGCTTGTAACTAGCCTTGTCAACTCCCACACAAAATCTTGGCCCATTTGGCCCCGAAAGGGGGTTGGCCGACCGCATGTTGAGGCTTCTCAGCCCGACGTTGCACGGCCTGCCTAACCTGACCTATGGGACCGCCAATCCATGCTCGGTCTAGCCAAACCTTCCAAAAAGCGGTCGGCCGACCGTGGATTTGGTCCTTCAGCCATGCACATTGCTCTTGAGCGTTGGACCAACATTCCTATCTTGTTTCCGGTACGATCCAAGTGAAAATAGAGGCGAAGGACGTTGGATTCTCTCTTCTTAACCTCTTCGTCTCCTTCTTCCTCCTCTTACCTTATTCTTCTTCACCACCATAGAAATTCCATCTCCTCTTGTTTCCCTTCTCACCTTCCTTGACCTCACCATGGTTCCACCAAGAAGAAGAGCGAAATGGAAAAGTTTCTACGTGTTGTTGCCAAATAAAGCACTACCAACTTAGAAGAAAGGGTTTTTGAGGAGAGAATGGCGTGTCTAGGTCTTGAAGATAGCTTTAATGATCTTTGCATTATTACTAATGCAAAGTTCAAGCGCTTATCCATGGCCATTAAGAGAGAAGATCTCCTTGCCTCTCCTTCTCCTTAGTCATCCTCTAGAGCCACTACCTCATGACCCTGATAGAAGAGAGCATGAGGAGATGCTTGTCATCCCTTACGCTAAGGCCATAGGACCTTCTCTCTCCATCTTCTCCCTTGGATCATCTTAGCACTTCATAGAAACAAGATGCTTAGGCATGATAGTCTATCACTCTTGAACCAATGAACACGTGCCTAAGCTATCAATGATAAAAGAAACTCTTGGTTCCGCTGGTATCTTACCCCAGCAGAACCCCTGCATTTGATCTCTCTCTGTCCTGTGTTGCAGTATGCAGTGAAACAAGTGTGGGGGAGGTCGGTCGACACTCCAACATGTCAAAACACCAATTCGGCCAATGAACCATGTTGTATATGACCATAAAATGTTCCACAAAAAAGTTGGACCGAAACGGCAACTTTTGTGCATTGGGCGATGCACTTTGGAGGCCAAATTTCAGAACAGACAGAGTGAATCAACATTCAGAGGTAAGGAATTCTATTGCAGAGACCGAAGTGGCCAAATGGGCCAGTAGGGCAGTCAGCCGACCGTGCCTATAGGCCCCAGGCCCACCAGCCAGCATCCTTTCAACTTCAACATCCATTATGTCTGGTTTGCCACGTCTCTCCCCTTTTCCTTTATGTTTTTATCATTTCCTTTTTTAAATAAAAAAATCATGAAATTCATCACTTAGTTTAATTTCCTTTTAATGTTGAATAAAACAAGAAGATCACATTTCAAACTAAAATTTGAAAAGTGACATGATCTATGATGTTCTGAGGGTAAAAGCGTCATAAAGATGAATTCTTGCTTTTGCTTATGCTAGTGGGAAAATATCTTGATAGGGAACCATATTAACTAAGTTGTTGATTAATGTCATATAGTTCTCGGCTCATGATTCATACCCTATCTATTTAAGGTTCTTGGAGATTAACTTTTGAAAACTTCATAAAACCATAATGTCACTACTCCTCTATAGTGAGAAAATTTCTACCATAGCCATATATGCTCTTTCATGATATAAGCTTTTTACATAAGCTGCTTGCTTTGTGTTGAGTTTGGTCAAGTTTTGTGACCCTTGTTGACAGATTTATCATGCTCCCAAGATCAAGATCACGTACATGTCACATATACATACTACTTCTACACTGAAAGTACGCAGAAACATGCCTTACATTTTCTACAAAGTTCATACTCCATGTTCCAATAGAAAAATATCTCTCTAGTATGTTGCTAGAAAATGAGACATAGACTATGCAAAAGTATAGGGGCACATAAAGTCCCAAGTTTTAGAAAAAAAATGATGAGCACATCAAAGCTCATTAAAAAAGAGCATTCCAAAGCTCATAGAAAAAATAAAAAGATAGTTATGTCTCAAAATAATAAGTTAGGAAAGAGAGATCTTATAAAGGAGTTTTGATCATTCACCATGTTTCCACACACTTGCGCATCTTGATCTAAGAGTATGACATTTCTCTCCTTGGATCCAGAATTTGACTTTACAATATATGCAAGGTAAGTATGCTACATTGTATATCCCTACCTAAGCTCCACATAAGCCTTTTAGAAATAGGGAGAAGGTAACGTCATGTTATGCCTTGGTAAGGATTCATACACATTGAGCGATCTAGAGTGCTATATGAGGAGTAGACTTATGAGCTTTCTTTTGAAAAACTTATCAAAAACTCCAAGTACTAAAATATGATTTGGGAAGATGACTTTGCTTTGAGAATTGTTCCGTTTCTCAACTTCTCAAGGATATATGTTAGCCAGTACCACATATCCCATTAGTATGACAAAATGTCTTGAGTGAATCTTTATGCTTGCTTTATACTTTGAATATCATAGTCTTGTTATCTTTTATCCTTTACTCGAGGACGAGCAAAGAGGTAAGTATGGGGGATCTTATTGACGGTAATTACGAGCTATTTTGTCACCATCAAAATACCGTCAACATCCTCATATTCAAAGGAAAACAAGAATAACATGAACATGTTGTGCCAAATAACTAGTTCGACATGTCCCTTGATTATTTGATGAAGGTAATGACAAATGGGGACTTTTGGGAGCTAGTGGGCCCACTTAGGGGGTCGTCCGACCACCTTGTGGGGCCACTAGACCTCCCAAGCCCCCATGATCCAAGAACCACCCTCTAGAGCATTCTCTACCCCTTGGATCCAAGTGTGTTTCCTCCCAACGGTTCAGATTTGCATCACAAGGATTCATGGGCCCACATCAAGGATAACAGCGAGATAAACACCTCAGAACAAATACCCAAGGAAGATGATAGGTGGGACCAGTATACAGAAGACAGAGGTGGGCCAGGGCCCCTTAGGGTGGACGGCCGACCTACCATTGGGGCCCACCAGGCCACCCACATGCCCCTGAGCAGTGGGGACACCTTCTGGAGGAAGTGGCAGAGCCCACCTGCCATTGGGTGGTCGGCCGACCGTGGCCAGGTGCCCAAAAGGTGCACCGACCTCTCCACCGACTTCCTGCATGCCTCCATGCACCCACTTGATCTCCCCCGTTGATCTAAGTCGGTTCTAATGACTGTTTGATCCTACGGTGGATGATGGAAGTGACGCGGATCGTTGACGTGGCACTAGGCTCTCCCTCTAGCTATAAATAGACCCCTAGAGCTTCCTATTCATTTCATGCCTCATTGGAGAAACACTACTCCTTAGTAGTAGTGCTATGCTAGTTGGAGGAGAGTGAGGGAAGCCTTCTGGAGAAAGCCCCGGATCTGTCGGGAATCTTCTCCGGAGTTCTACCTCAGCGGATGCGATCCTCTTGTAAGTTCACCACTTGTAAGTGATACATCCGAGTTCTTTATAGTAATTAATATTCTACTTCTGGCATAGCTGTTATACATCTTTTCGCGCTTGTTCATCGCTTTACTTTAAGTACAGTGCTTTAATCTTATGCAAGGGTTAAAGTAGTAAGAATAGTGTAGACGTGGTGTCTAGACTAGATCTTGCCTTTGTAAACCGCTTATCGCACGGATTGTTTGTGGTAGCTAGTAGGTAGTGACAGCCCTATCTAGTCTTCATATTCCACCACGTGTGTAAGATAAGTTCTTAAAAGGTAGGGCCTCAATACAACATGATGGCGCGGTTCGGTTAGACTTTTGCCCTCTTTCTGATCTATCCCATCGCCTCCTACAAGAGAAGGGCTGATAAGGCCAATATAACTAGCTATACCTTGTTAGATATCCTTGCTATATCGAACCTCTCGACCCAGTTATCATAGTCTCCCTTGATCCATTATAGGACATATTCATATTCCTAGTTAACTCACTTCTCGCTCCCCGTGGAAAATACGATACCTGGAATACTCCCGGTGAAGTGCTACATTGGTATAATCTGTGCGCTTGTGGATTTATCCAATAGTCATAAGAAATACCAACAAGGGTTCGGTGCCAACTGGCTGCTCTCGGGTTCCTGGGAAAATATTCCCGGACGCTCGCTAGCGTCTGACGCCCACGCGACAGACGCGTCTGTTGCGAGATGGGCGTTACTGGAGCTCTCTGCTGGCCCGCCGGACGCTGCTAGGGTTTCACCCCAGCGTCCGACGCCAGCGTCTGGCGCGCTAGACAACGTCCGGCGCCTCAGGCCTTAGCGTCCGACGCCCAAAAACTGGCTCTCTCAACTTCGGTTTTCGTCGCGATGAATATGGAAGTTGTTCTAGGCTATCTTACGGTCACCATAGGCTTGCTTAGAGCTAAGAATGTCAAGTGTGCACCACACCTAAGTCATGAAGCTCTCCTAAGTCAAGCTATTAGTCTCAACCCCTCTTAATAGTACAGTCAAAAATCAAATAGAAGCCCTATCTATTTCTAAGTGCCCTTCACTATGACTAAGCTACGCATAGCCTCTGCAAAACACACATTAGCCATAATAATCTTTTACTTGTCATTAATCACCGAAACCAATAGGGCCATGATTCTTCACCTATTCTCCGGTCATCATGGTCGCCGACCACGCCGCCACCGAACCCCACAGAAGACGGCAGTTGCGACGACCAGAGGCAATCGCCCTCCCCGATGATGCCTCATGGGCTTAGCAATCAGGTGGCAATCTTCCAACGCCATGTGCTCCGATCAACCTTCGACCAGATCCCTATGGCGCCTGTCGTGAACACAGTCATCATCTCCGCAATCCCTGGCGACTCCGAGCAGGTGGTGTCTCTCGATGGAACAATCTCCTCAGGCTCGACCACCCCCACGAGGACCGGAATCGCCGACTCCTTCGGATCGACAAACAGCTTCCCAGAGTTCCCTCTGGGCTTTGGGGGAGTAATCTTTCAAGTCTCCGCCGACAGTGTCGCTCGCGACAACGAGAGAGATGACGTGCTCGTCGCCAGAGGACAACACAACGCCGAACACGCGTAGAGGCACGACCTGAAATGCCGCGAGCAGGAGAAGCGCGACCAGGAGCGTCGCAAGCAGGAACGACTTGCACGGGAACGGCGCGAGCAGGAGCAATGAATCACGTCCATGCACCACGGCGCAACCTCCAGAACGACTTCGACTAGGTGGGGGACGTCCTGGTATACCCAACACCCAGCGCCAACCTGGCGGTAGCCGCGAACGAGCTGTCCAAGCTCCCTGCCACACCCAGATCGAGAAAATAGAGGCCCACATCATGGCGGCCACGGTTCAGGTCAGCAAAGAGGGTGACCCACCCAAATTCTCCGGTCAATCCTATAGTAGGAACCACTCCCGAAGCCCTCAAAGGGAGCACCGACGAAGATCCCCACGACGCGACGACGAAGAACCCAACAGGGCCCGCCATGATCGAGCACCGGCACCGGCGTGCCAAAGCCCTGCGAGGGAGCACCGCCGAAGATCCCCATGGTACGACAACGAAGAGTACAACTACCCCCGACGCGATCGAACACCGGCACCCCGGGCCATAGGGGGACTACGCCCTTTCTCTACTCGTCTGCATGCCATCAGGTGGCCCCAGAATTTCAGAGTCAATGGGCGTCCACATACGAGATCGCCGTGTACGCCACCGGAGGAAATCATGACGTAATGGCTAATTATCTGCCAGTAATGTTGTCGACTTCCATCAACAACTAGCTCAAGAAGATCCCAGAATGCACCATTGACAACTGGGAGGAACTCAAGGAGATCTTCATCAAGATGTACAAAGCCACATGTGTCCAACCGGGCACACGCTATGACTTGGAGAACGTCCGTCAGAGGAACAACGAAAGTCTCTGAGAATACATAAGGCGCTTCTCCGACAAGTGGCTGAACATAGCAGAGGTCTCCAATCCAGAAGCCATCGCCATCTTCTCCAACGGCCTACGTACTGACGACCTCCAAAACAAGTTGGCCAGGAAGAGTATAACAACCATTGAAGAGCTGATGACGATTGTGAACCCGTACGCCAACCAAGACGACGCTACCCGCAGCAGGGAGAACAGGCGGCGCTATTCTCGTTCCCCAGAACGTGCAAGGGATAACGACTGGCGACCAGATTACCGCTGCGAAAGAGGCCCCGATGACCACCGAGATTACCGGTCGGGTAACTCCGAACGCTATTCGCAGGGGTACGACTACAGATGAGACAACCGGTACGTCGCGAACACGAACGCCCGCCCGAAGAAAAACTACAACACCAGCTACGAGGCGATCCTCGACAGCCCGTGCCCCATACACAAAGGCTCCAAGCATTCCATGCGAATGTGTGATCTCCTTGAATCAGCTATGCGGACAAGAGGTGACAAAAGACTGAAGAAGGATGACGCCGACAAGGACAAAGATAAAGAACCACCAGCGCCGGAGTTCCGAGCAGCCTCAACAACGTACTCTATCTTTGGAGGCACCGTGGTCGTTGAAGGGGAGAGGCGACGTCGCTAAGTTGGCAAAGACGTCTACTCAGTCGCCGCCACAAGAGACGATACGACCAATACTCGCTACCTTGATTGGTCGAAACAACCTATCAACTTCTTTGGAGAAGACGAGTGGACGGACTACAGGTAGCCCGGTCGTTTCCCACTCATCATTGATCCAACCATTGCCACATGCCACTTCAGGAAGGTGATGGTCGACGGGGGCAGTTCCCTCAACATCATCTTCGCCGACGCGTTCCGCTAGCTCGACTACTCCAAGAAGGACCTCTTGCCGGTGAACTTTGACTTTTGGGGAATCATCCCAGATAAGGCCTCCACACCGGAAGGACGGATCACCCTCCCCATGTAGTTCGGTGACCAGGACCACTTCAGAGTTGAGCACATCAACTTCATCGTCGCCGATTTCGAGACAGCCTACCACGCAATACTCAGTCGCCCGGCACTCGCCAAGCTGATGGCAGTCCCGCACTACACATACATGGTGCTGAAAATCCCGACGCCACAGGGCGTCCTCAGTCTCCGTACCAACCTAAAGATCGCATACGAGTGTGAGCAGCAGACAATCAACGTCGTCAAACCCCATGTCCACGGCACGTACAACTCCGACATCAGCGACAATCCCACCGCAAAGAAGCAGAAGGAAGAAGAACCTGCAACGACCACCGCCGACCACTCTCGCAATTATATATAGAGACCCTCCATCCTCAGCGGCACGAGTAGATTCACAAGTGTAAACATAGTCCAATAAAGCTCATACTATGTACCCCTCCATTAATAAATAAAGGTGCTGCGTTTTTCCAATATTACGTTCAAATGACTCGACTACCATCAAAACACCCACGGCATTCGGCGACCTCTGCAAAACACTCCTTAGTGTTCGGCGACCTCTGCAAAACACTCCTTAACGTTCGGCGACCTCTCCAAAACACTCCCATACTGTTCGACGACCTCTCCAAAACGCGATAAGACGTTCTCTCCAAACAGCCTGGCCATGACCAGAAAGCACCCGAAGCTAGCCTGCCGATGAGTCATAGCGAATAGAAGTAGCTACCCTAAACGCTATGACCACATCGACAGACCTCCCAAGTGGTATTTCCCCAGAAACTGGGCGATATCACTTGGGTCGGGAGCCATAAGGTTATGTGTCCAGAATCTGTACACGACCTCGGTATGGTCGACGACTCTACAAGCAGCATGGCTTTTCGTCCAGCGTCTACGGGAATGGTCTCCACAGGCCCTAGTCACGCCACGATCGAGCCTCTCAGAAAAGGGCCCTGTCTCTGACATCTCCCTACGCGTGCATGAGCTGTTTGCCCTCTGCGCCGCGGGTTGTCAGCATCGTGCCTCCTTGGGAGTCCCTATGTATCCTATGCGTACAGTGGCGCCAGCCCTACGATGCGGACCATTTGAGACCCAAGGTCGAACGATTCATCGCTACGGCTCATGTCTTAGCAGGCACGATAGGACATACAAGTGAAACAAAAGCTCATCGCCCTGGATATATTACAGCTTTGTAGTTTTCACTTACACGTCCGAGTACTTGTATCCGAACTACCGATGTTACGCAACAAGGAAAATAGAACAAGACAGTCATCTTGAACGACAAAAGAGAAAGGGGAAACACTTCAGACACATCATCCAGCAATTACAACCTCATCCTACCAATACGATACACAACAGTCTCGCTAACATTCCTAGTCCAGAGCTCGAATTCATGATGAATCCGATATTGCGGGCTACAATACACAATGATCCCAGGCATGTTGTTACACAGCGGGCCAAAATGTTGGCACTCCTCCCAGACGCAGATATGAGGGTCGCCGGCGACCAGCTCCGGCACGTCTTCTGGGGAGCAAATCCCCCACCAGTGCCAGTTAACGTGAAGATCATTACGAGACTGGGAGCGAAGACGACTTAAGCAATGATTACCCCACCGACCATCCGTCAGGACACCGCCGCTGAGTCAATCGATGATGATAAGCGCCTCCAGGTTCGCCGGATCCGCATAATACAGCATCATGGCTCTGAAGTACATCGCGATGTCGCCTCCGGCCGCAACCGCCCTTCCAATAAGCGCTTGCCCAGTAGAATCTCGCCCCCACAGCATCAACCTCTCTACACCATGAAAGAACAAAGCCTCTCGATGATGGACCTCGAGGAAGCACTGCTCGAAGGCAGACTCCAGCAAGTGGCGGTAAGGTCGACAATAGTCCTGAATCCGCCAAAGAGATAAAAGCCGAATCGTCGTAGCATCATCACAGATCCCCCGAAGAACACGATAGACCTGGCGGAGATTCAGGTACTCAAAGATGTCGTGACCATTGTCGATAACACGAAGCAAGATTTGGAAGAGGAGGTCCTCCGACAGGCTCAGCAAAACCCCATGCGCCATGACAAATCCTAGAAACTACACAATGCGATCGGAAGTGGCCCAGGATCACCAAAGTATATAGTATAGCGTCGCCGACTCTTCGTATCCTAGATGAACTCCGTGGGACGCAGAGACACGACCCTTCACGTTCCACGAATGGTAAAAGATGCCTTTTATACCAAACGGCGTGACGCCTCGCCTTCCAGGGTTTTTGGGAAACCGCAACAGCCAAATACGGGACCACCACGGCGATAACCCTCCCCGCCTCAACATGGGGCGCTAACTGAGCGGCCAATCCGGCCCACCTACAACTTCTTTATCGTCACTTCATATTTACTTCCAAATATACTCCTTAATATGCGATTACCGATTTCTGACGCTGAACTAACACCACAGTCTCGGGGACTGACCATACAATTTATTTATTTTCATGAGCCTTATTGTAGCTACAGTACTTCTGCCACAGTAAACTGGTCAGCGAATTTTACCACTGGCCAGAAATTTCAACCCTCGGGGGCTTCGCCAAGCAGAAGCCAAGAACCAGGTACCTGGTCGCAACCCCCGACCAGACTCGGGGACTTCGTCAAAACATGCAATGCTTGGGGACTGTGACACATCACAGAAGGGCGATACGCAGAAGTAGATACCTGGGGATTGAAACTCGGGGACTGCGAACAAAATAAAATAAGACGATCCTGATACAAGGACCTCCTAGCTCCTTATATCAGACTCGGGGACTACGGGTATTCGCAGTCATTTTTTCCAAAAATTTATGTTTCAGTCTTTAATTACATTATTTCTTAATAAAGCTTGGCACCACGTGCATACTTCACCTGCTACCAAGCTCGGGGACTAAGTGGGTACAGTTCACCTCGTGGTGAATGTACTAATTTTCTTCTCGACACAAGCTCTGCATTTTCGGTGTTGTTTTTGCAGATCCTAAGTGGGTACACTTCACCAGGAAAGGACTTTTCAAAAGTTTTCTTCTTCAGCACGTCACATCCTCCTGACAAGCGGCCGCATCATCTGACGAGGTGACCTGCTTGCACATCAAGCTATGGCGCTCACGACCAGCCCTACCTGGTCGCAAGACTTCTCCGGGTAGCGTCTCGACCAGCTATACCTGGTCGGGACTCTGCAGCGATGACTACACGTGATGGCGACCAGCTGAACACCGCCAAGGACGATGCTGCGGGCTCACTAGAAGAATACAACGTGCTCGGGGACTTGTTGGGGATATTACCTCAGCATATCCCCAGGGACCTTATGGGCCTACCGACCTGAAGACGGCCCAGCTCGCGAGGCCCTACAGCACGCGACCAGCCCGTCGTGCTCGCCAGGGACTCCAAGGAAGTCTTGCTCGCTAAGGAAGACCTAGTAGATAGACTCGGATCCCTTGCCTTGAGGGACCGATCGTAATCTGTTAGGATATGGAAACTGTAACCCTGCTCCCCGGCTATATAAGGCAAGCAGGGACCCCCTCGAAAACGATCCCTCTCAGATCATCTACACCTCGTGTAACCTAATACTCATATCAATCCAGCCACCAAAACACAGGACGTAGGGTATTACGGCGATTTGCCGGCCTGGACCTGTCTAAATCACCGTGTCCACGCTCTCTGTGTTACGCTTGATCGCCGTCACCACACCTCCGCCTACAATCTACTACCTTAGGGTACCCCTTAGGTAGACCGCGACGCGTATTTCGTCGACAAGGACCCCTGCCCCTGGCTAAAGGCAATCCATTATTCATTTACATATTTTCCAGAGAGGATTCGCTAGAGAGGATCCCTTACGGATCTATTCTCTAGGGCTTAGCATTCAAGATAAACTATCCTTAGTTTCTATGTGAGATTAGAGTCTACTCTTCTAGATTGAGAGAGATAGAGTGGAGGTGTGGATTGGAGGAAGCCCGGCCTGTCGGTGTCTCCTCTCCGGTTTGTACCTGCGGGATCAAGTCTCCTAACTCGAGGCTTCCTCCTAGGATTTCTTCGGTATTTCGACTTCTAATTCTAGTAAGTTCTCTGTTTTATTATTCATTGGTTTGTGAGTTTACTTTATTCTCTTCGCGTAGAGAGTAGGGTAATCGTCTCTAGCGTAAACGTGGTGTTTGGGCTAAGATACTCATAGATATCCCCTGACTAGCGGGACCTGTGGTAGTAGCTCGGAACATGACAATTCCGTAGATACCTTTGGATTCCACAATCCCGTTAGAAGGATCGGTAGGGTTTATAGGCCGCGTGCTAAGCATCCTCTGTGGTGTCTCTTATCTCGACGGTTCTCCCCAATAGAATAATAGTGCATATCTTGCTTAGACTAGAACGAGAGTGCTGTCGTGGTCTTCTCTATATCACTCATATCAAAATCACCTTGTTTGTAGCCTAAAGGATAATAGCAATAGATTTGGTTAGTCAGATGCACCCTTTCTCCCTGCGGAAAAACAAATTATGATACTCTGGATAATCTCCCGGGTAAAGTGCTCACCGGTATCCGTGCGCTTGCGGATTACTTCCCAGTGATTCTTCTGTTTGCGTTAACAAATATCAACACTAGGACAACCCTGCGCCGACAGTGAGTAGCTCGCAGCTCCTCCTCAGGTCCTCCTGCTTCCTCCCCTTCTCCTCCGTGCAAGGATCTTGGAATGGAGAAAGAACAGGATCTATGTTAGGGATACGAGAGAAATTATGCTTTATTTTTTGGGGAGAAACAGATGAAGGGAGGGGGGGGAGGGGAGACACCGGTGGCGAGCTGCTTCGGCCGCCGGCGTGTGATGAACGAGGGAAGCGCGTGAGTCGTGAGCGGGGATGAAGACGTGCGTGCTCCCCATATCGTTATCTGATAGGACTCTAGAAGTAAGGGCACTCACAATGCAGACTCTAGAGTAGAAATTTAAGAAACCAAATCTAACTAAGAAATCAGATCTTCACAGTTATCGATGGACAAGAAACTATTATAACCACATTGAGAGAGCAAACATAGTTTCTATCACTAGCTATGTCATGCTATAAAAAATCTTGCATTGAGAGGAATAGTTTCTTGGTACAATGTCCTAGGCTATAAAAACTATTAATAGTTTCTTACATTATAAGTGCCCTAATAGGAGTTAATAGAGCGATATCTAATTACTGGGTATCGCATAACGTAGGGTACTGAAACAAACATCCATAACGATATCCAATACCCTCTGCAATTCGATTGTGTTACATACGCATGAGCCAAACACATTGCTTGTGCTCACTTCACTGCTACAGAAATAGCATTGACAAAGCACAATTAGGGCATGTCTGGTACAACTCTGCGTCACTAGTGAAAATAGCTTCATAAACAACTCTCTAGGTGAAGCTAAGCTATTTTGAAAAAAGTGTTTGGCAAAACAGTTTCGCCAACAACTTTATGCATGGATACGAGAGAGAAAGGGGAAGAGATTTATGATAAGTTACTATTTTCAGCTTCATCCCACTTCATATATTTGTGAGAGAGGAAGGAAAACAACTTTATAAGTGAAGCTATTTTGAAAAGAGGTGTTTGACAAAAAAAACAACTTTATGAAGCTGTTGTGAGTTGTACCTCCGCTCTACATTTTTAGCTTTGCTCCACGTTTTAGCCAAATGGTTTCAGCTCCACGTATACAGCTCCAGAAAAAAAGATGGGGTTATAAGAGCACCTAAAGAGGTACTTTACAAACTCCAGTAGAATTTACAAAACAGAGTTTGTGGAGCAGTCTCAAACACCCCTAATTACTTCTTATTACATTATTTTTGAACTTCACGGAGGCCACACTAAATGAGTAATAATTATCATTAGATTAATAGTAAAATATATTTTCAAAATAAATTGAATTAGAAATCAAGATATATATGATATCTTTTATAAAATTATCTAAACATTAAGAGCTTTTTCTTTTACTCTTTGTGTAGCGAGATTTAAATCCTTTTTGAATGGTGGGATATACTAAAAAAAGAAAACACGAAAAGAAAAGTATAATGATAAATTCTAAAATCCAAACCCTTTCTCCTTCCAGAATCGCAGGGGCGACAGCGTATCCACTTTCATCGAAGCCTCCCGACATGGCGTCCCTGCCGAATCTCTCCTAAGCCGACCTCGCGTCGGGTCGATCAAGCGATTGCCTCACAAGAGGTAAACCGCCCGCCAATTACGGTTTCGATTTGCGGGCTAATTTTGGAGAACATTTGTCCTGTTCTGCTTGATAGTAATTTGGATTGTTCTTTCTGATATCCGATTCGGTGGTGGCGTGCTGTGGTGCAGTTTTGTTGCGGAATTTTTTTGGGTGATTTTTCTGCGTGCGGGCGGGCGTCAGCTCCGGAGGTGAAGATGATCCGTCTTCAGACGTACGCGGCGTTCAGCCTGCTGGCGACGGCTTCGGCGGTGTACTACACCTTTAGCAACCGGGAGCAGTTCTACCCGGCCATGGTCTACCTCTCCACCTCCAAGATCTGCTTCGTTCTGCTCCTCAACACGGGCCTCGTCGCCATGTGCGTCGCCTGGCAGCTCGTCAAGCGCCTCTTCTTGGGATCGCTCCGGGAGGCCGAGGTCGAGCGCCTCAACGAGCAATCCTGGCGGGAGGTTGTTGAGATCCTCTTCGCAGTCACAATCTTCCGGCAGAACTTCTCAGTCTCTTTCCTCGCCATGGTCACTGCGCTGCTCCTTATCAAGGCACTGCACTGGCTGGCCCAGAAGAGGGTCGAGTACATCGAGACAACACCCTCGGTGCCCTTGCTCTCACACATCAGGATCGTCTCCTTCATGGCGTTCCTCCTCATTGTTGACTGCATCTTCCTGTCCAACTCGCTCATGCCACTCATACAGAAGTGGGAGGCATCCGTTGCCATCTTCTTCTCCTTCGAGTAAGCTCGATTTTTAAGTTTACACAGCACTAAATTGACTTTTCTGTTGCCTTGTGCTGCCACAAATGCTCGAAATGTATTCGTGCTATTTCTGTCTTCACCTTGCCCCTACCCCGTATATCAATGTGACACACTACAACAATTTTTTTCCTCTTTCACAACATTAGAGTAGGGGTAGGGATTGATTAATATGATCAAACACTGTGAGATGACAATTCCCTAGATAATGGACAAATATTTGCAAATAGAAGGTGTACTACATGTTAGGTCGAGGATCTTTTTAGTTGTGTTGTATGAACCCTACTGCAAAGGTCTTTACTCAATAGTAATACATCCTCTTTGGATTTTGTTTACCGTCCTTTGCACTGAGCCTTACCCTGAAGTCCTGAACCCTATGAACAATACCAGATTCACACTTATGCTTTTGTTTATTCAATACATCTTAGTCTTACTAGGTGATACCCTGTTCATTGCTGCGTGGATTTGTAAGAAGAAACATGTTTTTTTTTATGTTTGTTAGAATAGGCTATTATAATATAGATAGCAATACAATGTTCAACAGAATACTGAATATAGTTAGAACAAACTAGGTTTCTGAAAGTTATCGAAGGGCTGAAACAAAACAAAATAACCATTAGCTGAGAAGGCAAAGGAAGCACTGAAAAAGCAATGATAACACAGGATATGTGTTAGCTACTGGAGTACCATTAGAAAGGTTCATCCATGTAAACCATAAAATTTCTATGGATTAAAAAAAATGCTACTCCATTTCCTTTGCAAGGACACGGTCCATCTGTACTTCTATCAAACATGGTAAAGACATGTGCAAATTTCTTTCAAACTGACCCTTCAGTAACTAACATGCATATCTTATTCAGTCTACCAAGTCCATCCAGTCAGGTGGGGTTAGAAGAACAAATGCAAATGCTTAGCGCTGGGAAAAATGGTTAAACTGGTCTTTACAAAGAAACAAATTAGTCACACAACAATGCAAAGCAACCGGTTTTAGTAAAATTGATGAAAAAGTAATAGTGTCATTGCAAAGATGGAGGGAGAGTGAGAGGAATAGCCTCTCATAGTCTGGTCTGATGGCATGGAATGTGTCTTCTCTTCCTTTTTGGCTGTTAAATAGTAGCCAGGATTGAGAACTGAAGAGGTTACTTTGAAGGAAGGCAGGGCTGGATATTAATTAGTTAGCGGAACTCATCTGTTACTAAGAAGAATATCATTGATGAACCAAGGTCTATGCAAGAGAGAATCAAAGGGCAAATATACGGTGTGTGTGTGTGTGTGTGTGTGTGTGTGTGTGTGCAACTATGCATTAGTGAATTTAGTAGTTAAGTTGGAACTGGAAGGAGCAGCAAAAATTGGTGCCGGTGCCCATTGTGAATGTGTGTTGAGAGGAAATAATAGATGGAACATTGATATCAGCTAAATTATTTAGTGGCCAAGGACAGCTGGAACTGAGAATACAGATGCAGCTATAGCATTGAGAAGCTAAGAAGACCAAACAGTCAACTGTTTCTTTCACATTTGGGTAAGTGGCAAATGAAACAGGCAGTGATTTGTCGCTTTTCACTCCTAGAAGATATATAAGGGGTAGTAAATGGCTAATAGTGAGAATACAAGAGAACATGAAGGGGATATTCCTGACAAACTGACGGACATGATCAAACTGGCATGCTATCAGACAGCCTTAGTTTCACAGGTCACGTGGCACAATGTGAGAGTAGAGAAATAACATTTATTGACTTTAGATGGTTCCATGTTTATAAGATATATAGATAGATATGCATTGACTACCTCAACTGCCTCAAGCTTATAATCTGTTCACCTATATTTGTTCTGACTGCTCTATTACAAAATGTTAGTCTAGCAACTTGTGCAGTTGTCTGTTTAAGTTTGAGCAATAGTTTTAAGTTATAACACTGCAATATTAGCTCCATTTAGTATGGAACTCCAGCTATAGATTTCTTCTTGCCTCTTGCTTCTGAAGCAAGGGGCATACCTTCCAGGAAAGGTAACAACACTATTGGCTAACCTTATGATGGCTTGAAGGTGTGCCTCTGTTGTTCTGATTTCTAATTGCCTGGCAATTATTTTTTGATGTATTAAGTTAAGATTCAAAGTACTCATAGTAGTTACTAAATACAAATAATGTTTCAGGTATATGATACTAGCAACATTGACAGTATCAACATTTGTGAAGTATGTATTCTATGTCAGTGACATGCTAATGGAAGGTCAATGGGAGAGGAAGGCAGTGTATACATTTTACTTGGAGCTGATCAGTGACCTTGTGCACTTGTCACTATACATGCTCTTCTTCATAGCTATCTTCTTGTAAGTTCTATGGTACTATTCCTTTGAAACTATAGTGTAAACTATGGTTGATGATCCATTATACTGATATCAGGAACTATGGTGTCCCATTGCACTTGATTCGTGAGTTATATGAGACCTTCCGCAACTTCAGAATTCGCGTTGCAGATTATGTACGCTACAGAAAGATCACTTCCAACATGAATGAACGCTTTCCAGATGCTACAACAGAAGAGCTCAATGCGTGAGTTTTATATTGTTCCATTCACACTAGCTTGTTGGCTCCACTGTAAAAATTCTTGTGATTTACATTTTATTGTTGTATTCAGGAGTGATGCTACATGTATTATTTGCCGTGAGGAGATGACTACAGCAAAGAAGCTGCTTTGTGGGCATCTGTTCCATGTGCATTGTTTAAGGTCATGGCTAGAGCGCCAACACACTTGCCCTACATGCAGAGCTCCAATTATTCCCCCAGACAATGGACGTTCTGCATCAGCACGACAACATGGAGGTCAACCTGGTGTTCAGCCTGGTGAGATTCATTTCATTGATTTGTTCTTTTTTCTGTGTCACAATCTGATTTCAGCTCAACATATCAGTGAATACTGTACTGTGTAGTAAGTTCTATTTGAGATTTGTGATTTTGTCTGACAAAGCAGCTGCAGGTACTGACTCTCCAGCCTCAGAAGGTGCACCAGGTGACAATATGAGCAGGGGCCAAGCAAAACTCGAAGCTGCAGCAGCAGCTGCTTCTTTATATGGAAGATCTTTTGTTTATCCTCCAGCAAACACCCTAAATAGGTAATGTTTCTGGAGCAGTCTATACATAAAGTTTTTCATGATTTTGCTTCCATATCTTCTCTAAATGGGTTGCTGATGACGCTTATCTACTTTTATGTACTTTGTAATCACTGAATCTAATCCATATTACTGTATTGAATTGATAGCATTGTAGGGGGTGTTTTGTACTTTCATAAAGCATACTAATAAGTATGTCATATTCAAATCATCAGGTCAGGTCCTCACTCTACATCAAGTACACTGCAATCTGAAGCAAGTAACTCTAATCAATCACACAAAGACCAAGAACTCCAGATCCAAAACTCAAGTGATGGTTTAGCAACTTTGCCTTTTAGCGCACATGGTGCCATTGGTTCAGGACCAAGCACCAGCAATCTTGAAAATTCACTGCAGAAGGCACATGAAAACTTTATAAAGAGCCAGATAGAGGTAAGAAAGAATCTTAATTCTGAAAGTGCTCTGCTTACACCTTCTACATTGCTTTGTGATACGAGCAAAAAGCGCTGCGTACGAACTATAGTGAGCTAGATAGGTGAAGATTGATAGCTTGCATGCTGCTATATCGAGCTCATCTTTAGTTGCAATCATTAAAACCTGCATGCTCTGCAATCTCCATATGTCTAATGGGCTTATATGATAGTTTGCATGATTGGCACAAAGATGAGTTAGTTCCAGGTATGTTTGTGTCACGTTTTTAGTAACTTTCAGCCTATGTTAATGTAAGCCACCGCTATTGATATGTAACAGTCTGCTTGTCACGAAGTTATGGTGTCAGCTATGTTACCATGTCATTCAATTAATTTGCCTGATTGTGGTCCCCTGCCTCCAACTGGGTCCACTGACCTGATTTCGTCGACTAGCTTTCTGTTACCGCTGGGCGGCCCTATGCACGTGGGCACAGGTAGAGCTTTTGGGCTGCCAATTTCGCCCATTACGGTCAGGCCTATGTGCCCATGGGAGATGCCAGATACAGGTGTCTCCTCAGCCTGTCCGTTTGGCTGTTTTCAGTGGCTGATAAGCCGGCTGATGCGTTTTTGGCTGTTTTTCTGTGAGACAAAAACACTGTTTCGGTGGCTGATAAGTCACTCTGCTTTCTGCTTTCCCTTCCGCTGCTGTCGCTAGACCCCTTCCTAAAACTGCTACTGGCACCCGCCCCTACCTCTGGCAAGCGCCCTTCAATCACCGCGGGTACTCTCGAACCTCAACCACTGTAGCAGCCAGGCACTGCCAGATTCTACCTGATAATGACCTGGTCCCTTCTTCCTTCCTGAAGATGAGCTCCTGTGTCCTCCAATCCTCCATCTTGATGTGTCTGCTCTGTTTTGATTTGTGATCAGCGACCCTGTCTTGCTCTAGCTCTGCTGCTCTTGTAGCTCTAGCTCTACTGGCCAATAAATTTCACAAGGATGTGCTGCTCTAGTGCTTTTTTACTCTCTTGCTTTATACTATATACCATATAGCATGTTGGTCCTGGTATATACAGGACAACTATAGATAGGTTGACAAGGGTGGATTAATCATCTGATCGTTGCCTTCGTGACTAGGATCGATTAGACAATTTGAAACATTAAGAGCTGTATGCAAATATGCCATCTAATTACCATTTGATTCCTACGAAACAGTATGTAGCATGCAAATATCTTTTGTAGCAATTTTAACAATCTTGCTTGGCATCAATGATCTGCATTTTACTCTAGACTGCAAGTTCATGAGCTTTGAACAGCTAGCCTTCAGCATTACTGCCAGATTATAGTCTGCAATTTTGCTCAAGTTGTCAATGCTTCTCTGCTACAACCGACTCAGTAATTACATCATACCAGCCTGTTGTTGAATTCATGCATGCATGATAGTTATTACTTTCACTTTAGTATACAGTCGTGTGCTTAAATTAATTTCTTCATATCATCAATATATATCTGAAAGAACTCAACTCTTGATCCCAGATGTTACAAATCCAACTTCAAATGATTCAGCGCGGTGCTGCTGTGTCAGTGACTAACAATGAGAATGGCGTGCACAAAAGGAATGACTGAAGCTGTAAATAGGCATGCGGAGATGAGGACAGAATTAAACGGCAAGAATTGGTAATACCTAGGGGCAACTGTTACATGATGCCTCGTTGCCCAGATTTTGTACGTTCATGTTTCTGCACTCTTACTGATAATGTGTCTTTTCTCTTTGTAATACCGCTGGTAGATAGAGGCTGTCGTGTTGTAACAGTGGTTAGTTTCACAGTAATTATGAGATTAAACAAAGTCCATCTGCCGATAAAAAATAGAATGGAGTTTTTTTGATCCGTGATGTAAGATGTTTGTGTTGTTTTGTACGGAGTATGTCACTAGAATGGAATAGCTCAATTGATGATTTACTAGGCGTATGGAGACTGGTCCTGCTATGGTACAATGTTTTTCTCTTACAACAAAACAACATCAGTCGATTTATCAGTCACAAAAATCACCAGCCGACTGATTTTTTTCACTCCTACCTACAATTTGGTGGGTTTTTATCTGTTGATGGGGAACTTCCTGAAAAGTAAAACATCAGATGCTTATATATGTGATAATGCTCAAATGCTGTTGTCATGAAGCTGGAGACCTGAAGTGAAATTTTAGGATATTAGTATTTTGGATAAGGATGGGATGGATTAGGGCTGTTTTATGATCTGGGATCGACAACTAAATAATGAATGCTTAACAGCACCCTTAACAATATAAGATAGTTATTAGCTTTAAGATGACTTCTCCAATAATATTAAATTTTAACATATAGCTTATAATATGAATCTCATATGTTTTTAGAGAGGGTACAAGATTAGCTCTTGATTAGGAGAATGCCTCTTCTATTATATTGAATAAAATATATAATGATATGTTTAGAGCTAGCTTATATTACACGTCCCTGTTGGATAAGGTGTTCGGACTCCTGAGAGTAAATAAGGTCTCTCACCAGCTCAGGTGAGTATGGGTATCGTCGCTTTCTTGAAGTCCTGGCGTGGAGCCCATGGTGAACCGAAGCGCACCTCCTCCGATGCGGCCATGCGTGGCTGCCCACAAAGGAAGCTAACCAATCAGGCAATCACCAAACCGACTCGTTCTTGTAGAAGAAAGCAACGCCCCTACCCTGATCGCACCTTTGCTAGCGTCGCCGTCTAGTGCCGCGCGCAATTGTCTTCTCCACCGACGTCCCACCTACACTTTTGAGACGCAGCAGGTGGGCCCCGGGGACTCCCGCCCGCCTATACACATGTATATAACAGTGCTATTCTACACCGAGTCCTGAAACTGATTAAAAAATATTAAATAACTCACTATCAGTCAGCAATATGCGCTAATATCATGGATATGAATACTGAATAATACTGACATGCACTACTGATTTGTATTGATTTTTTTCAATATAATAATTTAGTGTAGTATAATTACTCTACACTATAAAATGTAACCCGAAATCCACCTCATCCAAACCGTCAATGGGGCTGGCACTCGCCAAGTCGTTATTCCACTCCACAACTCAGACTACCCGGAGCATGGGCTGCAACAATGCTTGAAGCAGGAGAGAGAAGATTGGAGGGATATATATATATATATATACTACTCCATAGCTGACTATAAAATAATTTATTTTATAGCCACTTTGATTTACGATGATTACTATACTCATTTATGAAATTTATAGTAACTTATTACTATATGGTTTACGATAACATTATGGTAAAATTCTAATGTGTTAACACAACTATCGTAAATATGTATTTACTTTATCGCTAGCTACAAAATAAGTTAGCCACCTCCATTTATGATAATTTTATACACTAATTTACGATAAAGTAAATACATATTTACAATAGTTGTGTTAACACATTAGAATTTTACCATAATGTTATCGTAAATCACATAGTAATAAGTTACTATAAATTTCATAAATGAGTATAGTAATTATCGTAAATCAAAGTGGCTACAAAATAAGTTATTTTGTAGCCAGCTATGAAGTAGTAGTTATATATATAGGGAGAGTATAATCTGTAGCTAGCTACAGAATAACCTATTATGTAGCCAGGCCATCAGGCGCACCAACATTTACACGGCTGGCGCAGCTGGCCAAACCGCCGCAGCTGATAGGGCTAGTAAAGGAGGAAGCCAAGCGGCCAAGCCGCTAGAGCTAAAATATCAAGAGCCTGAGCTTGCAGCTGTCATTAAGCCAGTCTCAATGGAAGGTTTTACCTCCCAATTTTTAATACATTAAACTTCCCTTGAAATAAGTCTTTCTCAGTGCACAATTTCTTTGCACAGTTTCATATCATTATTTTACTATTTGATGGCCCCACAGTTCTCTCTCCCCGTCACTTTCTTTGCACTCGGTGGCCACAGAGCTTGCACAGTCGCACCCGTGTGCTCGTAGCCGGAGGAGCCAGCGCAACGCTCGTGCTCGTGGCTCGCGGAGCACGCGGCGACGCCTGCGCCCACGGCTGGCGGAGCCCGTGCCCACGCATGCAGCAGGCAGAGCCAGCGCGGCGGATGCGCTCACGGACCGCGGAGCCCGCGACCGCGGCAGGCGGAGAACGCGGCGGCGCCCGCGCTCGCGCTCGCGGAGCCCACGCCTGTGGCCGGCGGAGCACCGGCGATGCCCGCGCTTGCGCTCGCGGGCGGCGGAGCCAGCGCACACGCTCACGGCTCGTGGAGCCTGCGACTGCGGCGGGCGGAGCAGGCGGCGGCGCCCGCGCTCGCGCTTGGGGAGCCCGTGGTGGAGTCGCACGCTCGCGCCCCCCGGCGGCCGCACCCGTCCTCGCTCGCGGCGGAGTCGCTCGCTCGCGCCCCCGGCGACCGTGCCCGTCGTCGCTGGCCCCCGGCGTCTGCCCGCGCGGCGGCCGGCCTCGCCCACGCCACCGGCAGCCGTGCCCGCGGCGGACGGCCTCGCTCGCACCATCGGCGGCCGCCCACGCGACGGAGGCGCTCGCCCATCCCGTGCCGATGAAACACGCTTCTCTTCTCAGTGCGAGTTTCAATCTCGTTTCACCGTATTGGTAATGCTGCCCAACACGTGTCGTGGGGATGTGAAAGCCCAAGTTTGGTTTTGATAATTGATGAAACCTATGGACCAACCCTATTGCTAAGTGCATGATCTAGCTAGGATGATTCGACTTGACAAGTGGAGCTAGATGAAGGATCATGATGGATCAAGTGCTCCATGACTAAGGAAAAGAAGAAAGAGAAAAACAAAAATGGGTTCAAGGCAAAGGTATATTATAGGAAAATTTTTGGTTTAGTGATCAAGACACTATAGAGAGTGTGATCACATTTAGGATAGATAGCCGTACTATCAAGAAGGGAAAACTCGTGTCGATTGCGGTTATCATGTGCCACTAGGTTTGCACTGCATTCATCTAAAATGAACCTAAGTGACACTAAAATGTGAAACAATTCCAAGATAATTCAAAGAAAAGGCTAACACTTGAGCAAAGAGGTTGGATCAACATGTGTTAGCATATGAAGACTTGGACAAGAAGGAGCAACTCAATTTGACACGAGACAGAGCTCCGGATAGAGGTTCGGACGCTAGGCATGCAGGGTTCGGACCAACGCCTGCGCGTCCGGTGGCATACCCTAGCATCGGCCTTCTCTGGACAGGAGGTCCGGACGGTGTTCTTGGTCCGAACGCGAGGCTCCGGACGCAGCATCCGGGGTTCTACGCTCTCTAGACTCTCTCTGGTGGAGCGTCCGAACGCTAGGTGTCATCCGGACACCGGACTCCGGACAAGCGTCTGGGCAGTTGGTGCTCTCTGGACTCTTTCTATAGAGGGTCCGGACGCAAGGCGCGATGGTCCGGCCCCCCAACTATTGCGCGCGTCCGGAGACACGTGGAAGGCGCTGGTGAAGGCGCGAATGAAGACAGTTCAAACACAGAGGGTCCGGACACATGGCCATTGGTTCGGACCCCTTGTCTGCGAGCGTCCGGAGCTCCCCAGAAAGCTGAGATCAAGGAGGCAAACAGCTAGTTGGTTTGTGGAAGCTATTTATATGTTTTGGCCGGCCTCTTGGGACCTCTCTTGCACCTCCCATTCATTCTCGCACTTTGTGCTTGCTTGAGAAGGCCCCCCAACTCATCTCTCTTTGCTTTGCTTGCTAATTCATGAGAGTTTGAGTGAACCAAGTGCTTGATCATTGCATTGCGTCTTAGTGGCACTTGATCATCGTTATCGCCGTAGGATTTCTTGTTATTCTTGGTGTTTGCCAACATCTAGACGGCTTGACGATTGAGGAGAAGCTTTGGCACGTGTTGGTGATTGTTCGTGGCCGGCTTCATCGATTGTGAGAGGGCTTGTACCCACCTCGATGGAGCGTCAAAGGGTAACTCTAGTGGATTGCTCGTGTCATTGAGTTACTCTCATTTGGGTGGATTCTTGTGGCGCGCGGGTAGTGGGCTAGACTTGTGATTGCCTATTAGCTACCGAATCACCACTTAGAGCTAGAGCAAAAGCTTCGCTTAAGTGTTAATCTAACCTTTGCTCTAGTGTTTTGTAGAATTTTTTAGGCTATTCACCCCCCCCCTCTAGCCATCTAGGACCTTTCAAGTGGTATCGGAGCCGTGGTCACCGCTAATATGAAGGCTTAACAACCTTCGGTATTAGTAATGGCTCAAATACAATTCAACCATGTTGGAAGCAAACCACCAATGTTTGATGGCACATCCTTTGATTATTGGAAGAGGAAGATGAAGATGCATCTAGGCTCAATACATGAGAAGGTGTCGAGTGTGACCGAACATGACTTCGTCATTCTTGATGAAGACCATCCCACACCTAGAGAGCAAGAGAACCGGCAATGCAATACTGTTGGTATTTCTTATAACTATTGGATAAATCCGCAAGCGCACAGATTATACTGTTGTAGCACTTCACCCAGGAGTATTCTGGGGTATCGTAATTTATATTCTCCTAAGGGAAAGTGGAGCTAGAAATGATAATAAAAGAGAGATCCTAGAGATCACCTCAATTTAGTACCAACTAGTGTAAGGGGGTAATCGATATAATGATAGGAAGGTGATGATGTAACAAACCGGTAAAGATAAGTAAGAGATGACTAGTGAGTATAACTATGTGGGAGGACAACGTGAGAGTAAAAGGACTCCTGTGATTCCAACTCTACCTTTGTGGATTTAACTATGGCACTCAGTTGAGACAAACATCGATTGATTCCTCAATACAATTATGCTAGGCGAGGGGATAGATCAGTAGAAGGACAAAACTCCTACCGGACCGTGCCCTCTTCTTACAGGGGCCTTATCTTTTAAGAACTTGCCTAAGAACACGTGGTGGAATACAAAGACTAGACAAGACTGTCACTCTCTTGCTAGCTACCACAAACAATCCGTGCAACAAGTGATAACCAAAGGCAAGATTAAGTATAAGCACCACGCTTACACCTATTCTTACTACTCTAATTGTGTATACGACAACTAGAGTACCCTATGACAGGCGATGATCGCATATAGGAAAGGCCACAAGGATCTCAATCTAGTGTATAACAACTAATTGACAAGATAAACCACAACAATACTATAACAAGTATAATATTTCACAAAGTAAAGACTAAGTAAAGTAAAGAAAGAATATTGCATTAAATAAGTAAAGTCTTACAAAGAAGAAAAGATAACAAAGAAGGAAAGATACAAGAGCTTATACCAGATCCTCCGGGAAGACAACTCCGGAAAGCCCGAGCAAAGCTCAACTCAACTCTAACTCCCACACTAGAGAACACCACTAGACTAATCTCCACTTGAGAACAACATTGGTTCGTATGGATTACATCATCATTAGAGAGGGAGGTATGGCCTCTATTTATAGTGGGAGGTGGAATAGGGGCTACTCCAACACCACGTCAGCGATCCAGGGAGCTTCAATCCTCCACCCTTGGATTCAACCGACTTAGAACCGCCTTGGATGAATGGTGTTGATTTCCAACATGTGTTGGGGGTATGGCGGTTGGCAGGTACCCAACCGACCTAGGGGGGCGGTCGGCCGACCCCCCCTATGGTCAGTGAGCCATCCCTTAGTCCTCTAGATGTGGCCCCACTGGTCAGGGACCAAGTAGGGGCCAGGTGGACCCAGAGGGCGATCGACCAACCCCCCCTTGGGGTCTCTGGCCCACTTCGTCCTTCTAGGTGTTTGTCCCACTTGTCATGTGTGGTGGTTGTTCATTCTGGGGTGATTGTCGTGTTGATCTCTTTGGTGTGGGCCTATGGATCCATGTACTTTGCATGCGAGACGTCAAGAGAAAGCACAAAGTGATCCAAGGGTTGGAAATCACTCTGAGATGCTTCTCCTGGATCATGGCCGAGGTGGGAGACCTAGTGGGCCCACATGGTGGTCGGCCGACCCCCTATGTGGGTCCCACTGGGTCTCCTTTGCTCCATTTCTTCAATCCTGCAATAGAATACTCATGGACATGTGGAACTTATTATTTTATAAAATATACTCATAATGTGATTGTTTTGTCCTTGCTCCTGAGTTTGTTGGCAGCATTTTAGTTATGTAAAAGTGTTGAAAGCCCAAGTTTGGTTTTGGTTAATTGATGAAACCTATGGACTAACCCTTGTACTAAGTGTATGATCAAGATAGGGTAGTTCACCTTGACACATGAAGCTAGAAGGATGACAATGGTGCATTAATCAAGTGATTCATGAACTAAGGAAAAGAAGAAAGAGAAAAGCAAAAATGGGCTCAAGGAAAAGGTATATTATAGGGTCATTTTTGGTTTAGTGATCAAGACACTATAGAAAGTGTGATCACATTTAGGATAGATAGCCGTACTATCAAGAAGGGAAAACTCGTTTCGATTACGGTTATCATGTGCCACTAGGTTTGCATTGCATATCTATTTAAAACAAACCTAAGTGACACAAACATGAATTAAATCCAAGAAAATATGTTGAAAAAGCTAACACCGGTGAACAAGTGTATGAATCTCAAGGTGTTAGCACATGAAAGCTTGGAGAAGAAGAGGCGGCTCGGTTTGACACTCAGAAGGGCTCCGGACGCAGGCAAGATGCTGTCCGGACCATTGGTCTTGCGACCGGAGGCATACCCTAGAGCTTGGCCTCTCTGGACAGGAGGTCCGGACGCTGATGATGGTCCGGACGCGCGTCCGGGCGTTTTGAGCTCTCAGGGAGCTCTCTGCTGGACTCCAGTCACTTGGCGCGATGGTCCGGATGCGCACAGTTCGCAGCGTCCAGAGGCGACGTGGCGGCTCCCAGTGAAGGCGCGAACGGCAGAATTCAAATGGCAGGCACATCGGACGTAAGAGCATTGGTCCGGACTCCAAGTCTTGCGTGTCCGGATGGTGCGTCCGGACTTTAAGACAGAAGCTCGGGTGCTCGGATTGTGAAGGATCCGGACGCCACCAATGGTCCGGACCCCCATACATGTTGCGTCCGGAGTCAGCAGGAAAGCAGGATCAAGGGGCAAAACGGCTAGTCTTTGATGGAAGGCTATATAAATGCTTTTGGCCGGCTCAAGCAAGATCTCTTGCACCTCCCATTCATTCTCACTCTTTGTACTTGCTTGAGAAGGCCCTCCACTCATCTCTCTTTGTTTTGCTTGCTAATTCATGAGAGTTTGAGTGAACCAAGTGCTTGATCATTGCATTGCATCTTAGTGGCACTTGGTCATCGTCATCGCCGCAGGATTTCTTGTTATTCTTGGTGTTTTCCAACACCTAGATGGCTTGGCGATTGCGGAGAAGCTTGGTATTCATTGTCTCCTCGGGAGAAAAATCGATTGTCATCTTGTCTCCCGGCTACTCTTTGGTATTCATTGTGATTGGTTCTCTACATTGACATCCATACTTCACAAGGCATCGGTATAACAATCTCCTCCTCTCTTGTATTTACCTTGTTCATATCTTGCTTAGTTAGCTCTCTAGTTAGTTTGTTAGTTTAGCTTGTTAGTTGTTCTTGCTAGCTCAAGTTAAGTGCCTTAGGTTCTTGCTATTGATTGTTAGGCACTTAGCTAACTAGAATTGCATTGGATAGGTGGCTTTACACCCCAAGTAGAGCTAGAACAAAAAGCTTCGCTTAAGTGTTATCTAACCTTTTGCTCTAGTGTTTTGTAGAAATTTTATTAGGCTATTCACCCCCCCCCCCTCTAGCCATCTAGGACCTTTCAAGTGTATCATTCTTGGTGCCAATAAACACCATGGCTCTCAATGTAATCTACAATGGCATTGATTTCAAGGTGTTTGAGCAAATCAAAGATCTTGAGAAGGCTAGTGAAGTGTGGAAGAGACTAGAAGATACATATGAAGGCACTTCAATGGTAAATAATGCCAAGTTGTACATGCTCAAGGACAAGCTATCTCACTTCAAGATGAAGGATGATGAGTCCATCCTGGAGATATTCCATAGGTTCCAAGTGATCATCAATGATCTCTAGAGCTTGGGTGAGAAGGTGAAGGATGAAGACTTCTCAAACCATTTTCTTGGTTGTTTGCCCAAGAAATACAAAACCTTGAGGCAAATAATTAGGAGAAATGGTTTGACCAAGATCACTCCCAATGAAGTACTTAGAGAGATCATGACCGAAAAGCAATACAACGAAGAAAGTGATGAAGAAGAGGTCAAGGAAGAAGAGAAGAAGAAGAAGAAGAAGAGCTTAGCATTCAAGGCTTCATCATCCAAGGGCAAGAGTAAAGCAAGAAAGCAAGAATCAAGTGATGATGAAGAAGCAAGTGATATTGATGATGAGATGAAGGCTCTCTTTGTGCGCAAGTTTGGCAAATTCATGAAGAAGAAGGGATATGGTGCTAGGAAGAGAAGAGACAACTTCAAGAGAAAGAATATGTGAAGGGATGCTACAAGTGCGAGAGCACCGATCACATGATTGCGGATTGTCCCAATCATAGTGATGATGATGAGAAGAAGAACAACAAGCATGACAAGAAGGAGAAGAAGCTATCATTCACCAAGAAAAAGAAGGGTGAATCATATATGGTGACTTGGGATAGTAGTGATTCCTCCGATGATGATTCTAGTGATGATGAGAGGAAGAAGACCAACAAGAAGGCATTGGCAAGCATTGCTATCAACAACAAGCCATCCATCTTTGACACTCCATCATACTTCATGGAGAAGCCATCCAAGGTACAATCTTGTGATGAGAGTGATAGTGATGATGATAGTAGTGATGATGAGGAGGAGTACTCCAAGGAGGAACTCATAGACATGATGAAGCAAACTTATGCTTTCTTTGAGACAAAGAGGAAGGAGTGCAAAGAATTGAACAAGAAGCTTAAGGCTCTTGAACAATCCTTTGATGAGCTCAATGGCTCTCATGAGAGGCTAATGGAAGCCCATGAGAAGCTTGAGAGGACTCACAAGAAGCTTGACAAGGCTCACTCCTCCCTCCTTGAGAAAAACAAGGATAATGTTGTTGCATCATGTGATATTGGAGTCACTTGTGATATTATAGATGAATCATTCTTCACTCCTATCATTGTTACACCAACCGAAACACAATGTAGCACTTCCACTTGCACATCCACTAGTGAGAGTTCAATGGTTGATGCTACACTAGTGAGTGAAAATGAAAAGTTGAAAAATGATATTAATGAGCTCACTCATGCTTTGAGTAAGGCATATGCTGGAGATGCCCGCTTGCTAAAGTGCTTGGGTAGCCAAAGGTTCTCCCTTAGAAAAGAGGGATTGGGCTATACCCCCAAGAAAGGCAAGTTGACCTTTGTCAGTCCAAAGCCTAGCTTTGTGAGAAGCAATGGTCGGTTTTGCAATAGTTGCAAGCAAGTGGGGCATGTTGACCAATATTGCAAACTTAACATGAGCCAAACCAAGTTTGCTAAATCCACATCCATGCATTTTGATTCATGTTATATGCTTACCAAAGGGAGAGATGGTGTGATGGCTAAGTATGTTGGCACACCCATTGTTGGCCCAAAAAGAAGAAGGCAATTTGGGTGCCAAAATCCTTGGTCACTAACTTTGGAGGACCCAAACAAGTGTGAGTACCTAAGAAGAACTAATTTGTTTTGTAGGTCAATTACAAAGCTAGAGGAAGGCATTGGGTGCTTGATAGTGGGTGCACTCAACACATGACCGGGGATTCTAGAATGTTTAAATCAATCAACTCCAACACCAATAATGGCATTTATAGTATTACTTTTGGTGATAATGGCAAGAGCAAAGTCAAGGGTCTTGGTAAGATTCAATATCCAATGACTTGAGAATATTAAATATCTTGCTAGTTGAGAGCTTGAACTTCAATTTGCTATCCGTTACTCAATTGTGTGATCTTGGATTTAAATGCATATTTGGGGTAGATGATGTTGAGATCATTAGTGTTGATGGTTCAAATTTGATCTTCAAGGGCTTTAGATATGAGAACCTCTATCTAGTTGATTTCAATGCTAGTGAGTCTCAATTATCAACTTGCTTACTCACGAAATCAAGTATGGTGAAAGCCCAAGTTTGGTTTTGGTTAATTGATGAAACCTATGGACTAACCCTATTTTGCTAAGTATATGATCTAGCTAGGGTGATCCAATGTGACAAGTGGAGCTAGGTGAAGGATCATGATAGATCAAGTGCTCCATGACTAAGGAAAAGAAGAAAAAGAAAAACAAAAATGGGCTCAAGGCAAAGGTATATCATAGGGCCATTTTTGGTTTAGTGATCAAGAGACTATAGAGAGTATGATCACATTTAGGATAAATAGCCGTACTATCAAGAAGGGAAAATTCATATCAATTGCGGTTATCGAGTGCTACTAGGTGTGGTCATTCATGCATGTGCATTAATTCACCTAGTAACATAGCCTTGCTTAAAAGACGTAAAATATATGCTAAACATCTGCTCTAAGGAAGTACCATAAGTGTTTGGCTCAATGGAGCAAGGTTGGAAAAGAAAGAAACAAGAAAGAAGCAAGTTAAGGGCGACGGACGATGGCTTCAGAGGCTGCCTCTAGGCCACGGACGCGTCCGACGGCAAGCCCTAACTCAGCCTCAGTACAGAAAGTGCGACGGACGCTGAAGAGCAACTGTCAACTAGGCGACAGACGCGTCCATCCGTTTTGGGAGCTCTCTGGATGCTCTCTGCTCGCGCGATGGACGACGTCGATGGACGCTAGAGAAATGGCGACGGACGCTGGACCAAACTCAAACGAGCGTCTATCAGACAAAGGAACTCACTGATACAAGCGACGGACGCTGCGAAGCGTCCGACGACAAGGAAACGGATGCGTTCGACGGCTTCAGGAGCTCTCTAGATACTCTCTGCATACGCAACGGACGCTGGCGACGGAGCGTCCGACGCAAACTTAAAGAGCGTCTGACGCCCACGACACAGGCTATAACGGCTAGTTTTTGAGGGGTGCTTATTTAAAAGGATTGTGGCTGGTTGGAGCTCTCCCTCTTGGACTCTTTACTTGTTATACACTCTTGTGAGCTCTCAAGCACCTCTCCCACTCATCTCTTTGATCCTTTGCTCAATCCAAAAGAGATAGAGTGCATCCAAGTGCATTGCTTAGTGATTTGCATCTAGAAGCACTTGGTGATCGTTCTTGCTGCGGATTTTCTTGTTATTCTTGGTGTTTGCCAACACCTAGACGGCTTGGAGCAAGAAGGAGGAGTCAACACGAGTTGGTGATTGTTCATGGTTGATCCCGATGATTGTGAGAGGGCTTGTACCCACCTCGGCGGAGCGCCAAAGGGTAACTCTAGTGGATTGCTCGTGTCATTGAGTTACTCTCATTTGGGTGAATTCTTGTGGCGCCCGTGTAGTGGGCTAGGCTTGTGATTGCCTATTAGCCACCGAATCACCATTTGAGTAGTCGACACAATGGGGACTAGCTTGGTGGCAACCAAGTGAACCTCGGGAGAAAAATCATTGTGTTCATCTTGTCTCCCGGCTACTCTTGGTGATCTTATTGTGATTGGTCTTCACATTGGTATATTCTCTTCACAAGGCATCGGTATAACAATCACCTCTATCCCTTGCATTTATTTTCTTCATATTTTGCTTAGTTAGCTTGCTAGTTAGTTTCTCTTGTTAGTTGTTCTTGCTAGCTTGAGCTAAGTGCCTTAGGTTTTTGCTATTGTGTGATAGGCACTTAGTTAACTAGAATTGCTTGGATAGGTGGCTTTGCATCCCTAAGTAGAGATAGAGAAAAAGCTTCGCTTAAGTGTTATTCTAACCTTTGCTCTAGTGATTTGTAGAATTTTTATTAGGCTATTCACCCCCCTCTAGCCATCTAGGACCTTTCAAGTGGTATCGGAGCCATGGTCACCGCTATTATCAAGGATTAACAACCTTCAATGTTAGTGATGGCTTAAGTTCAATTCAACCATGTTGGAAGCAAACCACCAATGTTTGATGGCACCTCATTTGATTATTGGAAGAGGAAGATGAAGATGCATCTAGGCTCAATACATGAGAAGGTGTGGATGTCACACCCGGTTTTAAGGACAAAACCAGATTTACACCATATGTGAGCCCAGGAAGTCAAATCTCACATATAGCCACAAATTAAGGTGATATCGAAAGACAATACTTAAATATATAATATATAAGGTCAAAGGATAACCTCAGCACAACAAATAGCGGAAAGACGACTCCAAACTTCAGGCGAAGACTCCAACTTCACAGGGACAACTGACTGGTTGATCACAAGCCTAACTGCTTTACCTCTTGCAAATCTGGTATGGTTGATAAGGCAAGGGTGAGCACTTAAAGTACTCAACAAGAGTAACATAGGGTTATGAAGCTCAAAAGGTTGACACTGTCTGAACTGCGGTCGCTTTTAACTTGGTCAAGTTTTAATCATAATTAGCTTTAGTTATGCTTAAACTAGTTGGTAACCACATGATCGTTAATGAAACAATCTCATATATCATATCTCCAAACTTACCATCATAAGTTGTTCAACAACATGAGCATCTAACACTGTGAGTTTTCCAGACCGCTCGTGACCGTGAGCACGGCTATCATGATAGATTTACACTCTACAGAGGTTACGCACTTTACCCACAAGCCGTGTTGCCCTTTTGCCCGAGGTGATCAACCTCTTAACCCACTTCCAAGGAAGGTCGGCAGGGTACACTACGAAGTCTTTCAAAAGTCTTCCCAACATGTTGACAGACCCTACGGACCCAAGGGCAAGGGGTATGTAAAGCCCCTACTCGATGGTACCCTCCCGGAGCGGTAACCACCCTAGGCCATGCCCTACAACCAGCTCGGCAATGGTGCCTTTCACGAACTGCCAACATGTCAGTACGAATCTTCATACTTGACTAAAGCCATATAGAACTCATGGTTGCATTTAAGTCCCAGCTTTTGCCCTACAGTGTGGTCCTATTCCATGTTGCCATAAAAGCCAATTTTATCTCATCGTTGCATATATCATTAGTCAAGATTCATCTCATAATTCATTATTGTGGAGCATAGCAAAGCTACCCATATGCATAGAAACCCATGGTGACAAGGTAAAAGGATAACAACACTATGGTAAATCTAATAGGAATCAAATTCAGACACATGCAATCATGACTAGATGAATTATGGTGAATAGGACAACAAGGAGGATCCCATGTTAAACTTGCCTTAAACTCTTAGATCCTTTCTTCACTTGATTCTCGATCTTCTGATGACTTCTTCTTGATCTCCATGTATTTCTCACTGATTGGACAAGATCATAAACACCACACAAGCATCTGACAATCATACAAAGCATACAATATATCTACTTTAGAAAAATACACCAATCAATGAAAAAGATTTAAAAGAAGTCTACGTCTTGCTACGATCACGCAGACGCGAGAATCACGCTAATCGGATCTATAACGAAAAGAAACGTCTACCAAAGATTATCTTTTATAAGAGAATTAAACTTCATTTATTTTATTTATATAAAAAGCATATATTGGATACTTCAGAGAAATACCCAAATTAAGTTAGGTCACATTACATTTGCTTTGTAAAAACAAGATTAAACTAAGTATGTTTTGTTTTATGAAAAGTCGGGATGGTAAAAGGACCTAATTGGCCTAGAGGGGGGTGAATAGGCGTATCTAAAAACTTATCGCAAAGGCTAACCAAAATAAATGCGGAATTAGCAACTATCGGTCTAGCCAAAGCAACACCCCTCTACTTATAACACTAGCACCTAGCAAATTATGAAAAGAAAGCTTACTAAGGTGCCGGGCTAGGAAGCTCACCTAACAAGTCTAGGTTGCAAGGTCACACAAACCTAAGCAACTAGTACTCTAAGCAAACCGGGAGCTCCTACACATGCTAGTGAAGGCAAAGCGCACAAAGCCTAAGCTCACTAGTAATGCTCAATAGCAAGGCTACACAAGCCAAACTAGAGAGCTCAAAATCTTAGCTACACAAGCTAAGAAATGTGACTAACAAGGCTACACAAGCCAATTAGTCACTCAAGAGCTACTTCTATGCTACACAAGCAAGAAGGTAACTAGCAAGATACACAAGCTATACTAGTTACTAAAGCAACCACTAAACACTAGCACAAGTATGAAACAATAAGTATAAGCTAGTGAATAGAGAGTGCAAACCACTGATTTGTACTACCGGTAGTAGGACTGGTACTACCGGTGGCTGACCGGTACTACCGGTGAAGTCAGACCGGTACTACCGGTGACACGCTATAGCTCCGAGATCCAAGAAAGATGAGCTTTGAATCCGGATCCGAGCTTTTCCCCACACTCCTTGAGGTAGAGGGTGATGATGTTGAGCTTTGCTTGGATTGGTTCCTCTCCAATTTGTAGATCGGGCCTTCCCAACCTATGAACTTTGAGGGAGAGAGGAAGAACACGAAGAACACAAGAAACAAGGATAGTCGAAGCTATCTCCACAACATCAAGCACGCGAGACTCAAGATTTATACCGAGGTTCGGCCCCCACAAAGGAGTTCCTACTCCTCGTTGTTGAGGTGACCAAAAAGGTCGGAGTCTCTTCCACCTCCTTGCCTCCCTCAAGCAACCACAAAGGTTAGCCCGAGGTTTCCACTAAGGATTTCCGCTAAGGATTGAAGGGGTAATACAAACGATTCGGGGTGCCCTCACAAATGAATCAACACGGGCAACCATGAAGAACAACTAGCCAGCTAGGATTCCAAGAATCCAAGAGTAACAAATGCAAAGCAAACCGGCAAGAAGAGGAAATCGAATGCTCAAGTCGTAGATCGATCCTCTCCACACTCAAATCTCACTTCTCTCTCACAAATCCACCATGGATTGAAGCAAAGGAGCATAAGGGGAGAGAGAGACACTTGGGACCCTTTTTCTCAGGTGTAGGAGTGGAATAATGGGGGTTGTGGCCGCCCCACGGGAAGGGGCAGCCTATTTATTCTCGCAGCTCTAGATGCACTACCGGTACTATCGGTGGTGTCCCACCGGTACTACCGGTTCAAGATTTCCGACCGTTGGAGCCTTCCGACCGTTGCACAAAGTTAGCCAACCGGTACTACCGGTACTACCGGTCACCATCGGTACTACCGGTGAGGAACCGGTACTACCGCTAGTTCAAAATCTCGCAACTTGAAACGCTCAGGATTTTTGCCTACCGGTACTACCGGTGGAACCACTGGTACTACCGGTAGTTCATTTTTCAGCACACTAGATCTGGGCGGGGAAATGACTTATCGGTACTACCGGTCTCCCAGACCGGTACTACCGGTAGTTCATTTTTCAACACAACTTCAGCACCCAGCTAAGCCTTTGCACCCTGGCAGAAACACATCTTCTAAGTGCCCGTGAGTGCAAGGTATCTCTCGAACGCATAAAGACTTATGACATGAGCACTCTTATCCTCATCAAGCTAGTCTACTATGCATCCCTCTTGATAGTACGGCTTTTCCTATAACTCAACCTGGTCAAACACTTCTCTAAACAACTATGACCGGTGAAATGAAATGCTCTAAGTTATACCTTTGCCTTGTGCATTCCTTTTCATCTCCTTCTCCAATGTTGATGCAACCCATGCACCAACCTATCACAAATGATATGATCCACTTTATATCATCACGTGACATATTGGTTCATCGATCTTGACTTCACTTGCCCTTCACCGTTGCCTTTCGTCCATCGGTGCCATGTCTTGCTCAAGCCTCCCGCCACGCGGTCAAACGCTTCAAGCCTCCAACTTGCCCTTCACGCTTGCAACCGGTCCATCAAACTAAGTCATGCCTTGACCTTCTCCACCTTGTCACATGACTCCATGTCATGTTTCATATGCAATCAGCTCCTTCATCATCAAGTTGAGCACCATCAATATGCACAAGCCATCTCTCCATGACTTTATTGGTTGCTCACACTTGTGTACCTAAGGACTAAATAACCTATGTGTCTCATATTAAACACATATTAGTCCACCTAAGTTGTCACTCAATTACCAAAACCAAACATGTAATTTCAATCTCCCCCTTTTTGGTAATTGATGACAACTCTACAAAGATATTGAAATTAAGATCTTTTTGGACATTATGTCATTTATCCAACATTTAAGCTCTATACCAAGATTTGGATAAATGCCACAAAATCTGACTTGGTAGTGATAGCTCCCCCTACATGTGTGCTCACAAAGGTTTGAATCAAGCTTTGCACACATGCATGAATACTCATTTTGGGAGTGCTAGCACTACTAAGTGATGCTAAGGGATATAGGATAAACCTTTGAAGATATCCATGTAGTTCCACTTTGAAGTTCATCCTTAGTACCATGGTTAGCTAGATACCACAAAAACAACACTAGAAACCCCGTGAGATCAACATTAGAAGCAAGGTTTCTAGATACCAATTGAAGGAACATATATCTAGCTTACCAACCTATGCATGCTAGTTTATCAAATCATCATACAAGTCCTATAACTAGCATACACTACAAAATCATGCATATAAAGATAAGACTTATGCAATATGCAAGCAAGCACATGAATATGCACATATCAAATGCAATCAATCAAGTTCATGAGCTTGCTCCCCCTACTTATGTGCATCACTTAGTCCAAGACTTCGATCCTTTCAATCTTGTTCCCTTATATCCATGTCCATGTCTTCTCTCCCTTAGTGCATGTCCATTAACTAATATATCTTTGTTCACTAATCTCTCCCCCTTTGTCATCAATTTCCATAAAAGGTATGCTTCTTATTGATGCAAAGGTTGCACTAGGTAGATGGTTGATACTTTTTTCTTCTCATTTTTGATGGACACCAACACATATGTATTGGAATGACTCTTCATGTAAGATCATTGACCATTATACCATTGAGTAGGGCAACTCCCTTGTGGTCACAACAATTGTCATCCAAATAAGCTTTGCAAGTAAGAGAACTTTTGATTTGATCACTTAAGGTTGAAGATCACTTTTAACTTTTAGGATATCACTTGTGAGATACCACATGAAGGATATTACTTGAATGAACTAATTGTAGATCATCACATGTATGCTAGAACTAGACATCTTTTACAAGTACCAATATGAAAATTGATACTATTTAAAAGATTAGCATAAGTCTAGATACCACTTGTATGTTACATCTTGATATCCATTTGCATTGTAGTCTTGTGCTTGAACTATTTTCAACTTCATAAGCTTCCATTGTTGACTTGAACTAAAAAGATTTGTCTAAGCTTTCAAGTATGGTTTTGTCACTTGATTGCAATCCAAAATAGATCAAGTACTTGGGTTTACTAGCTCATGAACAAACTCATATACTACCACTAGGTTCAAATAATTAATCAAGCAATAGTGGTAGGCTATAAGCATAAAATTCATTTGATTTTTCAATGAATGATCACTATGTATGACTATATGCACTAAAACATGTCTAAGCAATGATGTATGCATATGTCAAGAAATTTCACCTTTGCTATGTTGGAGTAGAGGATAGTCATATATATTTCATCTCCAATTAGCAATGTGAAGTCCAATTAAGAGCTTGGTGAAGACCAATGATAACCAATTTGAATACCAATCTTCACTCATGTGAATTGAGAACCACTAATGATCAAGTGCACTTTCTTGTTGTGGTTGACTTGCTTCTTTTCTTGATCTTTGCTTGCATGAGAGAATACCAAATGATGTACCACTTGTAAATCATGACACTACTTGCATGTAAGTTCATGAAACTCTCTCTTTTTGGTGTTTGTTTGCTTTCTTTTGATCAACCCTATTGATACCTTCAACCAAGTATCTCAAAATGATCCCTAGATCACCACTTCCACATTAGCCTTCCAAGCACCACACTTGGTTTATCTACAAAAGGCGGCAAGCCCTACACAAGGGAGAAGTGACCTATCTCCAAGAACCATCCTTGATACTCACTTGAACTAGCTTTGTTTGATTGACTCAAGTGTTGAACTCTTCTTGATGAATGACTATGAATCCACTATGAGCTCAACCTAATATTGTTTAAGTACTTTTCTTTCTATCCATTGATCTCCAATCATCACTAGAACTTAAACTTCACCTTCATCTTAAGTTTGATCTTGATCTTCAATTTGAGTGTCAAATATGTGCCAAATATACTTCACAATCAAATGGTCTTGTACTCATTTCTTGTCATGCTTCTATCTCAAACCAAAAACAAACATAGGTGCCTCAAATACTTATAGACATTATTCCAACTTGAGGACCTTTCAATCTAAGTGACTCTAGATCAATCCAATAATTGTCACTTTTCTGGCAGATTTTGTACTCTTCAAGGAATATATCATAAATCCAAAAGTACATGTCCAATGATCATGAAATTTGGTGGAGATGTGCTTTACTAAGTTATCTAGCAGACATAAAAATTTGAGCTTCAATGGACTTCTAGATTGTTACCAGATTTCACATCTTTCCATATAGGTATATGCTGAAAACTGCTGCATATGTGTTGACAAGATCCACTCCAACCGAAGTATCCCTTATCCAATACTCATGAAATTTGAACAGAAACTAATATCATAAGTGTAGAGAATGCACACTAAATTTCAAGCCAATCCAAATAGATTTGATCTCTCAAACATGGCTATGATCACAGCTAGCTCAGATTTGAATAAAAGACAGATTTGAGCATCATGAGCTAAACTTCTTCAAATTGAACCAAATTTGAATCCAACTTGTTTGAACATTCTCACAAGACATATATCCATTCAATTCACTAACTAAATGTAGCCTCATGATCACATCCATTCAAATAAACTCAATTTTGATCACTAAGCGTTTGATCCATTCAATCAACTTATAGCAAGCAACATATGCATAATATATCTAATTCAATCAACTCGTATGCACTATGTGTATATCCAATTCAAGCAACTTATACACACCCAAATGTATTTTGATCAACAAGATTTATACCTTTGTAGCTTATGATCAATCCATTAGCAAGCTTCAACTCAACTTATTTGCAAGCCTTCAAATATTTTCAATGAATCACCACAACTTGAATGTGACACTTGTATATTGTAGCACTTGGACTTCACTCTATTGACTTGGCATTGGGATGAGGATAGAACTAAGCTTCAATATTTGATTCAATATATGATGAAAAATATGAAACAATTGAATCAAGCCTCCAATGCCGATGGTACCTACAAACATTCATCCACTTGTTGATGGTACCTAAACTAGTTTGGGTCCTCTCAAGTTAGGAGCAACATACTTAGGCAATGCCTTAGTATGAATAGTGAGATGTTTTGAAATAGCAACCATAGGGGTACCATTTTCATCCTTTCTAAGAATATGATTATTATTAATTGAAATGGGCTTAGAAGTCATACCTAGGGGACATGAATTATCCATGTGTCCCCTTTCCCGACATGAGTAGCACACTCTCTTTGCTTGAGCCTTTTCTTCCTTGCTCATGTTGTTCTTCTCATTGTCTTGCCTCTTCTCTTTTGCTTGAATCTTTATCTCAAGCTTGGTAGGACACTTCGAGGCAAAGTGTCACATATCTTCACACTTGTAGCACTTGATGTGAGCCAAATGATTCTTCTCTTGATCTTTGCTCATCATCATATTGACATCTTGAATAGGAGTTGGATGCCTTGATCTTGCTTTGCCACTTCTTCTAGTATTCTTCTCCATCCCCAAGTTACCATCTTGATGATTGATCTTGTCTTGCACTTGGGGCTTGATTTGTGGCATAGATTGAGACTCTACTTGTTGCTTCACCAATTGCTTGGTTGGGCACATTGAGGTGAGATGACCCCAAATGTGACACTTGAAGCACTTGACATGATTTAGCCTCTCTTCTTCTTTCTTCAACTTGAGCTTTTCTTTATTGGGGCAAGCATTTGCAAGATGTCCCATTTCATGGCATTGGTAGCACATGAAGTGAGATAGCTTTTTTTCATCTTGTTTCTTCATTTCTCTTTCATATCTTCTCTTTCCCCATCTCTTGCCTTTGATATTGCTCTTGTTGAATCCAATTCCATTCTTATCACCATAACTTCTCTTGTTTGTCAACATATGCTCAAAGGTGACTTTGGAGTTGTAGCACCTCTCTAATTTGTTGCTCAAGTTCTTCACTTGCTCATTAAGATCATTGTTCTCCTTCAAAAGGTTAGTCTCACAAGACATAGAAGTAGAACAAGCATCTATATGTGAAGAGCATGGCATATCAAGTAAATCATCACAAGAGGTGGATACATGCTTCTTCTTTACATCACAAGGGTTAGCAATAATATGTGGTTGATCATTTGACCCAAGTGATGAGCTCTCATCATTCTTAAGTTTCTTGAAAAATACTTTGATGAGAGAACCATGTTTCTTAACTAGATCTTCATGAGATACACAAAGTTGCTCATGTTCTATTTTTAGCTCTTCATGTGAAGTTTTAAGAACATCAAGTAAGTGCTTATGTTCTTCACATGCATTCTTTAGAAATGAGTTTTCATTTTCTAATTTTATAGTTTTATTTTTCTCATTTTCTAAAGACATGGTCATGCTAGCAAGTCTATTTACAAGCTCATCATATGAATCAACATGATCAACTACATTGCAATTTGATACCTTTGTGTCACCTTGTGACATGAAGCAATGTGGTGATGTAGATGGGCTTGTAGTAGCATCATGATCATTGCCCGAGCATGAACCATCATTATTACCATCAAGAGTGCATGGAGTGACATCATCAATAACAACACTTGAGGCATCATCATCATCCATCTTGTCAAGTGAGCTTGTAGTTGATCTATCATCATCATCACTTGACCATGAGGTAGAGCAATCTTCCACAACCACCAAGTTGTGATTATGCTCAACACCCTCATGTGCCTCCATCTCTATGTGATCCTCCTCCTTCTTGAATTTGCCATCATCCCAAGTAGAGAAATCACCATAGAGATGCTTGAGTGCCATCCACATATCATGGGCACTCTCTGAAGTCATCACCCTATCAAATATCTCATTTTTCAAAGCATTGATTAGAAAACATTGGGCTTGTGCATCAAGTGTTAGGCACTCCTTTTGCGCTTGGGTTAGATTACTCTTATCCAATGTATGAGTAAACCCAACAACAATGATCCACCAAAACTTTGAGCCAAGAGCACGAATATGATCAAGCATATGGTGTTTCCACCGTGCATAGTGTGTGCCATCAAAAATGTGTATATCACACTCCGGTGACTTGTCTCCACTATCTTTACCTTCTACTATATTATCAACCATACTTGCCATATGTTTTAACTTTTCAAGCTCTTCTTGCATTTTGTTCATTTTCTCTCTTTGTTGCTCTTGCAACTTGGCGGAGATCTTGGCGGTGAGTTGCTCAACTAGTTGACTCATTGTAGCCTCATCCATCTTGACCAATTATGTTTCCTCACACGGTGAAGCGTATGATATGAGGAACCAAGCTTTGATACAAATTGAAAGGACCTAATTGGCCTAGAGGGGGGGTGAATAGGCGTATCTAAAAACCTATCGCAAAGGCTAACCAAAATAAATGCGGAATTAGCAACTATCGGTCTAGCCAAAGCAACACCCCTCTACTTATAACACTAGCACCTAGCAAATTATGAAAAGAAAGCTTACTAAGGTGCCGGGCTAGGAAGCTCACCTAACAAGTCTAGGTTGCAAGGTCACACAAACCTAAGCAACTAGTACTCTAAGCAAACCGGGAGCTCCTACACATGCTAGTGAAGGCAAAGCGCACAAAGCCTAAGCTCACTAGTAATGCTCAATAGCAAGGCTACACAAGCCAAACTAGAGAGCTCAAAATCTTAGCTACACAAGCTAAGAAATGTGACTAACAAGGCTACACAAGCCAATTAGTCACTCAAGAGCTACTTCTATGCTACACAAGCAAGAAGGTAACTAGCAAGATACACAAGCTATACTAGTTACTAAAGCAACCACTAAACACTAGCACAAGTATGAAACAATAAGTATAAGCTAGTGAATAGAGAGTGCAAACCACTGATTTGTACTACCGGTAGTAGGACTGGTACTACCGGTGAAGTCAGACCGGTACTACCGGTGAAGTCAGACCGGTACTACCGGTGACACGCTATAGCTCCGAGATCCAAGAAAGATGAGCTTTGAATCCGGATCCGAGCTTTTCCCCACACTCCTTGAGGTAGAGGGTGATGATGTTGAGCTTTGCTTGGATTGGTTCCTCTCCAATTTGTAGATCGGGCCTTCCCAACCTATGAACTTTGAGGGAGAGAGGAAGAACACGAAGAACACAAGAACAAAGGATAGTCGAAGCTATCTCCACAACATCAAGCACGCGAGACTCAAGATTTATACCGAGGTTCGGCCCCCACAAAGGAGTTCCTACTCCTCGTTGTTGAGGTGACCACAAAGGTCGGAGTCTCTTCCACCTCCTTGCCTCCCTCAAGCAACCACAAAGGTTAGCCCGAGGTTTCCACTAAGGATTTCCGCTAAGGATTGAAGGGGTAATACAAACGATTCGGGGTGCCCTCACAAATGAATCAACACGGGCAACCATGAAGAACAACTAGCCAGCTAGGATTCCAAGAATCCAAGAGTAACAAATGCAAAGCAAACCGGCAAGAAGAGGAAATCGAATGCTCAAGTCGTAGATCGATCCTCTCCACACTCAAATCTCACTTCTCTCTCACAAATCCACCATGGATTGAAGCAAAGGAGCATAGGGGGAGAGAGAGACACTTGGGACCCTTTTTCTCAGGTGTAGGAGTGGAATAATGGGGGTTGTGGCCGCCCCACGGGAAGGGGCAGCCTATTTATTCTCGCAGCTCTAGATGCACTACCGGTACTATCGGTGGTGTCCCACCGGTACTACCGGTTCAAGATTTCCGACCGTTGGAGCCTTCCGACCGTTGCACAAAGTTAGCCAACCGGTACTACCGGTACTACCAGTCACCATCGGTACTACCGGTGAGGAACCGGTACTACCGCTAGTTCAAAATCTCGCAACTTGAAACGCTCAGGATTTTTGCCTACCGGTACTACCGGTGGAACCACTGGTACTACCGGTAGTTCATTTTTCAGCACACTAGATCTGGGCGGGGAAATGACTTACCGGTACTACCGGTCTCCCAGACCGGTACTACCGGTAGTTCATTTTTCAACACAACTTCAGCACCCAGCTAAGCCTTTGCACCCTGGCAGAAACACATCTTCTAAGTGCCCGTGAGTGCAAGGTATCTCTCGAACGCATAAAGACTTATGACATGAGCACTCTTATCCTCATCAAGCTAGTCTACTATGCATCCCTCTTGATAGTACGGCTTTTCCTATAACTCAACCTGGTCAAACACTTCTCTAAACAACTATGACCGGTGAAATGAAATGCTCTAAGTTATACCTTTGCCTTGTGCATTCCTTTTCATCTCCTTCTCCAATGTTGATGCAACCCATGCACCAACCTATCACAAATGATATGATCCACTTTATATCATCACGTGACATATTGGTTCATCGATCTTGACTTCACTTGCCCTTCACCGTTGCCTTTCGTCCATCGGTGCCATGTCTTGCTCAAGCCTCCCGCCACGCGGTCAAACGCTTCAAGCCTCCAACTTGCCCTTCACGCTTGCAACCGGTCCATCAAACTAAGTCATGCCTTGACCTTCTCCACCTTGTCACATGACTCCATGTCATGTTTCATATGCAATCAGCTCCTTCATCATCAAGTTGAGCACCATCAATATGCACAAGCCATCTCTCCATGACTTTATTGGTTGCTCACACTTGTGTACCTAAGGACTAAATAACCTGTGTGTCTCACATTAAACACATATTAGTCCACCTAAGTTGTCACTCAATTACCAAAACCAAACATGCAATTTCAGGTGGAAAACCCTAATTGATTTTAATCGGAAAACCATTGATTATATAGATTAATCAATTATCATTTTATTTCAAAGAATAAAACATATTTAACACTATTACTAACAAGTAGATCTTATCGTTACGAAACCAATGAAACTCGAACGAGACAAAATGGATCTAAAACGAATAAACTAAAGATTAAACAAGATTTTGAAAAGGGCAAGATTAAAGCATTAAAAGAATTAATTTACTTTTATTTTCAAAAGTGATTAACATAGATGAAATCTATACTACTGGATAGAGCATAAAACTACGAATCTAACGTAACTACTGGATAGGGTTTTGAAATTGGATGGCAAATCTGTAAATTGGAAAACGTATTTTGGATTAAAACATAGGGGTTTACATTTTTGAAAACAGAAAGCGTACTTCGGATGAGAACAGCAAGGTTTACACTTTCCGAAGGGGAAAACGGATCTTTGGAAGTTGCTAAGGACGGCGAGTTTATTACCAGAGAATCCGGGGACTCTTTAGCAAAATTGGCGGCCGAAAGGGTAGGATCTAATCTTGGCCGTTGGATTGAATTCGGGTGGCTGAGATTAGAAAGGGGGAAAATAGAGGGGATCCCCATTCGGTGAACAGGGCTCCGAGTGGGCACCGGGGCTCCGCGACGGAGCTCCACGGCGGCGCCATGGCCGGCTCACCGGAGGAAGGGGGAAAAGGGGTTCGGGTGCTCGGATTCGCGAGGGAAGGGGTCAGGGAGCGAGAGGGAACGATGGAGAACTCACCGGAGACTAGAGCAGAGGCCGAGGAGGGCTCAGAGCAGGCTGTCCACGGCGAGGGCGGCGCGGTTGCTCCTGCAAAACGGCGACGAGGCCATGGGAGCCGAATTGAAGACGAAAAAGAGGGGGAGGATGAGCTTTGCGACTCCACGAACTTTATTCGGTGCTTGGCGTGGTCGTGCTGTGACTCCGGAGCAGGGACGTGTTTCGGCGGCGGCGGCGGCGGCTCTGAGCACGGGCGGCGCTGCGGCTTGGAGCAAGGCAAGAGCTCAACTGCTAGATGAAAACGATGCGGGGGACGACGGCTCTACTTATAGCGGCCCTGGGATAGAGTCCCGTGCGCGCACGCCAAGACGCGCGTCGGACGTGGCTCTGCGAGAGCAGAGTCCCGCGCGGAGAAGAGAGGGAGGAGGGAGATGAAGCTGACTCGCAGGACCGGCGGGTCAGTGGGAGAAAGGGAGAGGCCTCAACGTGGTGTCGGCCTTCGGAGCTGACTGGGTCGTGGGTGGAGGAAGTGGCCGGCCCACGCGGAGAGGAGAAAGAAGGGAGGGGGCACTGCGGGCTGGGCCGGCAGGCCGAAAGAGAGAGAGAGAGGGAGAGAGAGAGAGAGAGAGAGAGAGAGAGAGAAGAAAAGGATTTTTTTCTTTTTATTTTTCTTTTGCAAATGATTTTCCAAATTGAATTTTGAAATTCATTTTTGGATATTTTGAAAATACAACCAACACAAGACAAATGCAGAGGCATGCAATGCTCAACCAAGTTAAACCCTAACATGTGATATTTAATTTAGTTTTATTTATTTAATTCTATGCTCACAAAATTATTTGAAATAAATCAAATTTAAGCAAATTCAAATCTAATTTCTATTTTCAAATTTTAGGGTGTTACAGTGGAGTGTGACCGAACATGACTTTGTCATTCTTGATGAAGCCACTCCCACACCTAGAGAGCAAGAGAACCGGCAATGTAACACCATGGCACTCAATGTGATCTACAATGGCATTGACTCCAAGGTGTTTGAGCAAATCAAAGATCTTGAGAAGGCAAGTGAAGTGTGGAAGAGACTTGAGGATACATATGAGGGCACCACAACCGTTAAGAATGCCAAGTTGTACATGCTCAAGGATAAGCTATCTCACTTCAAGATGAAGGATGATGAGTCTATCCCGGAGATGTTTCATAGGCTCCAAGTGATCATCAATGATCTCAAGAGCTTGGGTGAGAAGGTCAAGGATGAGGACTTCTCAAACCGCTTTCTTGGTGGTTTGCCCAAGAAATACAAGACCTTGAGGCAAATAATTAGGAGAGATGGTTTGGACAAGATCACTCCCAATGAAGTACTTGGTGAGATCATGACCGAGAGCAATACAATGAAGAAAGTGAAGAAGAAGAAGAAGGGGTCAAGGAAGAAAAGAAGGAAAAGAAGAGCTTAGCATTCAAGGCATCATCATCCAAGGGCAAGAGCAAAACAAACAAGCAAGAATCAAGTGATGATGAAGATGCAAGTGATATTGATGATGAGATGATGGCTCTCTTTGTGCGCAAGTTTGGCAAATTCATGAAGAAGAAGGGCTATGGTTCTAGGAAGAGAAGAGACAACTTCAAGAGCAAAGAATATGTGAAGAGATGCTACAAGTGCAAGAGCACCGATCACATAATTGTGGATTGCCCCAATCATAGTGATGATGATGAGAAGAAGAAGAGCAAGCATGACAAGAAGGAGAAGAAGCTATCATTCACCAAGAAGAAGAAGGGTGAATCCTATATGGTGACTTGGTATAGTGATGATTCTTCCTCCTATGATAACTCTAGTGATGATGATAGTAGTGATGATGAGGAGTACTCCAAGGAGGAACTAGTAGACATGATAAAGCAAACTTATGCTTTCTTTGAGACAAAGAGGAAGGAGTGCAAAGAATTGAACAAGAAGCTTAAGGCTCTTGAACAATCCTTTGATGAGCTCAATGGCTCTCATGAGAGGCTAATGGAAGCCCATGAGAAGCTTGAGAGGACTCACTAAAAGCTTGAAAAGGCTCACTCCTCCCTCCTTGAGCAAAACAAGGATAAGGTTGTTGCATGATGTGATATTAGAGTCACTTGTGATATTCTAGATGAATCATTTTTCACTCCTATCATTGTTACACCAACCGAAACACAATGTAGCACATCCACTAGTGAGAGCTCAAAGGTTGATGCTACACTAGTGAGTGAAAATGAAAAATTGAAACATGATGTTAATGAACTCACTCATGCTTTGGGTAAGGCATATGGTGGAGATGCCCGCTTGCTAAGGTGCTTGGGTAGCCAAAGATTCTCCCTTTGCAAAGAGGGATTGGGCTATACCCCCAAGAAGGGCAAGTCGGCCTTTGTGACTCCAAAGCCTAGCTTTGTGAAAAGCAATGGTCGGTATTGCAATAGTTGCAAGCAAGTGGGGCATGTTGACCAATATTACAAACTTAACATGAGCCAAACCAAGTTTGCTAAATCCACCTCCATGCATTTTGATTCATGTTATATGCTTACCAAAGGGAGAGATGGTATAAAGCCTAAGTATGTTGGCACATCCATTGTTGGCCCATAGAAGAAGGCAATTTGGGTGCCAAAATCCTTGGTCACTAACTTTGGAGGACCCAAACAAGTGTGGGTACCTAAGAAGAACTAATTTGTTTTGTAGGTCAATTACAAATTCGGAGGAAGGCATTGGGTGCTTGATAGTGGGTGCACTCAACACATGACCGGGGATTCTAGAATTTTTAAATCAATCAACTCCAACACCAATGATGGCATTGATAGTATTACTTTCGGTGATAATGGCAAGGGCAAGGTCAAGGGTCTTGGTAAGATTGCAATATCCAATGACTTGAGCATATCCAATGTCTTGCTAGTTGAGAGCTTGAACTTCAATTTGCTAGTCGTGGCTCAATTGTGTGATCTTGGATTCAAATGCATATTTGGGCTAGATGATGTTGAGATCATTAGTGTAGATGGTTCAAACTTTATCTTCAAAGGCTTTAGATATGAGAACCCCTATTTAGTTGATTTCAATGCTAGTGAAGCTCAATTGTCAACTTGCTTGCTCACTAAATCAAGTATGGGTTGGTTATGACATAGAAGGCTTGGTCATGTTGGCATGAAACAATTGAATAGATTGATAAAGCATGAGTTAGTAAGAGGCTTGAAAGATGTTGTGTTTGAGAAGGATAAACTTTGTAGCTCTTGTCAAGCCAACAAACAAGTTGGTAACACCCATCCAAAGAAGAGCATGATGAGCACTAGTAGAGCATTTGAGTTGTTGCACATGGACTTATTTGGACCAACAACATACACTAGTATTGGAGGGAACAAGTATGGATTTGTCATAGTGGATGATCTTATAAGATACACTTAGGTTTTATTTCTCAATAACAAGAGTGATACATTTGCCACATTCAAATCATTTGTCAAGATGTGTCACAATGAGTTTGAAACTACCATCAAGAAAGTGAGAAGTGACAATGGAAGTGAATTCAAGAATACAAGAGTTGAAGATCTATGTGATGAATTGGGAATCAAGCATCAACTTTCGGCCAAATACACTCCACAATCAAATGGCCTTGTTGAGAGGAAGAATAGAACATTGATTGATATGGCAAGATCTATGCTTAGTGAGTACAATGTGAGTCAATCCTTTTGGGTTGAAGCTATCAACACCTCTTGCTACTCTAGCAACCGGTTGTATTGTCATCCATTGATGGAGAAGACACCATATGAGCTATTGAATAGAATAAAGCCGAACATTGCATACTTTAGAGTGTTTGGTTGTAAATGCTATATCTTGAAGAAAGGCACAAGACTTGGAAAGTTTGACAAGAAATGTGATGAAGGGTTCCTACTTGGCTACTCAACCACAAACAAAGCCTATAGAGTGTGGAATTTGGCTAGTGGTGTGCTTGAGGAAGTTCATGATGTTGAATCTGATGAAACCAATGGCTCTCAAGTTGAAAATGAGAATCTAGAAGATGTGAGTAGACCTCAATTGGAAAATGCTATGAAGAACATGGATATTGGTGACATTAGGCCAAGACAAGTGATTGACATTGAAGATGATAAAGATCAAGTGCTCAACTCACCTCATGTGCAAGCTACTGGTTCTCAAGTGCAAAATCAACAAATTGATAGTTCATCTCAACCAAGTTCAAGAAATCAAGTCCCTATTATTCAACCGACCAACATTACAAGAGATCACCCCATTGATCAAATAGTTGGTGATATTTCAAGTGGTGTGCAAACAAGATCAAGATTAGCATCCTTTTGTGAACACTATTCATTTGTCTCATCCATAGAGCCAACCAAGATTGAAGAGGCCTTACAAGATGTTGATTGGGTCAATGCAATGCATGAAGAGCTCAACAATTTCACAAGAAATCAAGTCTGGGAGCTAGTGGAAATACCCAAGAACTACAATGTGATTGGCACAAGATGGGTATTTAGAAACAAGCAAGATCAAGATGGTATAGTTGTGAGAAATAAAGCAAGATTGGTAGCTCAAGGTTACACACAAGTTGAAGGTCTTGAATTTAGAGAAACTTATGCACCGGTTGCAAGATTAGAGGCAATAAGAATCCTATTGGCCTATGCATGTGCACACAACATCAAGCTATACCAAATGGATGTGAAGAGTTCTTTTTTGAACAGATACATCAATGAGCTAGTATATGTTGAGCAACCTCCCGGTTTTGAAGATGACAAGAAGCCCAACCATGTGTACAAGATGAGGAAGGCATTGTATGAATTGAAACAAGCACCAAGAGCATGGTATGAAAGATTGAGGGATTTCCTTCTCTCCAAAGGGTTTATTATGGGAAGGGTTGATACTACTCTCTTCACCAAGAAGCTTGGCAAGGATCTATTTGTGCTCCAAATCTATGTTGATGACATTATATTCGGTTCAACCAATCAAGAATTTTGTGAAGAATTTGGCAAGATGATGGCAAATGAGTTTGAAATGTCAATGATTGGTGAACTTAGCTACTTTCTTGGACTTCAAATCAAGCAAGTACATCAAAGATATGATGAAGAAGTTTGGCCTAGAAGATTCAAAAGGCATTAGCACTCCAATGGGCACTAATGGACACTTGGATAGTGATGCTAGTGGCAATATGGTGGATCAAAAGTTGTATCAGTCTATGATTGGAAGCTTACTCTATGTGACCGCTTCTAAGCCGGATGTCATGTTTAGTGTATGCATGTGTGCAAGATTCCAAGCCTCACCAAGAGAAAGTCATTTGAAGGCAACAAAGAGAATATTGAGGTACTTGAAGCATACATAAGATGTTGGATTGTGGTATCCCAAGGGGTCTAACATTGAATTGATTGGATATTCGGACTCCGACTATGCGGGATGCAAGGTTGATAGAAAGAGCACATCGGGCACATGTCAAATGCTAGGCATGTCACTTGTATCTTGGTCATCAAAGAAGAAAAATAGTGTGCACTCTCTACCACCGAATCCGAATACAAAAGTGCGGATAGTTGTTGTGCTCAATTGCTTTGGATGAAGGCAACATTGAATGACTATGGGATCAATTTCAAGCAAGTGTCATTGCTATGTGACAATGAAAGTGCGGTAAAGCTAACCAACAATCCGGTTCAACATTCAAGAACCAAGCAGATTGACATAAGGCACCATTTTATTAGAGACCATCAACAAAAGGGTGATATCAAGATCACAAGTGTTGGCACTGATGATCAACTTGCCGACATATTCATCAAGCCACTTGATGAGAAGAGATTTTGCAAGCTAAGGAATGAATTGAACATTCTTGATTTCTCAAACATGTGTTGATGCACCCCATATATATGACATGCCTCTCCTTCGAGCAATGCAAGGTAAAAGTTGGTTGACATGTCATTCACCCAATATTAGGATTTGTATAGTGCATCTAGACATCAATTCATTAGGCCCATTCATGAAAATCAAATGCTTTGATGCTTATATGGTACCACTATTGCTTCTATGCTTGATATGATCTAGTGGTCGCATATGACATGTTTATAAGCTTGCAATCCTAGTGTTTGATCTAGAGGATGAACTTCAATGTTTAGCTCAACATGGGCAAGATAATCATTCTAGGATGTGTGAACAAGCTTGTCCATGGTTTAAACCGAGTTAAATATTTGGGGCAAGTAATCTAGATTGAACCACAACTAAGCTTCTCTCCAATAATCAACTCTTTGACCACATCTTTTATGATAATAGATGACAAAGGGGGAGAAGTAAGTAGTCACAAAAATAATTTGAAAATTGAAAATTTGAAAATTTTGAAAAACATAAGCACACAAGTAGGGGGAGCAAGCCTATGAATCAAGTTGTTGCATATCTTTGTGCATTCATAAAGTGCTTGCTTGCATATGTATATTCATGACATGCTTGTGTGGTGGATGCTAGAAACTTAAATGGTTCTTGAAGAACTAGCATGCTTAGGTTTGTATTTTTTTCAAGTGGTATCTAGTTCTCTCAAAATGTTTTCAAGTGGTTTCTAGGCATTCATGGTGCTAAGGATGGTATAAAATGGCACTCCGATTGGTATCACGCTTCAAAGGTCCATTCTTTATACCTTAGCATCATTTGGTAGCATCCACTCTCCCACAATTCTTATTCATGCTTATGTGATCAAATGAACCAAACTCATATATCACATATGTAGGGGGAGCTAATACTACCAAAATTGAAATTTTCATTCAAAATATTCATTTGTGAAAGGTTGTCATCAATTACCAAAAAGGGGGAGATTGAAAGCCCAAGTTTGGTTTTGGTTAATTGATGAAACCTATGGACTAACCCTATTTTGCTAAGTATATGATCTAGCTAGGGTGATCCAATGTGACAAGTGGAGCTACATGAAGGATCATGATAGATCAAGTGTTCCATGACTAAGGAAAAGAAGAAAAACAAAAACAAAAATGGGCTCAAGGCAAAGGTATATCATAGGGTCATTTTTGGTTTAGTGATCAAGACACTATAGAGAGTGTGATCACATTTAGGATAGATAGCCATACTATCAAGAAGGGAAAATTCGTATCAATTGTGGTTATCAAGTGCTACTAGGTGTGGTCATTCATGCATGTGCATTAATTCACCTAGTAACATAGCCTTGCTTAAAAGACATAAAAAAATATATGCTAAACATCTGCTCTAAGGAAGTATCATAAGTGTTTGGCTCAATGGAGCAAGGTTGGAAAAGAAAGAAACAAGAAAGAAGCAAGTTAAGGGCGATGGACGATGGCGCCAGAGGCTGCCTCTAGGCGACGGACGCGTCCGACGGCAAGCCCTAACTCAGCCTCAGTACAGAAAGTGCGACAGACGCTCCACTAGGCGACAGACGCGTCCATCGGTTTTGGGAGCTCTCTAGATGCTCTCTGCTTGTGCGACGGACGACATCGACGGACGCTGGAGAAATGGCGACAGACGTTGGACCAAACTCAAACGAGCGTTTGTCAGACAAAGGAACTCACTGACACAAGTGACGGACGCTGCCAAGCATCCGACGACAAGGCGACGGACGCGTCTGACAGCTTCAGGAGCTCTCTAGATACTCTCTGCATACGCGACGGACGCTGGCGACGGAGCGTCCGACGCAAACTTAAAGAGCGTCCGACGCCCATGACACAGGCTATAACGGCTAGTTTTTGAGGGGTGCCTATTTAAAAGGATTGTGGCTGGTTGGAGCTCTCCCTCTTGGACTCTTTACTTGTTATACACTCTTGTGAGCTCTCAAGCACCTCTCCCACTCATCTCTTTGATCCTTTGCTCAATCCAAAAGAGATAGAGTGCATCCAAGTGCATTGCTTAGTGATTTGCATCTAGAAGCACTTGGTGATCGTTCTTGCTGCGGATTTTCTTGTTATTCTTGGTGTTTGCCAACACCTAGACGGCTTGGAGCAAGAAGGAGGAGTCAACATGAGTTAGTGATTGTTCGTGGTTGATCCCGGTGATTGTGAGAGGGCTTGTACCCACCTCGGCGGAGCGCAGAAGGGTAACTCTAGTGGATTGCTCGTGTCATTGAGTTACTCTCATTTGGGTGAATTCTTGTGGCGCCCGGGTAGTTGGCTAGGCTTGTGATTGCCTATTAGCCACCAAATCACCATTTGAGTAGTCGACACAACGGGGACTAGATTGGTGGCAACCAAGTGAACCTCGGGAGAAAAATCATTGTGTTCATCTTGTCTCCCGGCTACTCTTGGTGATCTTATTGTGATTGGTCTTCACATTGGTATATTCTCTTCACAAGGCATCGGTATAACAATCACCTCTATCTCTTGCATTTTCTTTCATCATATTTTGCTTAGTTAGCTTGCTAGTTAGTTTCTCTTGTTAGTTGTTCTTGCTAGCTTGAGCTAAGTGCCTTAGGTTTTTGCTATTGTGTGATAGGCACTTAGTTAACTAGAATTGCTTGGATAGGTGGCTTTGCATCCCTAAGTAGAGCTAGAGCAAAAGCTTCGCTTAAGTGTTATTCTAACCTTTGCTCTAGTGATTTGTAGAATTTTTATTAGGCTATTCACCCCCCCCCCCACTCTAGCCATCTAGGACTTTTCATATGGGTTGGTTATGGCATAGAAGGCTTGGTCATGTTGGAATGAAGCAATTGAATATATTGATTAAGTATAACTTAGTAAGAGGCTTGAAAGATGTTGTATTTGAGAAGGACAAACTTTGTAGCTCTTGTCAAGCCGGCAAACAAGTTGGTAACACTCATCCAAATAAGAGCATGATGAGCACTAGTAGAGCATTTGAGTTGTTGCACATGGATTTATTTGGACCAACAACATACACTAGCATTGGAGGCAACAAGTATGGCTTTGTGATAATGGATGATATTACAAGATACACTTGGGTATTCTTTCTCAATGACAAGAGTGATACATTTTACACATTCAAATCCTTTGTCAAGAGATGTCACAATGAGTTTGATACCACCATCAAGAAAGTGAGAAGTGACAATGGTAGTGAATTCAAGAATACAAGAGTTGAAGAGCTATGTGATGAGCTTGGAATCAAACATCAACTTTCGGCCAAGTACACTCCTCAATCAAATGGCCTTGTTGAGAGGAAGAATAGAACATTGATTGATATGGCAAGGTCTATGCTTAGTGAGTACAATGTGAGTCACTCCTTTTGGGCCGAAGCTATCAACACCGCTTGCTACTCTAGCAACCGGCTATATTGTCACCCATTGATGGAGAAGACACCATATGAGCTATTGAATGGAAGAAAGCCCAACATTGCATACTTTAGAGTCTTTGGGTGCAAATGTTATATCTTGAAGAAAGGCACAAGACTTGGGAAAGTTTGACAAGAAGTGTGATGAAGGGTTCTTACTTGGTTACTCAAAAGTTGTATCAGTCTATGATTGGAAGCTTACTCTATGTGACCGCTTCAAGGCCGGATGTCATGTTTAGTGTATGCATGTGTGCAAGATTCCAAGCCTCTCTAAAAGAAAGTCACTTGAAGGCTACAAAGAGAATATTGAGGTACTTGAAGCATACACAAGATGTTAGATAGTGGTATCCCAAGGGGTCTAACATTAAATTGATTGGATATTCGAACTCTGACTATGCGGGATGCAAGGTTGATAGAAAGAGCACATCGGGCACATGTCAAATGCTAGGCATGTCACTTGTATCTTGGTCATCAAAGAAGCAAAATAGTGTTGCACTCTCTACCGCCGAAGCCAAATACATAAGTGTGGGTAGTTGTTGTGCTCAATTGCTTTGGATGAAGACAACTTTGAATGACTATGGAATCCATTTCAAGCAAGTGTCATTGCTATGTGACAATGAAAGTGTGGTGAAGCTAACCAACAATCCAGTTCAACATTCAAGAACCAAGCATATTGACATAAGACACCACTTCATAAGGGATCATCAACAAAAGGGTGATATTACAATCACAAGTGTTGACACCGATGATCAACTTGCCGATATATTCACCAAGCCACTTGATGAGAAGAGATTTTGCAAGCTAAGGAATGAATTGAACATTCCTGATTTCTCAAACATGTGTTGGTGCACCCCCATATATGTCATGCCTCTCCTTCAAGCAAAGTAAGGTAAAAGTTGGTTGACATATCATTCATCCAATATTAGGACTTGTTAGTGCATCTAGACATTAATTCATTAGGCTCATTCATGAAAACTAAATGAATTTGATGCTTATATGGTACCACTATTGCTTCTATGTCTCTATGATCTAGTGGTAGCATATGACATGTTTGTGGGCTTGCAATCCTAGTGTTTGATCTAGAATATGAACTTCAAGTACTTAGCTCAACATGGGTAAGATAACCATTTTAGGATGAGTGAACAAGCTTGTCCATGGTTTAAACCGAGTTAAATATTTGGGACAAGTAATATAGATTGAACCACAACTAAGATTCTCTCCAATAATCAACTCTTTTTAGCACATCTTTTATGATAATAGATGACAAAGTGGGAGAAGTAAGTACCAAAGAAAATATTTTGAAATTTTTAAAAAATAAAAAGCACACAAGTAGGGGGAGTAAGCCTATGAATAAAGTTGTTGCATATCTTTGTGCATTCATAAGTGTTTGCTTGCATATGTACTTATATTCATGACATGCTTGTGTGGTGAATGCTAGAAACTAAATTGACTTGATGCTTGAAGTACTAGCATGCTGAGGTTTTAGCCTAACTCTTCTTGTGAGCTAGAGCTTTCCAAGTGGTATTTCAAGCTTGCCTCTCAAAGTGTCTTTCAAGTGGTTTCTAGGCACTCATGGTGCTAAGGATGGTATAAAATGGCACTCCGATTGGTATCACGCTTCAAAGGTCCATTCTTTATACCTCAGCATCATTTGGTAGCATTCACTCTCCAACAATTCTTATCCATGCATATGTGATCATAAATGAACCAAACTCATATATCACATATGTAGGGGGAGCTAACACTACCAAATTTGAAATTTTCATTCAATATATTCTTTTGTGAAAGGTTGTCATCAATTACCAAAAAGGGGGAGATTGAAAGCCCAAGTTTGGTTTTGATAATTGATGAAACCTATGGACTAACCCTATTGCTAAATGCATGATCTAGCTAGGGTGATTCAACTTGACAAGTGGAGATAGATGAAGGACCATGATGGATCAAGTGCTCCATGGCTAAGAAAAATAAGAAAGAGAAAAACAAAAATGGGCTCAAGGCAAAAATATATTACAGGGCCATTTTTGGTTTAGTGATCAAGACACTATAGAGAGTGTGATCACATTTAGGACAGATAGCCGTACTATCAAGAAGGGAAAACTCGTGTCGATTGCGGTTATCATGTGCCACTAGGTTTGCATTGCATTCATCTAAAATGAACCTAAATGACACTAAAATGTGAAACAATTCCAAGATAATTCAAAGAAACGGCTAACACTTTAGCAAAGAGGTTGGATCAACATGTGTTAGCATATGAAGACTTGGACAAGAAGGAGCAACTCAATTTGACATGAGACAGAGCTCCGGACAGAGGTCCGGACGCTAGGCATGCAGGGTCCGGACCAACGCCTGCGCGTCCGGTGGCATACCCTAGCATCGGCCTTCTCTGGACAGGAGATCCGGACGGTGTTCTTGGTCCAGACGCGAGGCTCCGGACGCAGCGTCCGGGGTTCTGCGCTCTCTGGACTCTCTCTGGTGGAGCGTCCGAACGCTAGGTGTCGTCCGGACACCGGACTCCGGACAAGCGTCTGGGCAGTTGGTGCTCTCTGGACTCTTTCTACAGAGGGTCCGGACGCAAGGCGCGATGGTCCGGACCCCCAACTATTGTGCGCGTCCGGAGACACGTGGAAGGCCCTGGTGAAGGCGCAAACGAAGACAGTTAAAACACAAAGGGTCCAGACGCATGGCCATTGGTCCGGACCCCCTGTCTGCTGTAACACCCTAAAATTTGAAATAGAAATTAGGTTTGAATTTAAATTAAATTTGATTTATTTCAAGCATTTTTGTGAGCATAAAATTAAATAAATAAAACTTAAAATAAATACGACATGTTAGGGTCAACATGTTTGTGAATTTCATGCCTCTGCATTTTTCTTGTGTGGTTGAATTTGCAAAACTTAAAAAAGGAATTTCAAAACCCTTTTTGAAAATCAATTTGCAAAAAGAAAAGAAAAAGAAAAATGGAAAACCTTTTCCCCCTCCCTTTCTGTTTTGGCCCAGCACCCCAGCCCGGCCTGTTTTCCTCCCCCTTCTCTCTTTCTCCCGAGTGGGCCGACTCCCTCGCCTCGGCCCAGTTCGCCCCGCAGGCCCGCGGCCCCTCTTCCTCCTCCCTCTCTCTGACGCCGTGGCCCCGCCTGTCAGGCCGCCGTCTCCTCCCTCGCGCCGAGCCCGTTCCGAACTCTGTCGCGCCGCGACGCCGCGTCCGCCGATCCTGCAACCGCCTTTCCCCGCGGTTTCCGCACGCCGTAGCCGCGTGGGACTCTCCCCTCTGCTCCTATAAGTAGCGTCGATGTCGCGACGCCTTTTCTCATCGCCCCGCCCACCTCGCAAGCAGCAGCAGCAGCGCCGCCATTGCCACCGCTCTGCTCCCGATGCCGAGTCGCCGTTCCGCGCACTTCCCGCCACCGTACGCCTCTCCGAGCCTCGCGCCGGCTTCGCACGCCTGCGGAACACCTTTCCCCTCTCTTTTCCCTCTCTTTTGTGCTCTAGGTAACTGCGTCGTCGTGTGCAGGAGCGCCGCCGCCGCTGTTCCTCGTCGGCCGCCGTCCGCATCCGTCCCCGAGCCCTGCCAAGCACCTAGGTGAGTTCGCGGCTTCATCCTCGTTCTCCTCGACCAAATTCCGTGCGAAACCGAGCACCCTAGCCTGACATCGCCTCGCGCCGCCGTGCGTCGGCCGTCGGCCAGGGCGCCCCGCCGTGCACCGCTCTGCTCCGGTGAGGGAACCGCCCTCACCCCCCCCCCCCCCCCCCGGTTCTAATCTTAGCCGTCCAATCTCGATCCAATGGATCTAATCCATCCATACCCCTTCGGGTGGTAATCTTGCTAAAGAGCCCCTGCTCTTTTTGTCCTCTCAACCCGCAGTCCAAAGCGGATTTCAGCAATGCGCTTTCCCCTCTGGAAAACGTATTCCCTACTCAGATCTGTTTTAATTCGAAAATAAAAGAAAAAACCCTATTTACAGTTTTGGCACTGAATTTCAAATGCTTATAATTTGCTCGTTTTAAATCCAAATCGATCCGTTCAAGTTGCGTTAGATCCGTAATTTTATGCTCTATCCAGTAGTATAGTTTTCACCTATGTTAATTACTTTTTAAAATCAAAGTAAATTAATTCTTTTAATGCTTTAATCTTGCCCTTTTCAAAATCTTGTTTAATCTATAGTTTAATCGTTTTAGATCCGATTAGCGTGATTTTCGCGTCTTTGTGATCGTAGTAAAGTATAGATCTGTTTTATAACCTTTTCAAAACCTCTTTATTGTTATGGTGTAATGTTCTGATCATATCTTTATTGCTTCGTGTATGATTGTTCAGATGTTTGTGTGGTGATGTTGATCGAGTACAGCCGGTGAGATCTTCGGTGAGCAAGAGTTCTTTGCAACATATCAAGATCACCAGGAGCTTTGTGATCAAGGAAAGTTTAACATGGGATCATCCTTGTTACCTATTCTCTCTAATTTATCTAGTCATGATTGCATGTGTCTAATTTGATTCCTATTTAGATCTTTACCATAACTTTGTTATCCTTTTACCTTGTCACCATGGGTTTTCTATGCATATGGGTAGCTTTGCTATGCTTTACATGAGTATTGAATGGAATACTGATTAATGATATATGCAACAATGAGATAAAACTGGCTTTTATAGCAACATGGAATAGGACCCCACTATAGGGCAAAAGCTGGGATAATAATGCAACCATGAGTGCTATATGGCTCTGTCTTTAGTCAAGTATGGAGATTCGTACCGGCATGTTGACAGTTCGTGAAAGGCACCATTGCCGAGCTGGTTGTAGGGCATGTCCTAGGGTGGATACCGCTTCGAAAGGTACCATCGAGTAGGGGCTTTACATAACCCTTGCCCTTGGGTCCGTAGGGTCTGTCGACATGTTGGGAAGACTTTTGAAAGACTTCATAGTGTACCCTACCCGCTCACCTTGGCAGTGTTATGGGAGTTATAAACCCGGGCATATGGGCTACACGACTTGTGGGTAAAGTGTATAACCTCTGCAGAGTGTAAATCTATCATGATGGCCGTGCTCACGGTCACGAGCGGCCTGGAAAACTCAGTGTAGATGATCATGTTGTTTAATTATTAATGTTGTTTATTAATCTTATCATGTGGTTATTAATTGGGTTAAGCATAACTAAAGTTAAGTGTTGGTAAAACTTGACCAAGATAAAAGCTACCGCAGTTCAGACAGTGTCAGCCTTTGAGCTACATAACCCTATGTTACTCTTGTTGAGTACTTTAAGTGCTCACTCTTGCTTTCTCAACCCCTTCAGATGGCTATGAAGACTACCGTGAGGAGTACTAGGCTAGTGGTCAACCAGACGGCGTTCCCTGTGAAGTGGAGCTTCGTCGCGAGAGTTATCTTTATTTTTCGCTGTTTTGTTTAAGAATATTATTCATTATGTAATAAGCACTCAGTGATGGTACTATTTAAAGATTTGTCGGCTTATGTGTGTGATTGATCTCTGGGCACACATGAGTTATTCGCATTCAATTTTATTCTTAAAATTGGGTGTGACATCTGCGAGCGTCCGGAGCTCCCCAGAAAGCTGAGATCAAGGAGGCAAACGGCTAGTTGGTTTGTGGAAGCTATTTATATGTTTTGGCCAGCCTCTTGGGACCTCTCTTGCACCTCTCATTCATTCTCACACTTTGTGTTTGCTTGAGAAGGCCCCCAACTCATCTCTCTTTGCTTTGCTTGCTAATTCATGAGAGTTTGAGTAAACCAAGTGTTTGATCATTGCATTGCATCTTAGTGGCACTTGGTCATCGTCATCGCCGCGGGATTTCTTGATATTCTTGGTGTTTGCCAACATCTAGACGGTTTGGCGATTGAGGAGAAGCTTCGGCACGTGTTGGTGATTGTTCGTGGCCGGCTTCATTGATTGTGAGAGGGCTTGTACCCACCTCGATGGAGCGTCAAAGGGTAACTCTAGTGGATTGCTCGTGTAATTGAGTTACTCTCATTTGGGTGGATTCTTATGGCGCCCGGGTAGTGGGTTTGGCTAGTGATTGCCTATTAGCCACCGAATCACCACTTGAGTAATCGACATAACGGGGACTAGCTTGGTGGCAACCAAGTGAACCTCGGGAGAAAAATCATTGTGTTATCTTGTCTCCTGGCTACTCTTTGGTATTCTTGTGATTGGTTCTTCATATTGACATCCCTTCATCAGAAGGCTTCGGTGTAACAATCACCTCTATCCTTTGCATTTACTTTGTTAGTTGTTCTACCTTGCTTGAGCTAAGTGCCTTATGTTCTTGCTATTGTGTGTAGACACTTAGTTAACTAGAATTGTTTGGATAGGTGGCTTTGCACCCTAGTAGAGCTAGAGCAAAAGCTTCGCTTAAGTGTTAATCTAACATTTGCTCTAGTATTTTGTAGAATTTTATTAAGCTATTCACCCCACTCTAGCCATCTAAGACCTTTCATGATGAAACGAATCTTCTCTCTCCTCTTCGTTTCATAAAAAGGGTCAGATCTACTGACATGACACCATAATAAATGTGCATGATATCTCTCATAAAACCCTATTGAGACAAAAAAATTTAACTTTTTACCATTTTACTGATTGACACCTCCTCAAATATCACTATAATGAATGTCAATACAACTTTATCCGGGGACACAAAGAAATGATACGGAAATAGCACATTTGCTTACGTGGCACACCAACACCACATTCCAGATCGAATCCGAGTCAACAACTAGTGTCAAATGACCAAGGTAGCCCTGCCCCCTCCCCTGTACGCTCCCAGCACGGCTCCCAGTCCCAGCACGGCACCCACACGGCCAGGAGCTGCTGCAGTCTATCGCCGCCACGCTCGCGGATGCGACTGATGTAGCAGCGCGGTGCTGGGAACCATATGCAGATGGGAAGCTGAGGACACAGAGCGTCGTCGACGCGCAGTCCGGGAGGCTCGACCTCGGCCTTCAGGACGGCGGGCTGCTCGTCAAGACCGGTGTGCCGTCGGCCGTCGCTGCCCCGTAGCCGTCTCTGTCGTCCCTGCCGCCAGCAAAGGTTGCGACTGCGGCTGTGACGCTCCCGTCCGCGGATGTCCATGGGTTGCTCGCGAAGCTGCAGATCGAGCACGCCGGCGTGGTACAGCGCGTGCACGCGTCCCACGCTCCCAGCAACGCTGCGTGCCGCCGTTCCGCGCGTCATGGAGTCCTTCAGCTTCCTCAAGTACCTGCACGGCGACGTGGTCACCGCCCCCAGCGCGGGCCCGCGGCCGCATCCGCCACGACGACCATCGCCGCGTCGGCGTGCGACGACGGCGGGTGCGGGGGTGGGGGTGAGGACGGCAACGACGCCTCCTTCTTCGACCTCGAGTTCGCCGTGCCCGCCGGCGACGAGAGCGCCGCGTCCGACGCCGACGAGGAGCGGGTCGAGTTCAACGCCGCGCTCTCCCTGCCCTCCCGATGTTCCGCCGCCTCCTCGCCGCGCACTCCCTCGATGCCTTCTCCTTCCCGCTCCTCTTCTCCACGGCCCCTGCCTCCCCGTATCTGCTCGCGCTTCATGCCCTCGCGCTCCGCTTCGGCCTCGCCCACGACCTCTTCTGCGCTAGCGCTCTGCTCCGCGGCTAGGGAACGGACGGGTGGCCGTGCTGTGCAAGTTGGTCCGAGAGAAGGCTGCCACGGTCGTGTGCCATGTCGCGGATTCGTACGGCGGCGCTTGCGAGGCGCTGCTCATGTGGGAGGGCGTCTTGCCGCCGCTCGTCGGACTGGCGGAGTCCGGCAAGCTCGTGGCGCGCGAGAAGACCGCGCTCATGCTGCAGCACCTCCCGGCGCACTAGCTCGTCATCGAGCTCTCTTCGGCGCGAGCTGGGGACAAGCCCAATGCTGCCGGACGTCCGTTGCACGAGCTCGTGGACTGCACCCACGCCGCCGTGCCACTCTGTGCCGACGGCCTGAGGGTGTTCGACGAAATGTGTGTGGCGTGGGTGGAGAGGAGGAGAGGGAAGGGCAATAGGGATATTTCACACGCCCTTGCTGACATGGATCCGCGTTGTCATGAGCGCTGGCGTGCCACGTCAGCGAATGTGGTATTTCCATATCACTTCTCTATTTCCGTATCACTTCTCTCTAACTCCTGACAAAATTGTATTGACATCTGTGGAGGTGTCACCCGTTATAATGATAAAAAGTTAAATTTCCCCATTAAAAAGTCTATGCGTAATCGACGCCCATGCGCAGTTATTACTTGCTTGCGCAGTAGCAGCCGGAGATTACGGCGGTAATTCACAGATGCCAGGCTGTACCGTGACGCTGTGCACGACTTGCTAGTCGTAGTTCTCTTGCCAGCTCTTGTTGCTACACGGTTTACGATAATTATTGAAATGATTTTGGTAACTAGTTGTACGCCTCTACGAGAACTTTACCTATCAAAATGCTACTGGCCATATTGCTTACAATACAAATACGTGTGAGAGGATGAAAAACAGTATACCTTACTATAAAAATGGTGAGTACAAATTTAATACCTCCATTCTAAATAATAAATTCAAAGCGATTTATAATTTAGAATAGAGAGTAGTAACTTTATAATATTTTAAAATGACTTACTAGAATCTACCCTTATATGTGATTCATGCTAGTGTATTTACCAGAATTTCTTTATGTGATTTACTAGAATCTATGCTCCTTAATGTGATTTCACAAGGACTTGTATAAATGATTTACTATAATAATATGACATTCGACTAGAACGATATGATTTACTAGAATAATATAATTTTACGAGAACTTTTATATATGGTAATACTGTATTAAGATAGAGGCGCGCACAATTTTCGACAATGGTGTAATCAGATCAAATTACTACAAAAAGATAGAGGTAAGCTTCAATATGTTTGTTTTGATTTCAGACATCAGCCATGAAGATTAAGGTTGATCGAGGTAAACTTCAAGTTTAAATCCTCAAGTCATCAGACATATCGTAACTATTGAATTTTAAGTACCATGTTGAACCATCCAACATATCGTAACAAAGCTATTTTGCAGTAATTGGATATGATAATACATTTACCATGATGGTGATCAAGTTAGGGCATGTACAACCCATAGACAGTCTGTTGTCTGTAAGTTTTTGAAATTCACGTACAAACAGCTAAAAAGACAGCTTGTACAATGGACTGTCTATTTAATCGTCTACAAGTTATTTAATGTTTACATATATCCATGATTAAATATGAGTATGATCTATGTATACAAGTATGTTGCTAGTTAATATAAAATAGATCAAGCACAATTAAGTTAAGTATGATTATAAAAAAAATCTAGTAATTTCGGCAACACACAATAACAAACTACTATATTATTCCATAGTGTCATACTGATACGAGCATGCAAAACAACTTTTAAAAATACATCTAAATAATGAATAATGGTTCCACAAAATAAAATATATAGAGAACCTTCAAGTTGTAATATGTGTTATATCACTTCTAAATTATAGTTCTAGATGAAAGGAACCTAATAAATTTTGAATCATAATTTTTTAATTCTATTTTGATTGTATATGAATTGTATAAGTTTTAGTTAATTTGTACATTCTTTGGAATGAGACAAGAAGGTAACAGAACCTACATGCTCTCTCTGACAACGGTTGCGTCACTGGTTCGCTTCATTTTCCATCCGCTCGGCCACACGAGATTCGGTCGGCTTTGGTTCAGTCCTCGGAGCACGGGCCAAAGCTTGCGTTTCACGAGACGACGGCACCACCCCGTCTGCTAATCGCGAAGGGTGTTTTTGCAAAATTTTCCCGATGCAGACGGCTCCCGTTCTACGTGCCCTTATGATAATACATTTGCTGGAATAGCGTCATCTAGCATTCTAGCTACTTTACTACAAAAAAGTATAGCACAATAGAGTGATCGAGTTACTGATATTGATATGAGGAAGCAAAGAGGGACCATCAAAAATAATAAATCATGCTTGTTTGAAAATGTAGCCACTCATTAAACATTACGAATATTCGCTTATTTGTTGGCGAACATGATGGGGTCCAGCAAGCAGTTATTACTGGGGCAAGCAAGTAACCTCCACTATCATCTCGTGCTATACAGTAACAACTTATACCATGGTGAAACTTAATTTTAGTCACCATAAAAAATTATCACATCAAGACTTTTGAAGTATCGTAACAACTTCATTTTATCATATTATGGCTCAAAATAAAACTAGGCCTACTGTATTGCTCGTCCTACGGTAATTGTCCATCTGTATTTTGATAAAAAAATAGCTGATGCGTGGTAAGACGATTATTATCAAGGCCGCCTGTGAGCATCAAGTCCAGCCGGGAGCTTCTTCACCCGCTACATAATGAATTGTTGGTTGTGGTTGTGCATCGGCGGCTTCTGCACATGCCGTGCACGCATGAAAGCAGCAACTATATAAAGTTCCATTATTCTTGCAATTGCCGAGGGGCGTCTCATCTCCAAAAAAATATTAAATTGTACTCCCTCTATACTCAAAAAGGTTGTCGTTTAGAATAAGATTTTAGTCAAACATTGGTAATATAAATCATGAATAACTTTTAAGTTGTTGGGTTTAAAAATATAAAAATTGTATCAATAGATTTGTCTTAAAAAATACTTTCATAAAAATATACATATATTATATTTTAATAAATATTTTTTAAAAAATAAGTGGTCAAAGTTTCACTTTAAAGACCATGTCGTTTTCTAAAACGACAACCTTTTTAAGTATGGAGGGAGTATGATGAACAGTAATAAACAAAGCGTTATAAAAACAATGTTTCATTCTAGGTTGTGAAGCACTTACGAGAACTATATATGCTGTGAACATAATAATCGATTATAAGAACCACTTCTGACTTCTGATTATGAAAAATGATACGGTAAACCTATAGGAATGCTCATCTATATACGCTTTACGAGAATTTTGTAACATACATAAAGTAATTTACGAGAAATCCATACTCTGAATATATTGTGCTACTGTAACTGTAACTTAGATTTTCGTTCCGTGAGTTTTGTGAGACAAACACCATGAGAAAAAGGTAAAAGGTACAACTGAAATTCGCATTTCATCACACGTAATTAGACAAGCGGCAAATAAACAACTAAAAAGTTGATGTAATGTAATTAAACTGAACTAACAATGCTTAAGGGATTATTGACGACGGTCGACTCGAAAGAGAGAGAGAACTCGTATTCCAATCCCGTGAGGATGAATAAGTACAATTTTTTTGCGGTTGCTCACCTCAGGCTTTAGATTGACGTCTCGCTGGCCTGTCTATGGAGGCCATACAAACGCCAGGAGCTGCTGGCCGGCCTGCTGTAGGATGTATGTCGCCGTTGACCACCGCCGTCACTCTCTGCTCGCTCAATCCAACAGGGTCAACTGGGCGGAGGACAAACAAAGGAAATAAGCCACATGCCGCACGGTGATTACGGGCGGCGATTTAGGAGATCGAGCCAGGCCGCCAGCGCTGGTTTGAAAGTTGAATTAGTTGCGAGCCATGGCCCGTGGGGGGATAGAGCCGAGCCGTGCGATGGACCGATTTGATGGTGCAGAAGGTTGGGGTTTGGTGGGACGGAGAGCGCTCTGTCGCTCGGTCTCCGATGGCCTGGCTACAGAATTTCTAAACACATATATATATATATATAGAAATTCATTTTTTTCTCCTGTTTGTAATTACTCTCTTGCAGATTAGACGGCAGCACACGTTTCCGTCCGTCCGAGTCGCGGAACCATTCCCGCATGGCAGGTGTTTTTCTTTGCGGATGCGGGTTTTGCATTTGATCGTTACCTGTTATAATATATATGCAACGTTATAGCCACGATATCTGCCTCGTCAGTAAAGATGGCCAATCGTGCCGCACGGCACGGCACTAGCACGGGCACGATAAGGCACGCGTGCCTGCCGTGCCGTGCCTATCGTGCTACCGTGCCAGAACTCCAGCACGAGCACGGTACGGCTAGAACTCCAGCATGAGCACGGTACGGCTAGAGCTGGAGCATGCCGTACCGTGCCGCTGGGCACGCCAGCCCGCCAGTACCCGTTCCAGCACGGCACTTATTTTTTCACAACTTTCACAGTTCACAGATCCAAATCAAGTCACAGCACTAGTTTCATCAAAAACATCAAAAGAACTAAAATTTTCACAACTTTGATAGTCCACAGATCCAAATCATCCAACAAGACACGTAACCATCAAACAAAAGACACAGATAAAACAAAAGGGAGCTTGTGCAATGGCTGCCTCATTAAAAACCTGTCTAGGTAAAACTCACCCTTGTGAGAAACTCTAGACAGGGAAAAAGAGTGCAGCCAAGCTCCAGTTTAATTGCTCATTGTTCATTACATCACAAGTTCCAAGTTCAAATCAGTTCTTGATCCTAATCACTATTACAGACCATTACAAAAATGTCTAATCGAGATATTGATGCTCAAAGGCATCACAAAGATCCTTGTCCTCCACCATATGTTGTAGTCGTGCTGCTGCCGCTTCCCAGTCCTTGATGCAAGTGAGTGCCTCCACGGTTTCAGGGTTCAACCGCCTCCGTTGTTCTTCAATGATCCTGCCAGTCAAGCTGAAGGTTGTCTCTGAAGAAATGGTAGAAACAGGCACACTAAAAATATCTTTAGCAAGGGTTGAAAGAACTGGATAAGTAAGTTTATGCTGATGCCACCAATGCAAGAGGTTAAAGTCATCATCCAACTGACTGACTGTATCACGGTCCAGGTAGGCAGTGAGTTCAGAAGCAGAACTGGTAGAAGATGCTGCATGAAGTAATGCAGTAGCAAACATAGACCTGGACATATCAAGACTAGAAGGAAGAATGTCATCATCATCATAAATGCCATCCCAAGCAGTCTCTTCTTACCTGATAGTGTTGGAGGAACAACCCTTTTCTCCCTGACAGAGCCATACAGATCATCATATTTATGATACAACTTGAAAAGAAGAGCTCTAATCTCAACCAATTTATTACTGTAATCAGCATCAATAATCAATTGCAACTTCCTAATCACTTTGTTAAAACCTTTAATCTTAGCTCTAGGATCCAAGATAAATGCAATACAGTAAAGATCAGGTATTTGTTTCCAGTATTTGTTGTACTTATCAATCATAGGTTGCACAACAGGTCTAATATGTTCATCATTTTGAAACTTATGCAGATGTATAGCAATCCTAACAATGTGATGAACCATAAGAGGAGCAGTAGGATAATACACACCAGACAAATCAACTGTTGAGTCATCAAACAGTTCAAGAAATGCCATGATTTTAGTTGCCATAGCCCAATGATCACGAGTCAACAGAAATGCATCATCTCTAGGTCTAGGATAATTAGACTCAATAAAAGTATTAAAAGATTCCTTGTGAGGTAACAGATGCTTAAGTATCAGATAGGTAGAGTTCCACCTAACATCCATGTCCAATCCAAATTTCCTAGGTCTAATACCAGATGCCATGCAAAAACTCTTATATGCAGCAATTCTTTGGTTAGAAGAGTTGATGAATGATATTGCAGTTCTGAAACAATCAAGCATAGGATTAACAATAGCTAGAGCCTCCTTAACTATCAGGTTAATGATATGACAAGCACAACGTTGATGCAAAAACAGATCAGCACCCAAATACTCCTTAAGCACAGGTTTCATTTTATCCATAACTTTGTTATTAGCAGATGCATTGTCCAAAGTAACAGAAAAAACCTTGTTCAATATACCAAACTCATTAAGCACATTAGCAACACGTTCAGCAATGTTCTCAGCATTATGTGACACATCAATAAGCCTTAACCCCAGCACCCTCTTTTCAAGTTGCCAATCAGCATTAATGTAATGAGCAACAACACTCAAGTAATCCCCTTTAGCATTTCCAGACCAAATATAAGAAGTAATAGCAACAGAAGTAATAGTATTATTTTTCAAAGCATCTATCAGGTTATTACGCTTATCAGTGAAGTACTTAAACAAATCTCTAGTTGTTGTTTGCCTAGAAACAGGTTTAAACCTAGGGTTATGAGCCTTTGTGATGTACTCTTCTCAGGCCTCATTTTGCCCAATACAGAGGGGAAGATCTAGCCTAGCAAGCAAACGAACAAGCTCTGAACGAGCCACATCAGCAGAATAATCCCAGTTACGAACAGTACCGTCCCTAGTGAAAGTAATGTGGGACTGAGTCATACGATCAATCTCACACTTTTTAGGGCAACTATCCACATGACGAAGGAGATGGCCCGTGCCAAACCTAGACATAGCACTGAACTCCTTACAGTGCTTACAGATAGCCCCATACCTGAAATCCTTGTCGTTTACATTTTTTGTGAGTGCAGTGAAATCATCCCAGCATGCAGAGGTCGACTTCCTGACCCTGGGCGGCCTGGCATCGCCGCCAACGCCCTCGGCCTCACCTTCGCTGGCTGCATTTGCCTGGCCGTCACCGGCAGGGCCGGTGTTGCCGGCAGCAGCAGCCAACTCTAGCTCAGCATGAGTCCGGTTGAACAGCTCGGCGGCAGCAGCACGCCCGAGACCGAGAAGCTCCTCGGCATCACCAGCGAGGTCCTCCTCGTCATCTCCGCGCATCCCGCAGAGGCGCAACTCATCGTTCATGGTCATGGAGTGACCGGTCCCGATCTCCTCCACCTTGTCGGACGACATCTCGTCGCCACCGTTCTCCGGTCCCTCGACGGCTTCAAAACACCCGCAAAAAAAGAGTGTTAGCACACAGATCCGGGGGTCAGAGCTCAGAGGAATCAAGAACATCAGATCTAGGGTTAGGAAATACTCACCTCTACGGCCGGAGCACCAGAGACAACGACGACGTCGACGTACAGATCCGGCACCCTAGTTCCTCGACGTAAGCTCACGGAGCCCCACAAGTGCCGGATCCAGACGACGGGGATGAGGAGGGAGACGAGAAAAATACGAAGAGTTCAAGATGTGGATGAGGAGGTGCCTACATCGTCGGTCATGGAGGCAGACGAGAGGTGTAAGAGATCGGTCGTGCCCGTGCCCGTGTCGGCCACCGGCCAGCGGGAAGACGAGAGTACAGAGGAGTGAGGAGATCGGCGGGCGGCGGCTAGGGTTAGGGTTCCAGAGAGGGAGCGAGTGAGGAGAGAGTGATTAGGGTTCGCGGCTAGGGGGGGTCGCTGCGGCGCTGGGATTTATACTCCCAGCGTCCCGGGGGGTGCGCCTCCAGCCCTCCAACGGCTAGGATGGCAGGGACGCCCTCCATCCAACGGTCGTGCCGTATCGGGCCAAGGCACCGTGCCGAGGCCGTGCCTGCCGTTGGAGCGGGTCGTGCCAGTGCCGTGCTAGCGGGCTGATATGGCAGCCCGAGCACGGGCACGGTGGCGGGCCGGGCTGGCACGAGCACGTTGTTTGCGTGCCGGGCCGTTTTTCGGGCCGTGCTTTTTCGTGACGAGCTCGTGCCAGTCCGAAAAAATCGGTCCGTTTGGCCATCTTTACTCGTTAGCTTTCATTCTCATCTAGTTCGTCATCACTGTACCGCACGGCTGGGAGGTCGCCGGCGGCCTACGGCGTTGCATGGAGCAGAAGCACGGCGACCGCAGGCTATGCTGCATGTTGTCTCTCTCGTCTACACTGAGTGACGCCGCGATCCAGCAGCATCCACGCCATCGTTCCGCCGCCACGAACTGCATTTCTCTTTATTCTCAATCCTCCAGATCATGTACGTACTTCTTTTTTTCCCTACCCTGTGCAATGGCGATTCGGTGTCCGCGGCACCCTGGTTAGTCGACGGTGAACATTGAATAGGTATGAATGATCTGTGCCTTTGCTTCGTGTGCTATGATTGTCTACCCGTATGATCCCAGATATTAACCAATCTACGTACATGTGTATTCTATTTTTTTAATCAATCTCCTAGGCAATCTGGAAACCAGCGGCAGCGTCGTCGTCGTCTTTAATCTATTGCTCCGCCCGGCGCCGTGGTATTAAACCCAGTGTTTGTCAGTGATGGATATAACGACGCGTGGATCTCCTCCGGCACCGCTGACATAACCGGGTGAAAGATCAGCAGGAAATACAATCATATTATTTTCTTATTTTTTTAGACGTTGATAATATATCAGCCGATACTCTCGTTTCTTTGACTAGAAGTCTGCGTACCACTAGTAGTATATGATGTATGTAATCATACTATTGTCTAAGATTGTATGTGTGCATATACTCTCTACCTAAGAAGTATCTCTCTAACTAAGAAGAGTATGTATTGATACTCTTGCATATGTTTTAGATTTTATTAATAAAAATATATATATTCTGATATGCACGTATATCCTTGGCGTATGTGGTATGTATGCATACTCCATTTCAAAAAAGTATGTGTACATACCCTATTCTAAAAAGTATGTTCGGATACCTTATTCCAAAGAGTATATATGTCCACGTACTAGCAAACTACTTTAGAAAAATTAATATGTTATTCAATTTCCTTTAACATGTATGTGTGCACACTCTTCTTTGCTAATTACTCTTGTATCTACGCATACGACCAGAACATTATATATATAATATGTATGTCTGCATACTCCTCTTATGTACCTATGAATGATACTCTCAGTCAACATATATGCACACATATGCATAAGTTTCAAAAGCGGAGTACGTAGTAACCAACGGATAAGATAAGCCAGCCAACTACAAATAATATATTCCATACCCAACCCAGCGTAACTCTAGATCTTGATTCAAAAAGAAAAGCGTAACTCCAGATCCGCTTTCTTCGGTAATAGTTATTCGGCAGACACGTATGATTAATAAATAATATTCACCTACTCCAACACGTATATATATATCCAACATTTTCGGTACATACGCGGTCTCCGCATACTCAGGTTATCCAAACCCGTTTGCACAGCTAACAGGCCGCCCCTGATCGCCCCCCGGCCGTTAGACGTCTCCGTTACGTACGTCCGTGCGATTCTGGTGCATGCATGTATACTCTCAGGTGAGAGTAACTACTCACGCGTATATAAAAAACTCACCCTATATATATATTAGAAAAAAGACTTTTCGTCGATGTCTAAAATAAATTTTAGTCTTGAATTTTTTTACGTCCAGGACTAATAGATCTTTAGTCCCGATTGATAACATCAATCGGGGCTAAAAAGTCTAGGTTGGTGTTACCAACCGAGACTAAATATCTAGAACATTTAGTCCAGTCCCGGTTGGTGTTCTCAACCGAGATTAAAGCGTTCTCAACCGGGACTAAAGGTCCCTCGTCGTGTGGTTCAAAAGTGAAGTGTCTAATTTATTGATAGATATGTTGTGTAGGTGGGATGTTTAGCTACGCGTGAGGCATGCATGAGGTCCTTTGTTCGAATATCAGGGGTTAATATCAGGGGTTGCAGATGGGATATATCATGTGACTTACCCCTCTTATGAGTAGAGTACATGACGTTGATTAATTCCTTTATTCATTGTATATAAGTGTTATCAATACTATAGATTATCAGTTCAACTCGAATATCAGGGGTTGCAGATGGGATGCATTATTTTTTTTTAATCCTGGGAGGACCTTTAGTCCCGGGTGAAGCAAACCGAGACTAAAGGGAAGGACCTTTAGTCCTGGACTGCCCAACCAGGACTAAAGGCCATATCTGTACTAGTGTGTGTGTGTATATATATATACACACACACATGTGACTTACCCCTGTTATGAGTAGAGCACATGACGTTGGTTAATTCCTTTATTCATTGTATATAAGTGTTATCAATACTATAGATTACCAGTTCAACTAGACCTTCCCAGTGGTATAAATATAAATCGATAACCTGATAATACTCTAGGTAAAATGCTACAATGGTGTATTAATCTATTCGCTTGTAGAATCATTTGTTCTTTATAATTTCATATTCATCATTATTCATTTCTGGCTAGTCATATAAAATAATAGAATATTTCATAAGTACCATTAATTATTCCTAGCTCTATAATTAGGGATGAAAATCTAATTCCATGCTTAGGAGTATAAGGTAAAAGATAATGATTAGTTGCTAAAGACAAGTTAATTTCATACCATGCATTTATGACATTTATGGCGTCGTTCTGAGGATAGGGAGTTATCTCTATTTTTGATGCGACACTATCTAATGTCAACATGTTCGCAAAAACACATACCTTCGGTCCATCTTGAGCTAGGTGTCCTGCAGTGAGCCACAGTTGGAGATGATGATCAGTCAGTTCAGGAGGGGAATTGGCTGTCCGGGATTAGGATTTGCACTAGGTGGGAAGGGCAAGAGTTCTTTTGTCAAGATTGGTGAGGTAGTGGATTGAGCATGAGTGAGAAACTCATCACTACTCCCAAGTTTACCAAGATCATCTGACTTAAGCCTACCAAGCCCAATGTGAGAGATGGAGTGTTTGAGGAAACTCCAAAAGCCTACCACAAAAGCAAGTGTTGATTCCCAAACCAAACTATCTCAGTAACCCACTTGACACTGCCTAACATCTCTAAGGACCCGTTCCTAAGACCAAGTCAGCTAGAGCAAGCCATTCCCTTAAGATAGTGAACAACCAGCCACCTAAGAGAGAGAGGTGAGGTATCATTGTGACCACTACAAAAGGGATAGGCACTTAGCTGATTTCTTTCCTTTCTTGATTTTTTTGTGATCCATTTGTTGGAGAGTGTGTTGTGATCCCTAGTGAAGGTATTCACCAAAGGAATCGATCTAGTTTGGGGTGAGTACGTAGATCAGGCTTGTTTCGTGTTTCTCTTCGTTTCAATCCATTCTCTCGGATTTTGATTGACTCTGAAATTTGTGAGGGACAAAAGGCTATGATCTTTTTGCTGTAGATCCATATCTATCTTGAGAGCCTTCTCACAAAATTTGGGATCAATCGGAGTTGAAACGAAAGAGATCCCAATAATTTTTGTACAATTCACACAGTTTTCGGGAGCACCAGACTCACTACACATGACTCTCGGAGCGTTCGGTGCCAGCGTTGATGCTAAGAACTTCGCACAGGACTCGCTTGGGGTGCAGCACCCGACACAACTCTCCAGGTGCTGCTGTCCGGTGCCTTTGTGAGCACTGGACTCACTACACCGGACTGCCGGAGCGTCCAATGAGTGCCTGAGCTATTGTTTTACTTGTTTCTCTCTCGTCTGAACTCCGAATCGAGTTTCGTTTGTCATATTGGATTCGTGTTCATGCAAGGACCTTGACGAGATACTTTTGAAACCAGTTCTCATAAGTATTTTTGAGTGAGCTCTTGCCTCTTCTCTCTAGAGGTTGAGAGCTTTGCTATCGGACTTTCGGCTCGAGTTCTCGGCTTCCGATAGATCCGCTGTATCTCTTGGTCATCATCAAAGGTATCCATCCATCTTTGGATTGTGATACAGTTCATGTGTGTTCGCTTCTTAGGATTGATTTTGAGGAGTGGCCCAAATATTTTGGAGAAAAATTTGACGCTCCCTTTCACCATTCCTCTGGTGGTCATTTTAGTCATTTACTAGCTACATTTCACATTTGACTATCGATCTCCACCAGATATGGGGAAGAAAGCATAAGATAGATAGCCTGACGTGCAATTGTGAACAAATAAATTGATGCATTCTTTTAGGTTATGATGAATTCTCTCATGGTAAGGAATTAACACTATGACTTGACCTTTCAAGCAAAGATAAATATTTGTTCTAGGACTAGGAAACTAGAAAATGAAGACAAATTTAGCATTATCATTAATCTAGTGCACATCAGCAACGAGCCAAGTCGCTTCTAAAGCAAATTGCAGGCATGCACAATCCGTGGTACAAAATGTTTGATGCCTGCTTGAGGGCAAAGTCATTACAAATGTATGGACTGACAGATTTTGTGCAGGGTTCACTAATAAATACTGGAGCAGACAAGGGGCAAGACATGCATAAAATTCGGTTTCTCATGATACATCATAAGTTCAGTAGGGACCGAGTGAAGATATTCGTTTTACTCATCTTTCCTGGATTTTGGCCACCCGCACACTTTCTAACCATGGTGCCTCGTAAACAAGGTACAATTGACCAAAACAAACTATGGCCTTTGTGAGTAAGGCATTTCCTGGAAAGTTTATAATGTTTCAGCTCTGAATCCACATTCCCTTTCTGGTTGTTTGAGGAGGTGAGGAGCGAATCCAAGAATTGGTGAGCAACACGCAGATTGCTAAATGAACAGCTGTACTAGAAACTTTGTTCTATGACTTTCTTTTCTAGCACAAGCTCAACTTTGTGGCTGCGATGTGGATTCACTGGCATTAACTGCTTCAGGAGCAACTGCAGCACCAGGATTAGCATCAGAATTAAGATTATCAACCTGATCAGGCTTGTCCTCCTGCATCTCTACGTCGTGGCTACCAGATGATTCCTCAGCTTCTGCATCAGCCATCTCTTCGTCACCATCACCTGCTACATGCTCTGTTCCATTTGGTACTACTGTTGTATGCTCAGGTGTGCTCACAGACTCTACATCAGCAGGCCCAGAAATTTCTGTAATTTGTGTGCAGTCCGAACATGGCAGCACATGAGCAGCTGGATATGGGTCAGTGCACTTGGTTATTGTAGATGTAACTAGGAGATTCTACAAACAAGAGAGACCATAGTTGCCAATGAATGTTTCAGAACAAATAGAACAACAAAAACATAATGAATGAAAAAAGCTGTCAGCAGATACACTCTCAACTTAATGTCCACCTAGACATGGGAAACCTCATTTTGTCTTTCTTACTTACAGAAGAACTGTAGCAACTGGTACATTATAAATTAATTGATCTATTTGTTATCAAGGTGAACTTGATGTTGTTTCAAAAATTCATAAATCAAACCAAGGTACATTATTTTCACTTTAGGTGGTAAATCAACAGGTAAAAAACTTGCAGTTTAGATCAATAGGGCAAACTCAGAGTACACGATAATATAGCTAAGAACTGCATGGTACTGATATCTAAGAAATAGTGAAAGCTCAACTGACAAACCTTCTCCAGGGCCAATGCAAGCTTAGATACTTTTGTATATGTTCCTTTCGGATCCAACAAAATCTGTCAATGGAAACTAATGTAAGACTATTTGCTTCGAAATAGGATGAATGAAAGGTATAAATGAAAATGGATTCTTCTTAAAAGTAACTGTGTCACTGACATTAATATGGTGTTTGGTTTGAGGAATGGGTTAGTCCATGTTCTCACTTCTCACTTTTTTATTTGGTTTGTGGAATGGAATGGGTTGATAATCATCACCTCATTCCTCACAAGCTACTACTCCCTCTATCCCTGAATAAATAGATTCCTAGAGTTGTCTTAAGTCAAACTTTTTGAACCTTGACCGAATTTCTAGAAAATAGCATTAAGATTTATGGTATCAAATTAGTACCATTGGATTTACCATAGAATATATTTTTCACATGGTGCTCATTTTATATCATAGATGTTACTTTTCTATAAAGTTAGTCAAAGTTAAAAAAGTTTGACTAGCATAGATTTTATGAATTGATTTATTCGGGGATGGAGGGAGCAATTAGTACTAGTATGAGGAATGTAGTCATTCAACCAAATTTGATGAATGGGTTCATGATGCACCACTTCATCTAGAATGGTTTGATTCCTCAAACCAAACACCCTCTAAATTTTTAGGACAAGTTTTAGAAGAAAGATGGAAGGGGGCAGTCTCACCTCACAAAGCCTTTGCAGTGTGAATGGAGGACCCTCTTCAAACCTCTCGAGGGCTGCAAAATAATTCAACAAAGAATCACATATTGCAAATAGTCCAAAAACAGGTATTGCAACTAGTCCACAAAATGAGTTATCTCTAATTATCTGTAAGAAATAAATTAGCGGATGTGCAAGTAGGCCTTGTATGAGCTGCAATGGAAAACCCATCACCAGCTTTCAAGTACCTAGTTGGTCTAATCATATATTTAAAGGCTTTTGTAATGTTAACAAACAAGTAGAAGGCCCATGAAATGCTATTCTCAACTTAATAATGTTCTACAGAAGTAATAAAAAGAACAGGAGTATGATGTAGCTATATCACATGAATATAAAAGCACAATTACACCAACTTTGAGTTGGAAACTCATGGAAGAGGCGTGACACCAATAATTTCAAGCACTAGTTCTTTTACCAATAATATTGAATCTTTGAACCAGCAAATAACAAAGCATGCAGTGCAGATTAGAGAGTCTACCTTCCAATGCCATGGAAGAGCACTATTTCAATGATCCAAGTTTTTAACAACCAAAATAAGCTATATCTATGCACAGCTAAGAACATGAGCTGCTGCATAACTCAAAGGGCAAAGGAAGAAGAATTTGATATCTACAGTCAACCAGGATAATAGGTCTATTCCACCTTGAAAATATTCAGACATACATATACACTACAAAAACAGAAATTTACTTAAAATTAATAGCACAAAATAAGTGTGAAGGTCGTACCACCATTTAGCCGGTTACAAAGCTCTGAGAAAGAACTTTGTTGCCCATCATTTTGGCTCACCATTTCAACCTCAAAATATTCATCCAAGACCTTCACATGATGAACATCAGTTTAGATGATAAACATATACAGCACAAATCACCATGCACTACAGCCAACATACCCAAACCAACACACATACCTGCTTCAATTGAATAGACAGTACACTCTTGAGGAACCTCCAGTCATGCCTGCAAAGTTAGTCACAAATATAAATGTTCTGCTCCAAACTTTTGTCCCAGTATTCTGGATGCAGCAAGCATGCCTTTAAAACAGAATGCAAGAAACATAATCAACCTAGTGTCCTGGTACATGCCTGGTTAGCATCTTACAACAGGTTCTACTCAAAGACCATGAAACACATACACCATCAGTTTAAATGAGGCAATAAACTTTTTTTTTTTGTGCAAAATGATGGAGGCACTCACAGTGTTAAAACTTAAAACTATAAAAGAACAGAAAACTCATCCATGAATAGAAACTATGAAGCAGTATAGGAGAAGTTTAATACCAGAACTTTCCAGTGTCAGCTATAACTTCAATGATGTTTCTCATGTCCTCAGGACTGACATCAACATTTGTCACTGTATCCCTGAAATGAAAATGCGTTGCACTAAAGCTCATAAACGAAGTAAAATTGAAGTCCTATTCAGTAAACAAAATTGGAGATGAAGACCAGCAATGTTTATGCTATAACATATTAAAACAAACAATGTGACAAAGATGCAAGTTTAAACATGGAAGAAAACAAGAACCCTGTCCAAAGTGGACATGCTGTAATTCCTTGATAATTTTGAGTCCATGCAAAACTTTCCACCGTGTGAAAAAGGTAATGCCATGAGGAAAATGCAGTCACCATTTGAATTTCAATAGCATCTGAGTGAATATTTGGTTTTTGGTATCGCCATGTAAATGAAAAAATTGACCCCAAATTATGTTTAACAATGCATGGATAAAGTTTATTTTGGATACCATGTTGTATAAGAACTAGGAAGCAAACCTGTCTTAAATGGAGGAGTTATCTTTTTGATATTATGACAAAAGAAGAAACTACTTGACTTAGACTGAATCAAGAGTTTCAAATTACAAGATTTAAAAATCACTATGAAATCTCATCAATTTGAACAAATATATCTTGAACGAGAAATTGGGAAGGTGCTTTCATGCTTGGTGATCTGGATTGCAAAAGAATCATATGATGCAAAGATGGGATGGCAACATATAAAGGTAAAAGATCTCTATTTGCTCTTTGACATCACCCCCGCCCCCTTATGTTCCTTTTTCTTCTTGTGCTTTATTTTTGGTAATCTTTTTGTCACCCTTGTGCCCATTTTCTTTCAAGTCTATAATGTACATGCAGTTCTCCAGCATTTTCGAGAGAGAAAAAAAGCATCAAGATAAAAGGTTTCCAAATTTCTGCTGAAATTTAGCATTACAATGCAAGCTGTCCAATGTCTGTGCAATGAATCAGGCCATGCCCACGTTTTGATCCAATCACAAAGGGAACTTTATTCGTCACTCTTCCACTTTGATCGCATTTAGGGTTATTTGCTTGCACATGCTTATAAGATTTTGTTTCAAATGAACATCCTTCTCATTGAGAAATCGTGCAAAACTAGGATGTATCCCGGGTGACATCAATTGCATCACACGGGCATCTTCACGGTATACTCTATACAGCAAATCGAGATTTTATACAGAACCATCATTGAAGAATGCACATACAGTGATACAGAGCAATAGCTGTCACATAAATCTGCATCACTTACTCGTCCACCCCGTCCTCCGGGGCTGCATCCTCGACAGCCTGATCTGCGTTAGAAGGTGACTCTGGAGCCACCGTGGACGCCGCAGAGTCCTCCACCACCGCACCACTCTCCACGCGCTGATCCGAGTGGACAGTGGCTTCCGGGGACGCTGCTACCACGGGCACCGCTGCATTCTGCATCACGGCACCCTCCATTCGTGGGGCTTTTTTTTTCCAATTCTGCAAGATAGGCGAAGAATCATAAATCCAGACAATAAAGCGGGCGCATGGCAGGCGACGGTGGCTAGGGTTTCCACATTCCGAGGGCGAGGCGAACTGAGGGGCGCTGCAATCTAGGGTTACGGGAGTCGTAACAGCGACGGTTGTGATGGAAGAGGAGCTCACCAACAGTTTCGACGCGGGCGGCGGGACAAACAGGGCGACTTCGCTATCTGAGGTCGGCCTGTCGTTGTCGAGAGAGGTCTGCCGTTCACTCGCTCCTCCATCATAGACCGGCGGATGTCGTATTCTGCGCAGGGACGGGAAGCTGGGCCCACTGTCTATTAGTATGTTTTATAACAAGATTTATAAATATAATTATATTCAAAATAAATTTGTTATGATAATAAATCCAATGACTTATCTAATAATATTATTTATGTAATACTTCCTTCATCCAAAATTATAAGACGTTTGATTTTTTTTACCGTAAATTTAATGACTCGTCTTATTTAAATACTCCCCCGTCTCAAAATAACTGTCGTTTTGGGTTTCCGTGTCACAACTTTGACTAGATTTATATAAAATACGTACAATATTTGTTTCTCCAAATAAATTTATTAAAAAACCAGATCAAAAGATCTATCTAATGATATCAATTATGTATCATAACTAATAATAATTTTTTATATAAAATTAATTGAATTTTTTCTCGGAAGTGAGAAAGACAGATATTTTGGGACGGAGGGAGTATTTATATAAAAAATAATTCTTTTATCATAGCCTATTTTATTAATACTTTTTTTAAAAATAATTTAAATTTAATTATGTTTTTAATAATACGAGTAATCAAACTTTAATAAAAAAATCAAACGTTTTATAATTTTAGAGGGATAAAATACATTATATATAGAGCCGAAAGGTACCGGTTTAGAGACCGAAGAATAGGACTAGAGATGCCAACTTTAGATCCCCGTGACAAATCTATAGTTTTTTTTATTCTCACAGCTACTCCTCAAATTATACAATGTGTTTGCATGTAAAAGTTTACTGTATAGTAGGTGCCTTTGATCGCTAGAAAAAGTTCACATTACTTTCTCAATTTTTGTGAAAGTATGATTTTCCTTTACTTCCTCAAATTTTTGAAGGCGATTTTGTTTTTTTGGTCTTTATTAATTTCGACCAAATCTTAAAAAAAACATAGTAAATCATAAAAAATTATAAACAGAAAATCCAATTTCGTTGGACTCCACATGTGTATATCTATAAAGTCAATATATAACTTGGTATGATTTAACAAAGTTTTTTGTTATAGGTTTAGATCTATGCTTTTCTCTAATTAATTAGAATAATTTTATAAAAAGTTTTTTGGTCTAATTGTAGCGATTTTTTATGGTGAGTTAATTATTATATGCTTGAATTTTATACTAAAGTATATTATATATTCACTGTGTAGATCTACTCAAGTTGGATTTAATAATAATTAATTTTCTATTTTATGATTTTTCTATAATTTACTATAATTTTTTAAAAATACAACTGAAATAAAAAAGATAAAACTGCCTTAAAAGCCATTTACAACCGGCCCTGATAAGATGTATAATTTTAAAAATTGAGGGAGATGTTTTACTGTTAAAAATTGAGGGAGATGTTTTACTGTTTTAAAGCTTACAAGGAAAAATAGACTTTCATGAAAATTGAGAAAGGTACTGTACTTTTTTTTCTTTGATCGTTACTGGTTTCGCCAAATAAAGGCTTGTTTGGAACACAAGAATTTTATAGAAATTGGTTCATTTTCACAGTAAAAAAACGTAGGAATAGAATTTTTTTTCCGCGTTTGAAATAGGTCCTAAGACCCTGTTTTGGATTTTTTTTTCTGTTACTACAGTTTTTCTATAAAAATGAACTGATTTTTGTAAAATTTCGATGCAATTACTGTCAAATTCCTGCGTTGGTAAAGGAAAACCATTAGGCCGTCTTTAATGAGGGTTTCATGACACAGTTTTTTATGTAGCCATATTTTAAAAATAGTGTATAGGAGTTTTATCCTAAAATCTACTACTATGAAACTTTTATCCTTTCTCCAATATACCTATTTAATGGAAACCTTGATGAACCCAACTGAGACTGGCCAAAGAGAGTGGGAGCACATTGTTGGGGCTCCAGCCCGTAGGGACAAGGCCCACGAGGCTATGGTTTAGGCAGAGGGTTCTTTCTTCCTTCGCCTTCTTCCCAGTTCCCTCACACCATTGCGGCGCGGCACCACCCCCGAACCCGACTGCCGTCCCCCACCATGTCGTCCCGATCGCCGGCGACGGTGAGCCTTCTCCGCTGGTCGCTCCGGGAATCGCGCGGCTTCAGCTCCTCCGCCTCCTCAGTGCTGGCTTCATCTAAGGAAACGACCGACGGGAAGCTCGTGGCGTCAGTGCTATTCGAGCGCCTCCCCGTCGTCATCCCCAAGATTCATCCCGTTGTCTACGCCTTCCAAGAATTCTCGTACGGAAGATCCACTCTCTCCTTATATGATCTTGCTTCGTTATGCTTATTTGGTTTTGCGTGGCTTTGGTTCGTTTCTCTGTTTAGATTTCGGTGGAGGCAGCAGTATAGACGGCAATACCCCGAGGAGGTCCTTGCCAAGGCCGACGCGAGGTGAGACACTTATATTTTTCCTAATTCACCATTCCCATTCAGGGTGGTTCTGATTTTGCTCTGAAGGTAGGGTAAAAAATTCAATTTTAAAATGGGGATGGGATGAGTGCATTTTTGTTGTGCATAAGCACAAATAACCCTTCCAAAATTGCCAGAAGCGAGAAAAAGAGTATGCAGAGCTTTTGTGGTGCATTAGTACAGGGTCTTGATTAGTATATAGTAAAAAGACATAGGTGGTGCTTTCCAAATGGTAAGTTGTTTTGGATTTTTCAGATACATAGCTTTTGCTATATATCTAGACATAATGTGTATGTAGGTACAAGCTACGCACCTAGAAAAGTCAGAATAACTTACAATTTAGAATGGAGGGAGTATTACATATACTTTGCAACTATCTTACTGAGTGTTTTGGCAATTGTCAATGAATGCAAATGCATTTTCAAATTTTAGCATCAAGAATGGAGGGAGTGGGAGTGGAATTGGGAGTGTGTGATGCTCTGTGTTTGAGTCCTATGTTTGTGTTTGAATTAGCTTATTATGCATTTAGACCATATGCTATATTTGAATTTGGATTTGGAAATTGGGGATTTAAAATGATGCTGAATTTTGTGTGTTAGAAACATAATAATTTATCCTATAATCCTGAAAGTGATATTGGGGCAGCCCTAATACCATTACCTTATTGGTAGTGCCAGAGGAACAATTCTACTCTGCTAAAAATAGGAGCAAAACGTAAAAAGGTACCCATGTTTGATCACACTTAGAGAAATTGCAAATAGACTCATGATAGATGAGACATACTTGAGCTCTATACTTAAATGTAGAACAAACTAGATTGGAGCTTGATTAAAAAAATAAAGTGATAAATAAACTTAGACATGTCTTCATTACGTGAATCGGGCCACTGCATGTTTTATTATAACTTTATAAGCTATTCCCCCTCTCTGGCTCTGATCCATGGGAGTTTTACTATGACCTTCTTCTCATTTTATCCATTTGAGTGACACTTTTTATTTTGGTGTGAAAAATATCCTAACTCTTTTCTTTCTGTAGGGGTAAGGGTGATTATCATATTGATTATGTCCCTGCTCCAAGAATTACCGAGGCTGACAAAACAAATGATCGGAAGTAAGTTTTGCACCTTCATGTCTTATTAGTTTCTATATGGTTCTTCTGCGCAGAGACTGGCATGTCTAAAGGTTATTGTTTGTATCCATACACTCAGGTGTCTTGCATGTCTCTAATTACTATGATAACTAGCTGAACTGCAGAAGTGATTGTGCAATGAAATTACATGTCACTAATTAAAATATAGCTTCCATTTCTTAGGCCACTTTCAATGGGGTTTCATAGAGAGTTTCATGCACATTAAATGGGGTGCCACATCAGCAGATTTGTACTTTTTGCATGAAACGATAAGGAGAGAGAGAGGAAAGGTTTCATGGTGATGAAACTATACAACGTTGTTTCCAAAACGTTGGAAACCGTGTGAAATCCCCACTGAGAGCCTTTTTTAATTTCATGGGATGCATGCAAAACAAATGTATGGTGGAGATGAGAGAGAAAAGAAAGAGAGAAACATTGGTAACCACATGAAACTATGCAATGAAATTGTGCATTGAGAGCGAGACTCATTTCATGTTAAGTTTCATACAACTAGGAAAGCGCGCGGTGAAACATTGCATTGAGACTGGGCTTAGGCAACCATAACACCCAAAAGATCATTGAATACGCAGTGCAATCTGGTCATGGAATAATCAGTCTCTTTTTTTCTGATTTCTGGTAGAATTTCTTGGATTTATCCAATGATATGGAATATGGATTGTGGAGGGAGTTTTGACCCCTGAAAGCTATGGATTTCTCCCATTCTTTAGCAATTCATTGGTGCTTCCCTGTGCTGCTTACAGTGGTACACACATTATAATTGATTTTGATTTACAATCTTCAAATATGTGTATTGCTTTAGTTCTACTTGGCTAGTTGCTTATCATGACCTCTGCTCCAGCAACTTTTATAGTTCCATATGATTCACAGTACAAGCTGTTGAAATTTTAAGCTACTTTTGTTTTGAGGGCAAGTAATGCAGATCACAACAGGCTTTCACGATCGTTACAATGTGTCTGATCTTGTGAGAAGCTGAAATAGGAGCATCAAGGATGGGTTTATAGCTAAAACATTCGTTGATGTTATTCTCTGTATCTGCTCAAAGATGACTGCAATAGTAATTTGTCATGGGCAACTTTATAATCAACATGGTTAGGATTTTGTTTTTACAATTTGAAAGCATGGCACCATAGAATTGCACTGAAAGTTGAATATATTTTATTAATTTGTTCCATACTTCCATGGCATTTCTTAGCTTTTAAGTACTGCACTGTCCAAGCCCTACTAAACCATTGTTCTATGTAGGTCTTTACAACGGGCTCTTGATAATAAACTTTATCTCCTGCTGTATGGCAATACTTTCGGGGCTCCTGATGGAAAGCCTGTATGGCATTTTCCGGAAAAAGTATATGAAAATGAAGAAACTATGCGTCTGGTATGCAGTTCTACAAGTTTACAAATGAAAAACTATCAATTAATTCATGATGCAGTCTGCTTCCAGTTTCTTTTGCCTACATTACATCTTTAAATGCACAACTGATTTGAAGAAGTCATCTTTGGTTTCTTATATACTGGATTCTGTTTCAGTGTGCCGAGGCTGCATTAAAATCTGTTCTTGGGGGACTTGACCATACATACTTTGTTGGCAATGCTCCAATGGCTCATATGGCAGTTGAACAAACGGATTTAAGTGTTTCACCATTCAAGGTGCCTAATTCATTTGACCAATTGATGAAAGCTCTTTGCATTACATTGTAGTTCCTGCGTGTTGCAAGGAATTAGTTCACTAATATCCTTGCCATGTTTCCTCATTGCTTATCAGCACTGGTTTTTAGCCTTTGTATGCTAGGAAGATCTGTTCGTTGGTAATTCTCTGTATCATCAATCCTGTTATGCTTTTCACAGCGTTTCTTTTTCAAGTCACAAGTGATTGGCACAACAAAATACCATATTGGAAAATGCAAGGACTTCGCGTGGGTGACCAAAGACGAGCTGCTGGAGTATTTTCCTGAGAACAAGGATTTCTTCAACAAGATGATTATCCACATTAGATAGCTCTGTAATCAGGCCATGGGCTATCTGAACATTTGGCATTTTGTTTCTTGACTGGTGTACAAGTTTAGAGCCACTATTTTATCGTCACGAGCAGCATTGGCACCAATGCGGGCAGTTGACGCATGGCCATTTTGCCTCTCTTCCCTTGGGCTGATGATGTATCAATGTTTGGCACTATGACATTGCTGTAGCATGTAGTCATCTCCTAGCTGCTGCTGTATGTTCACATGACGTATTATCAGTTTGTTGTCCACGAGAAAAAATAATTAGCATATGGTGACATTTGATTCCTCTGCTTTGTTATCCTTCATCCTGGTCAATGTTTGTGGAATCTGTAGCTATAGACTCGGCACTTGGGAATTCTGGCAACGCCTGATGACATTTGATTCAGGTTGTTCTGCATCCGAAATAAAAAATGTATCTTCTTCTGACGTGGTAAAGTTAAATGTGTCCTTAAGGGTATCTGGTCTGTTGAATTCATACGGAGATATGCGGTACATTTGTATCGAGGTGTGCACACATTTCAATTCAATGGTTCACGTGCTGCCCTCTAGAGGGAAAAAAACTGTGTTCGTCATGATTTGCCATGAACTACATCTCTTGGGAGTGGGCCCACACTGTCGTGTATACGCCGTTGCTCATGCAGACCAACACGTGGCGAGTCTCTACGCTTCCACAGCATAGCGCCTCTGATGCCGATGAACACCTCCGGCTTGCAGGCAACTCCCTTTTCTCTTCTGTTTTTTCCGCTGCTGCTAGCCTGTTAGAGAGGCTTCCGGCTTCAACGGCCAGGGCAAGCTCGGATCCATGCAGGTCCCTGCGGGTTTCCTCGGCAAGCTCTGGAGCTTCGTGTCCTTCGTGCCCTTCTTCATTCTCCTCCTGCTCCTGGGATCCATCAAAGGTAACAGCAATAGCAGCACAGGTTGGCCTCGGCTTTTATTTATGAATTGTCTCTGTGTGGATGATTTGATTTGTAGTATTGTGCTCAGTGTTAACGATTGTCTATGTCATGTGTGGTTCAGGCAGATGCAAATGATTCACCCTTCTTTTCTGCAGCTGTCCTAGTCGGTCCGGTTACGGCTTCCATCTTATTCTTCGGAAGCTCTGCGGTTATTATTGGTCTCTGGCCTGCGCATTTCGTTTGGACATACTACTGTGTGCTTAAGTACGGTAACTTCCTCTACATTGGCAAGTTTTGTGTGGTTTCCTACGGCTCGTCTGTATCCTGATTAATTAAATGAATGTGAAATCAATGGTGTGATCATTTCTGTTAGTTCTGGTTTTGCAGAACAGAAAGGATCGGGCTGGAGTTGAAGATTCTTATTGGAACACTGTTGCCATTACCACTGCTTCTCTTGCCAGTACTCGCCATTACTGGGAGTCTTCTGGGTGGTATAGGCTATGGAGTTTTTCTACCTCTTATGGCGACCTTTGAGGCTGTTGGTGAGGGTGTCACTGACAAGCTGAACCACTGTTTTATGGTATGGATGTGCCTTTTAGGTTCAGATTCTTTTGTTAATTTGATCGGTAAGAGTCATGTAATGGTTTTATTGATATCGCCTTATTGCTGCAGGATGGAACTGTAAGCACAATAGCTGGAGCTTGCACGACTGTCCGTGATGTCATCGATTTCTGCTTCCACTCGTACTTCTCTGTCATGGATGATCTGATTGAGAAAATGGGGGACGATGAAGCGCCTCTTCACATCAAGTATGTTTTGAACTTCCATTTCCCGTCTCCCAGTAATAAAGACCAACTATTGGGCATATTACATCTTATTCAGAACCCAAAATGCTAATCATGCATATCTTCAACTAGAAATTGAACCTCAAAACATGCACCCTAATAGGTTTACTTATACTTCCTCCGATTTACAAATATAAGTCCATGTTCCTAAAACCTTACAAGAAACAAACAGCTACCCTGCTCTGCTCAGGAGGAAGCAGAGCACCACTCAGCACAACTAAAAACTCTACCATTGGCATAACACTCGCCGCCAACTACTACGGCAACTTGCTTAGGACTGCTAAAATGCAACTAAAAAGCGACTACAGAAGCAACAGTTTTGAAAAGAGATGACCCCACTACAGCAAACTCACTCTAGAGCAGCAACGAGTACCACTAACAACCCAACACGCTGAAAACGACACTGGAGAAAAGTAAAGAAAACCTTCATCCTGCTCAATGTTTCCGACCAAACATATTTCAGGACAGACCATGTAACGGGGATATTAGGGCCTTGTGCAAACTGATGTTTACTTCTCCAGGCCACTGCACGTCATCACAGAGCAGCAACCAGAATTCTTCTGTCCAGATCACTAGGGTCTATAGGCCTTACACAACGACAGATCCTTATAGGAAGTTCACGGCCTTGGATGCTCTTCCCTTCTTTTTTGAAAGGTGCATTCCATGTTCAACCAAAATCATTAATGATTCCATCTTCATCTTGGAAAAGGGCTGTTTGAAATACTGTGCAAAATGATTGAACAGATCACAACCCATATTCTTGAAGAAAGGTGACAGTTCACCTAATTTCTTTTGCGAGGGAATTCTTGTTCCCACTGGATAGTATTTTTGCCTTAAGTTCTTGGCTTTTATCAGCTAGCTGACTACTTTTTCGTTGCTTACTTTGTGGTCCCTGTGGGTGATGCAACTAGTAATGGTACTGATAGTGTAGTTGTAATGCTAACGAAGAATTGATCTTATCCTTGTATCTTAACACAATCACTCATTGTACCAGTACAGTTGGATTTAGTGCTGTCAGATTGCATCACCGCCACAGTTGCTACATAATTTTTGGACATTTATCACTGGAGGAAAGATCAAACCATGTTTGCAGTTTTTTTACCAACATTATATGGTGCCTTGATGTAGGTTGTCTTATCTACCGCGGAGCATGCTCGTTGCCTTTATCGCTGTTCCAGTGGATGTGCTGATGATAAGTGCAGTGGCTTTGTGGAAAACCCCCTGCATGTTGTTGAAAGGATGGCAAAGGTTATGTGAGGATCTAGTTGGAAGGGAAGGACCATTTTTAGAAACTGTTTGTGTGCCTTTTGCTGGTTTGGCCATTATACTTTGGCCACTTGCTGTGATTGGGGGGTTACTAGCTTCATTTTTCAGCAGCTTCTTTTTCGGTTTTCGTGCAGGACTGATTGCTTATCAGGTCTGTCTAGTATTTCCTCTGATGAAACAAGAATACACATGAAGTAAGCTGTACTCATATTGCTTGTACAATTATGCGCAGGAGGCTTCTTTCCACATGGGACTTGCATACATGATTTCAGCAGTAGCAATTTTTGATGAATATACCAATGATTTGCTTTACCTAAGAGAAGGATCATGCCTTCCAAGGTAAGTTTTGTTGAATATTTCGTACTTCCATTACATTTAGCAGTTACCTTTTAAAACTTGGTTATCACTTGCATGCCATTTCTTCCATGTGCATAGATTATTTATTCAATTTGTTAGTAAGCCATTTTTGACAGACAGGCCCGAATATCGGAAAGCAGATATCACGAAGTGTGAAACTGGCAAGGAAGGGCACAAGGTCACGACTGAACCTGCAGAGAGGCAACAAACTGGCCATCATAAGCATAGAAGGGTGTTGCATCCATCAAAGACATTCATGCAAACAGTCCAGCAACTAAGACCGATTCAAGTATACAAATCTCCCTTAATCTTGCCTCATCTATATCTCTGTTCGAGCAACAAAGGCTTATTAGCCTCTCCTTTTTTTTTTTTTACTAAACGACATAGATATGGGATTGGTTCTTCCGGTCTTGTGAGCTGAATGGAAGAATATTACTGAGTGAGGGCCTGATTACTGCCGAAGATATGGAGGAATATATCACCAAAGGAAAATGCAAGAAGTTGGGCATTAAATTACCTACCTGATGTATCTTCCAGTGTCTATTACGATCTGCAAATTCTGATTCGGACGGTTTGCTCATATGTATGATTCTGTACCCAACATGTGAACGAATGTCCACTTCAAAACCTAACATTATAAATCAGTGTTCACTGTCCCTGTTTCATCTTTCTGTTTCACCAACATAGCTCTCGTATGTTTATGTAGCTGATAATGTCGAAGTGACAAACTTCAACTGGCCTAAAGACAAAGTATTTGACTGCTTGCTTGTACCACTTCTGCTCATCAAGGATCAAATGAGGAAACTGGAGATCACTGAAGACGAGGAGATGTCCATGAGGAAGCTGATCATGACAAACAAGAACGAGAAGCCATCTGACTGGGACAATTCCGGTTTCCCGTCAGACAACAATATAAAGAGAGGTCAGCTGCAGGCGATAATCAGAAGGTACAAGCGCACCCTTAATTCGACATGCTGTACTTTCAACAATAAACCTGAAGCGAACGACTCCTTGTAACAAACCCATCTATTCGTAGGTTGCAAGGGATTGTGGCCAACATGTCCCGAGTACCCAGTTTCAGGAGGCGCTTCATCAACCTGGTCAAGGCAATGTATCTAGAGGCGATCGAAGCAGGGGCTATCGACGGATCGCGTGACATCAAGGGCAAAGTTAAGGTGGGTGTTGGCACTGACAAATTTGGCGCGAGAGGTGCGGAAGATATTGTCGGTTCATCAACTGATCTTCAAGCGAACATTGATATGGTGTGATGCACAAGATCTTTTGAACACTCTTCAGCTTGACCCTTGTCATCCCTGATTCAGTATCTCTCTAGTACGGTTTCTTCTGTGGAAAGACTTGTTAATGACATGTTTATAAGGCCTTGTTCGGATGTTATCGTATTCACCTCAATTCACTCAATTCACATGTGTTGAGGTGGATTAGGGTAGAATCTAGCTTAAATTTCACTTTAAATTTTAACTCACGTGGACTAATGCAAATATCTAAACAAAGACCTGCATTAAGGTGCGAACCCTGTGGGGGGTGGTTGGTGTAGTTTATTTCTATCACAATAACAGTTCTGTTCACTCGTGCCAGGGTTCAGGGTTCATTTCTGAACCTCGATTTAACATTTATAAAAAAGCAACGTGCATACCCGGTCCCAACGTGGACTTACGATCCAAGTTTACGATCCAAGTGACAGCCAGCAAAATCCGCATCAGAATAGCCACAAAAGAAGACGAATGAAGAAGTAGAAAACGAAAGCCCAAACTCAGGAGTAAATTGGGGTACCTCATGATCCGCTTGACAGCATAAACGAAAGCCCAAACTCAGGAGTGAAATGGAGGTACCTCATGATCCGCTTGACAGCCTAACGGTAAGAAGTGCATGGTGACGCCTAAAATCGTGCGCACAAGCACACCACAAACTGATTGTCCGGGTGAGTCATCATCAGGTACAGTAGAGATCCGATCATGCTAGGGTACTGCTTTTGGTTCACTGGCTCTCTTTCTTCGTCCGCGTCCAACGCCGTCATGATCGACATGGGTGTCGAAAGAGGCTTGGTCTCACCCAAATCGAACTTCTTCAAGATGTCCTTGGTGTACTTCCCTTGGTCCACAAACGTCCCTTCTCAAGTTTGCTTGATTTGCGTACCGAGAAAGAAGATCAACTCTTCCATCATGCTCATCTCAAACTCCCTGTTTATAGTATCTACAAACTTAGCAACAAGTGCATGAGAAGAGCCACCGAAAATGATATCATCCACGTAAATCTGAACCAAGAGAGTGTCATTGCTTGAGGAGAAATAGAGTCTTATCAACTGAACCCATTTTAAAACTCTTTTGAATCAAGAAAGATTTCAAACGCTCATTACCATGCTCTAGGGCCTTGTTTCAAACCATATAAAACTTTGTGGAGTTTGAGAACATGGTTTCAAAACTTTGGGTTCTCGAAACCTGGGGGTTGTCTCACATAGACCTCTTCCACTATATACCCATTTAGGAAGGCACTCTTAACATCCATTTGGAAATGTTTAAAGCCCTTAGCCACCGCAAAAGCAAGTAGGATCCTAATAGGCTCCAAACAAGCAATAGAGACAAAGGTCTTATCATAATCAATGTGTTCTTTCTAACTGTTGACACCGTATTTTGACGTGGCTAGATACGTGCAGGTGGGTCTTGGTGATAGAACAAATATTACTATACAGGTGGACCCAGAAGATTGATTAGGGAAACCGACTCGGAAGGAATTACGCGGAAAGAGCTTTGTGTATCGACTACGGCAAGATACGCGCGGTGGGCTTTGCTGAGGATTGGAGCCCAAGTCATCTATGTTTTCTTATTATCGGTTAGCGGCCGTATTGGGTTAGGGTTAGCGCTATGGTCTATAAATAGCGAGGTCGAGAGAGTTGTAGAAGACATCCAATCAATCAAACACACAACTTACTTTTAGGCCACCGGGCAACCCTAGGAGTAGGAGTAGAGTAGATTTCGGTGAACCTTCGACGCACCGGGCTGCATCGACTAGATCGACCTCCAGTTTTCTTGTAAGTCTAGCCTTGGTTCATGTCTCGTTTGTACGACTATATTGTGAAACTCATACAAGCTCGATCTAAGCTAGTTATCGGTTTGAATCTATGTTCATGGGGCTGCATTGCTTCAATCTCATATGACTCATGGCTTCGAGCTAGTTATCGGCTCTATTAGATTGACGATCTAATAGATTCATTAAGTTATCGATATTGTCTGTTATGCATTGTTTATTTATTGCAACAATATCTTTCCTAATCTCAACCAACAGATTGGCCTACGCCTCAATTCCATCTAGATCTATTGTTTTGCATGTTTTCAATCTTATACATGGCAAAGCGAAAGAACTAAGATCCCATCGGCTAATTTGTTGGTCGTGATTGTTACATGTTGCGGGTTCGAGACATATGTTTCGTTATTAGATTGGTTTGAGAATAGTTGGATTTGGCTTAACATACGTGGTATGGCTGCATCTACCGGACCCCACTGCCAAGTGTGTTAGGTTACATCTGCCTAGTCTTAGATCCGTCGAAGGCTGAGTTTATGGATCTTGTTCAAGCTTCATGGACCCCATATCAGCTAATATAGCCGATCTGGTTGCGCTTCAGTCATACGGTGTATGTACTTTTACTGTCTCAACATGATTAGATCTATTAAATGTACTGCACATGGTCTAGCTTATTTATTTTTATGGCTGCATGGAAACACCCCAATGCTAGTAAATGGGTTAGGTTATTGGATTAATTGTCATCATGGCTGCATGGGAACACACCTCTGTTGATGGTTATCTTTATACGATATGTTTAGTAGATTTGATAGTTTGGCTCGATAAATGTCATATGCATCGCATCCTTATTTCATACATCAATATGATTGGCTGATTATACGCTTTATCAATAACATACCATGAATAAATGTTTATATCCTGTCATCATGCTTTATACTGCTAGGAGTTGACTCTCTAGTCAATTTCCTTTGACCATCGGCTATGTGAAAGCCGCATATTCATGGAACTGTCTGGCAACAACCGGCAGGTTCCATAATTTGACATTTCATCTCCTTGTCAATTGCAGGTCAAATTGACTATCATGCCTAAGATCGATTAACCGAAGTGGTCTGAGGCGCTTAAGAGGTTTAGGAGATCAAGACCCTGCTGCTACACGGTCTCCGCAGGCCTTGCGCGGTGCTGACGTCAGAGCCCATTTTTGACGTCAACACTAACAAAACCCTTGGGCTACTAATCTAGCTTTGTTCCTCACTAACACCCCATCTTCACTCTATTTGTTTTTGAAAACCCATTTTGTTCCTATGGGGGGCAGTCTTGTGGAGGTGGTACAAAACCCCAAACTTGGTTTCACTCAAAATTCTCTAACTTCTCATGCATGGCACTAACCCAATTCGGATCAGATAAAACATGTCCAACATCTCGAGGCTCAAAAGAAGCAACAAATGTAGAATGAGCGAAGTGAGAGATGTGATATGACCTGGACCACGTAACATGCTGGTAAATGTCTTTGATCATGCTCTTCGGTGGATGCTGTTGCCGAACATGTCGAGGCGCCTGTCTAGACGAAGTGGCCTCCCCCTCGACAACAGCTGGTGCCTCCTGAGGTACAACTGGCATAGGTTGAGGAAGCTGCTCGAATGCCCCCCAAGTAGTGGAAGTAGAAGGCTTTGGGCCATGAGCTAAAATGGTCATCGCAGGTTTGACAGGGGCAGCTAGTGAAGTTGGCTCGGGATCACCCCAATCGCCATATTCCTGCTTCTCCTCCACAAAGATGCTGATACCAAGCTCATCCTTCCAGCATGTTCAAAAGCAGAAGAAACACAAGGCATAGTCTCGTCGTATGTGAACTCACAGGTCTCCATAACTCGGTTAGTTTGAGATTAAATACACGATATGCTCGAGAGTGAGAGGCATAACCAAAAAATATACCGTCAGAAGACCTGGACTCAAACTTGTCCAACTTACCTTTCTTAAGGATGAAACACTTGCACCCAAACACCCTTAGGTGACTTACCTTGGGAGGCCTCCCAACATGCAACTCATAAGATGTATTTTTCTTGAAAGCCCAAAGAAAAATGAAATTGAGGACATAGCAAGCAGAATTGATCGCTTCGGCCCAATACCTCCTACGAATCCTATGCTCATCGAGCATCATCCTAGCCATCTTAGCAAGGGTCCAATTCTTGCTTCAACAATGCCATTCTTCTGAGGGACATAAGGAGAGGAAAACTAATTCTTAAGACACAAAGAAGAGTAGAAGTTGTCAAAATGAGCATTTTTGAATTCGGTGCCATTGTCACTGTGTATAGCTTGCATGACATGCTTAGGTAGCTTATTTTCAACCTTAAAAAAGATCTTGCACATGGGAAAACCCCTCATTCTTACCCTCCATAAAGAACACCCAAGAGTACCTCAAAAAGTCATCAACGACCACCAACACATACCACTTCCCTCCCTCAAACCGAACTTGAGTTGGACCTACTGTGTCCATGTGAAGTAACTCACCGGGTTCCTTGGTGATAATCTGAGAGACAAGAGGATGGGAAGAAGCAACCATCTTACCATGGCGGCAAGGATGAAAAACCAAATTTTTCTCAAACTTCAGCTTTAGCATTCCTTGGATAAGGTCAAGAGAGCTTAGCCTTGCAAGCAAGTCAAAGCTCAAGTGTCCCAATCTCCTATGCCACTTCCAAAGTCCAGAGGAAGATCTAGCTAAAAAACATCAAGAGGGCCCAGGAGATAGGGAAAAATCGGCATGAAAGATCCTCCCAAAAGGAAAAATACGACACACAAGATCTCAACGCGGGTCAAGAATGCGAGAAAGCTAGACAGGAAATGAACCTCAAAACGGTAATCTAATAGTTCCAAAACAGATAGCAGATTGAAATGCAAATTTGCAACAAGAGCAACATCCTTGAGAACGAAAGAAGCATTGACTCAAATGGACCTGCGGGACACAACCTTACCTTTGCTTTTATCCCTGAAAGTGATGAACTCACTATGGGTCATGGGGTCGAGGCTAGAAAATCACTTGCGTCATGTGGCGTGAGCATTCGGAATCCACAAAGCCAGGTGTTCTCCAACCCTTTGTCCTGAATCAATAGTAAGACATGGGGTGAGAAAATGGTAGTAAACTATGGAAGATACTAGTGTTGGGTCATTTGCCCCTAAAAAGTGTTAGTAAAAACATCAAACATTCCATGTCCCATGGGAGGATAGAGATCACCACGATAGAGAAAACATGGTCCACTAGAGCTGTGGGAAGGAAAGCCACCACCACGAGGCCTGAAGTCATATGGGCCACGACTGGTACCTCACCGGGAACAACCACCACGTGGTCTCGCCACCTAAGGCCTAACAACTTGAGGCATTTCACCTCTTGGCCTAGAGCTATGCCTCTCAAAAGGCAGTACACGTACGCTAACTGGTGGATGGTACATGTCTTGATTGTTCAACTTGTACTCTCGCCACTCATCTCTCTTCCTCCTAAAACAAAAATCAGCTAAGTACCCATCCCTCTAGCAATAGTCACAGTTATACCTCACCTCTCTCTTGGGTGGCTGGTTATTCACTTTCTTGTGGGAATGGCTCGCTCTAGCTGACTTGGTCTTAGAAAGGGAATCCTTAGAGACGTTAAGCAAAGTGTCAAGTGGGTTCTGAAGGTAGTTCGGCTTGGGAATCCACACTTGCTTCAAAGGTGGTTCTTTTGGAGGTTCCTCAAACACTCCATCTCTCACAGTGGGTTCGATAGGATTAGGTGGGGGTGATCTTGGTTAATTTGGGACTAGTGGTAGGTTTCTCACTCATGATCAATCCCTACACTCACCAATCTTGCTAAAGGAACTCACCATTTTCACCTAGTGCAAATCCTACTCCTGGACCACCAGTTCCCCTCCTGAACTAATTGATCATCACCCCAACTACGGCTCACTGTAGGACACCCATCTCTAGATGGACCGAAGGTATGTGTTTTCCTCCTCGGTGCACATCTTGTCATGTCTGCAGGACTCAATCTCCAACTCCAAAGCCTCAAAACAATCAGTCCTAGAACTGCTATCTAAATTGGCCTTCTCTAAACTACAATTCTAGCCTCCTTCTGTGCTAACTCAGATCGTAAGCCTAAGCAATACTTGCATGCACCCAACAAGGTAGGCCTAGCCTTGAACTCGCTATGCTCACCCAACAAAGTGTTATACTTGTTCTGAAGAGAAATGAGACTAGATATATGCATGCCACAAGTATCACACCCTGTCTCCTCCAACACAGACATAGTCGATCTAGCTAGCTCAAGATCCTTAAGTGCCCTCTCATATTTATCCTTGAACTCCTTTCTCTCACGAGCAACGTGCTTAAGCAAAGTATATTGTAGTATCGCTAAGTGACTCGATCTCAGTAGAAAGAGACTCGATGGAGGGTGATACCTCGGGAGTGTTGATATCATTGATCGTGTCATCCTCGTCGGTCTCCTTGGCTCCAAGTGCCATGGTGCAAAAGTCACCATGCTCGAAGTCGGCTTAGAAGTAGAGGCCGATGAGCTTGTCTCCACCATTCTCTTGGACTCATCATCCTTGCTCTGGGAGGGAGAACCACGCTCATCGCATGAGTTGTCGAGGTTGCTGAAGGACGCGACGAAGGCACGTTGCTGGGCCTTCACCTTCTTGAGCACCTTCTTCTTCATAGCTTTCTTGTCGAAGCCCCTCTTGGACATGTACATGTCAAAGGAAGTGTGCTCACGCTTCTCCTTGCACTTGCTAAAGTCTTGCTTGGTCTTCCTGGGGTAGTTGGCGATGAAATGGTTGAGATCACCATAATCATAGCACCCCTGAGTTTGACCACCACGTCATTGGTTTGGACGGTTATTGTGAAACAGTGAGAACCTAGTGATGATCAAGGCCATCTCATTGTCTCCGAGTGCCTCCACATGCTCCTCTATGACAGAGATCAAAGACAAAGCAAAGATAGCTTGTGAAGGGTTAGTAGAAGTCGAACCACTAGTACTGGATACCAAATCCATGGTTGGAGCAAAAGGGTTCTCTAGCTTGGCATGGGTCTGGTGGTCGATCTCCTGGGACTTGAGTTTGCTAAAAAGCTCATCCATGGTGAGAGACTCATAGGTAGGTGACTCTTGGATAGTAGCCACCTTGACGTCCCATACCTTTCGATCAAGAGCAGGAAGAAGCTTGATAGCCATCTTATGATCGTCATAAGGAAAATTTGTTCTATTGGCGTGCATCTTGTTGACAATCGATTGGAATTGAGCAAACATCATGTCAACAGACTCGCCTCCCATCTGGACAAAGTTCTTGTACTCTCTCCTGTATGTGTCAAAGGGTCTAGTTTTGACTTGATTAGAATCCTCATGATATTTCTCAAGGGATTGCCAGATCTCCCAAGCAGTATGGAGGTTCGAGACTCGCTCAAACTCATGAAGGGAAAGGCTCGAAAAGTGAATGCTACGAGCATTGCTGATCGTGTTATGTTAGTTGATTTTATCTTGACCCACGTGGGCAACAAGAACACTGTAATTGGCATCCTCACAAATTTCCCACAAAATCCAATCCACCCCCTGAAGATAAGTGGACATGCGAATCTTTCTGTATGGGTAATTTGTTCCATCGAAGAATGGTAGTTTGCTAGAATGATGCTCCATGTCGCCTTCGTGGATCAAGAACCAGGTTAAGGTGGAATGATCCTTAACCCGCTCTAATACCAGTTGAAGGACAAAAACAACAACAAGAGGAGGAGGGTGAATGGGAGCCTCAAATTTCTTGCGAAAATATTCGGGCCACTCTTTCCCAAATTCAAACCCCAAAACCAAACTCTCCAAAGACTGAAAAGAACACACCACAACTAGTTCACGCTAGCTAATATGTAGCAAGATAAACTAGTTGAGGGTACTCAACCTCTCCCGAGCGAAGCAAGGGAGATTCAGATGAAACCAGAGAAAACCAAACTCACTGATAGTGTCACACTTGAGAGAACTAGTCTCAAAAGTACTTCATCAAGTCTGCTGCATGAATACGAATCCAATGCAACAAGGAGAACTTGAAATAGAGTCCAGACGAGAAAGAAACAGGCAAAATAGCGGAGCAGCACACTACACCGGATGCCGCTATAGTGCAGCAGAGTCCGGTGCTAGAAATAGACCACCGAACGCTGGCTCAAGAGACATGCACGTCTGGTGCGGTGTGTTCGGTGCATTTCCAGAGAAGATCTGAGAATTGATCTAAGAATTTGTAGGGAGGTTTGCAAGGTAGATTAGAATCTACTCCAAGAAGATCATGATCTTCCTTTCCTCACAAAACTCTGAATCAAACGAAAACAAAAAAATGGAGAGGAACCAAAATGAGAATGAAAAGCGATCGATCTAAGAGCTCACCCCAAACCAAAGAGAATCCTTCTCACAAGGGTTCCTAGCTCCTTCTCCAACAAGCATTTTGCAAAACAATCAAGCACGGAGAGAGATCGAGTGAAAAGACTGAGAAGGGAAATTGCAAAATGTGAAGAACGCAAGCACAAGCAATTTCAAAACGAAATCCTAGAGGACCCAAAGAGGTAAAGGCCTCGCTTCCCGATCATGAGCACGTTCTTACATGATGGAAATCATGGACCTCAAGCAAGAGAACTAGGGGGGACCTATGAAAATGAAGTGGAGAATATGAATGCAAGAGGTGAGGATGAGGATACCCCTTCATCCTTATTTAACGGGATGTATTGGACATTTTCAAATAGCCCCCTAATACATGAGCGAATCACCTAGCCCTAAGACATTGTGACCTAACTCTCCTGTACCTTCTCTTCATCTTGATCGGACAACCCTGCTTCCTGCTTGACTTGTTGTCGCCTTGACGCAACCTCTAAGATTCCGCCACGTGTCATCCCTGCTTTCTCGGAAGCTCCACCTGAGTTTTGATGCTCAAACCCAAAAACCGTCCGTCGGTGGTTTTCAGGCCTAAACCACCAAACCGCTCATGAGTAGCGTACTCCATACGTGTCCCCCGCTCCTTGACACGTGTCACCTCGTCCTTGACCGCCAGAGCACCAAGTCTTCTAGAGCCTCCCCGCTCGACTTGCTCACCCACCGTCTTGACTTTGTCAACATGGTAACCTCGATGTACTCTTGCACTCGTCGATGCCCCAAGTGTGATCCACCGCGGATAGTCTTCCAGCCTTCTGGTCCCTCAGTCCAAGTCTCATGTCCACCCTTCACCGCTCTCAGTCCATCAGCATGGCACGTCTCTACTTGACCTTCACCTCGCCATTAACTACCGCCTCTGAGCTCAATATCTGCGCAACACAAGCCAAGTGATATGGCCATGCCATCAAGCACTCCGAGCACTCCAACAAGCATGCCAACCTCACCATCAATCACTCCGACCACACCAGCCCAAGACTACAGCAAGAGGTGCATGCACTACTTTATGAAATTCATGTTCATATTAATGATAATTATATACTACCTAAGTCGTGCACATTATTATTGCTCAGGTTTACCAAGGAGGACAACATGGATACACCAAGAGTGGACTACAGAGAAGAATCACGTTCGAGTCAGTCCAGCATGACAAAACCATCTAGAAGAAACAGTCATAATTTTTGATTTCCAAAAGCTATGAAGGTCAATGAGCACTTGTTGGAAAGCTTACCAAGTCTAGTTTCCAATGCATTAAGTGCCGATCTGTTTGGATGCTCCATTTAGTCTGGCGATCAATTTTAGTGCAGACTGGTCAGATGGTCAATAGTCAGTCTGTTGGTCAACTTCCCGTGTAAAACTGTACCATTCTACAATATGTCGTGGTGCATGCTGCACATGATGTGAAAATCTTATCAAGTTAACTTTCCAACGCAACAAACCGCACATCAATTGGAGTTCTCAAGATGGAGTTATTCACAAAACATTGAAGATTGCGTAGAAGTCTAACAGCCACGCGGGAACTCTCTATGAAGGCATTCCGAGGAGGCTTGTTCACATAGTTCGCGTCTATTGTTTTATTTCGAGTTTCCACCTATCTAGCAGGGATGTTGTTAGTATAAATACCCCCTAGAGTCATTGTAATCGGAGACTTTTGAGAATCAAAATACAGAACCCCTTTGTTCAGTTGTGTGCTAACAAGCACTGAGAGAGATCTCTACCCCCTTTGCTCTTGTGATTTCCTTCAGGATTTACAGAAGCGGCGGCTTCATCCGCTCCCAATTGGTGCTCCTACTCCCTTCAAGGTTCTCCTTGATTGATTGTAGGTTGTGCTGGTTGGTTCTTTGAGAGTGTGGTTGGGCGAATCCTCGATTCAGGTTGCCGGTTAAAGACGGTGGCTGGCTTTGAGTTTTATTTGTCAGGTTGCACTAGTTATCGCTGCTTGCAGCAAGTTATCTCGGCTTCTCTGAAGCTAGTTATCTCGATTTCATACTATGTCGTGAAGATCGGGACATCATATCGCATCATATGGTATCAAAGCTTTCGTTACCACGGTAGGATTCTTTACCCTTAGCTACATATATTTTTTTGTTTCGTCCTATCCACCAAAAAAGCCTAAAAATTGTTTTAGCCCTTTGTTTCAATATGTTTTAGTGAGTTTTGTTAACTTTCAGTCCATTAGAGTCTTTGTTTTAGTTGCTGATCATTACCCTTTGTGTGTCCTTTGAGCCTCTGTTATATATCTGAAAATCCCCACAAAAAGGAAGTTATCTAAAGCCTATATCATCCTTCGCGTTAACTTTGATCCTATCAAGTTATAGCCACTGGTTGTGTTTTTGTTTCTTATCATAAGTGTGCAAGTATTATATCTGATCCTTGTGTTTTGTTCTATAAAAAAAAAGAGCAAAAACAAATGTAGAACAAAGAAAACTAAAAAAAAGAGTTGAGAAAAGTTGAAAGATCAGTTGGTTTATGTGCACAAGTGCTCTAAAATTTATATCAAGTTGTGCAATTAGTTTGCTATCCCTGTTGGTGCAAAAATTTGGTAAGGTCTGATTGCAAGACTTGCATCCTAATCATATTTCTTGTTTACATCAATTCTGAAATTTCTTTGCGCGTGTGTATTCATTTTATATCTCATTCTTATCTTATGGTCAGCACTAGGCAGGGAACTTTTAGTTTGGATTGTTATTTAACTTTACAACAACTATAATTTAGATTGCATTCCTTGTTTATTAATCCCCACCAAGCTCCACATACAAGCCATTGTAGTCGGTATTTACTGGTCTTGTATTCTCCCAACCATCATTCTCGGTTACCACCACACTTTTGTTTCTCTATAATCCACAACAAGGAATTCATAAGAGTTTTGGTTGGTAAGAGGAGTGAGTTGTGAGAACCATTAAATTTTCAAATCCCACAAGTACTTATTGTTTGTGTTTAGCTAACCTTACAGGAAGATGGGTGGAGTGGAGATAGATGATTGTGTTACTATGGCACAATTCAATGAGCTGAAGTAAAGCTTGGAAGACAAGCAAGAACATATGGCCCAAGATCTTCAAGCCTTTTTGACTGAAGTCAGAGGCCGTAGTCCACCTCAAGATGGTGCAAGCAACCATGGTGAAGATAGAGAAGATAGTGATGGAAGAGGAAGATGACGGAGGAACCGAGGTGCTGCACACAATAGAGGCAGAGGACGAGGTCAGAGAAATGATGATGTTGAACCTAAAAATGATGATGATGATAATAATTCCCAACGCAGTTTTGGCCGCTGATGTCCTAGAAGAGGCAACCATGAGGAGAGGTTTGGCAAACTGAAGTTCAACATGCCAAAATTTGATGGAGGATCTGATCCAGAAGCTTATTTCACTTGGGAGTTGAAGGTGGATAAGATCTTTCGCTTGCATAATTTTTCAGAGCAGAAGAAGTTGGCAATGACATCTCTAGAGTTTGATGGATATGCTGTGATTTGGTGGGAGCAACTATTCCGTGATCGTGAAGAAGATGAATTGCATCCTATTGCAAGTTGGGAAGAAATGAAGAGAGAAATGAGAATTCATTTTGTGCCCAAGCACGATCGGCGTGATCTTTTTGATAAATTACAGAATCTAAAGCAAGGAAGTTTCTCTATTGAGGAATATTATAATGAGATGGAGAAGGCTATGATTAGAGCCAATGTGTATGAAGATGAAGAACAAACTACTGCAAATTTCATGGCTGGGTTACATCAAAATATTCAGCGTATTGTTGAGTTTCAGCCGTACCAATATCTTATTGATTTGGTACATCAAGCGACCAAAGCTGAACGCCAACTATAGCAAGATGGCAAGAGCACCAAGCCCTTGTAATATGGTCTAAGGACTACATCTGGAGGGAGCAAGTTAATATCTAAGTTTTTTGCCGCAACCTGAATTGCAAAGAGTTCAAGTGGAGGCTTACATGCTAATACTCAAGGTGTTTTTAGTGGGAAGAATGTTGCTGCCCCAAGTATGAGTTCTAAACCAGCATCATCTACCACTACCTTAGTGGGTTCTACCTCCAAGAGTAGTGCAATTTAGTGCTTCAAGTGTGGAGGCGGTGGACATGTTGCCCGAGAATGTCCAAATAATTAGGTGATCATTGTTAATGATAATGGACAATATGAATCAACTAGTGAAGAGGAAGTTGAGGAAGAGAATGTTGATGAAGGCCATGAGGATAAGGAAAACACTCGATGTGAATTTGAGCAAGCTGCTGCTCTTGTAGTTGCACACATTTTGAGCGTCCAAATGAAAGAAGCTGAAATTGGACAGCTGAAAGGATCAAGATGCCCAAGAAGGGGGGGGGGTGAATTGGGCTTATTTCAAATTTCTAAAGCAAATATGAAATCCTATCAAGTGCCAATCACCCCATTCCTAATGATTCATGTGCCTTAGACTATGAAAGCGGTAGCAAGCCAAGGAAAGTGAAGACACCCTACACAATTCTAGTATGAATTGAAGAACAAGTGCGGAATGTAATGCGGTATGAAAGAGCTAGGGAAAGAGATTCTTAACACGGCGACGTTTTGCCGAGGTATCGAGGAGTCTACATTCCCCCCTAGTCCTCGTTGGAGCACCTCACAAGGTATTGCTCCCCCTCAATCCCATGCAAGGGATGAGTGCTCTCTACAGGCTGGTTCTTCGGCACTCTAGCTCGGTGAACCGCCCACAACCGATCACAAGTCGATGGAGAAGGGTTGCCGACAATCCTCCGGCGATCACCTTCCTCCCACGCACCACCGGACCGTCTAGGTGATGTCAATCACCAAGAGTAACAAGCCTTGATCTTCACTTGACTCACTCAAGCTTCACAACTAGAGTGGATGCACACTTGAACTCTTGGATGAACTAGAGGAGAGAAAGATGGATGGAATCACAAATCACTCTCTCTCTAGGGCTCTTGTTCTCTTCCCAACCTTCTCAAAGAACTCAGCAACTCAAATGAGCAAAGGCAAGGTGGGAAGGCAAGGGGTGGGCTATAAATAGCCCCTCTCACAAACTGCTTCGAGCTAAGAAAAAACTTCCTGTTTTAAGTTGGTGACGGACGCTCCGTCGCCCTGCCCAACGGCTAGTACTGTGTACGTCAGCAGGCGACAGACGCTCCATTGCTTGGCGACGGATGCTGAGCCACAACGTTCGGCGCCAATTGGCTGCTCTCGGGTTTCTGGGAAAATATTCCCGGACGCTCGCTAGCGTCCGACGCCCATGCGATAGACGCGTCCGTCGCAAACTGGCCGTCTCTAGAGCTCTCTGCTGGCTCGACGGACGCTGCGTCAGCATATGTCAGCGTCCGGCATGCCAGACAACGTCCGGCGCCTCTGGCCTTAGCGTTCGACGCCCAGAAACTAGGTCTCTCAACTTCGATTTTCGTCGCGATGAATACAGAAGTTGTTCTAGGCTATCTTACGGTCACCATAGGCTTGCTTAGAGCTAAGGTAGTCAAGTGTGGACCACACCTAAGTCATGAAGCTCTCCTAAGTCAAGCTACTAATCTCAACCCCTCTTAATAGTACAGTCAAAGATCAAATAAAACCCTATCTAATTCTAAGTGCCCTTCATCACCTTATGGCACTTGACCTATCACTCTAGGGTCTTCATCATGACGTCTTTGAAATCCAAAACGATATCCATCTTGGGGGCTAAGTGATAACCATTGATGCCCATTCATGTTGATCACTATGGCTAAGCTACGCATAGCCTCTGCAAAACACACATTAGCCATAATAATCCCTTATTGCCGTTAATCACCGAAACCATTAGGGCCATGATTCTTCAACAGCGATATAATCTTTTTCAAACCAGAGCAAGAGTGCAAGATAAAGTAGTGAAGGTGATTGTTGATGGAGGGAGCTGCCATAATCTTGCTAGTCGTGAGATGGTAGACAAACTTGGTTTGAAGCTGCAGCGACACCCTCATCCATATCATGTCCAATGATTGAATGACTCAGGAGATATTAAGATTGAATATAGAGTAAATGTTCCAATGAAGATTGGGGAATATATTGACACGGTGGAGTGTGATGTGGCACCCATGTCGGTGTGTCACTTGATGCTTGGAAGACCATGGCAATACGATCGGTATAGCCAACATTGTGGGAGAACAAATCAGATCACTCTCGATCTAAAAGGGAAGAAGTTTGTACTCAAGCCTATGACACCTCAACAAATCATGGCTGAGCATTTACAAAAGAAATCTGAATTTGTTCCAGTGAGTAAAGAGGAAGGAAAACAAAAGAAATTGAGTGCCATCCACAATTCGGTGAGTGAGAGCCACAAGCCAAATTTGAGAGAAAAAAGAAAGGAGAGGGAGAGCATTTAATAATGCTAGCCACAAAATCTGAAATGAGAGAAGTGAGGAACAACCTAGATCAAGTGCTCTTTGTACTTGTGTGCAAAGACATTTTAATCTCAGCTAACGACATCACCTCTTTTCCTAGTATTGTGTCTCATCTTTTGCAGGACTATGAAGATGTTTTTCCAAAGGAGATGCCGGCTGGACTACCTCCAATTCGTGGGATTAAGCATCAAATTTATCTCATTCCAGGGGCTGCACTCCCCAACCGACCACCATACCGAACCAATCCTGAAGAAACTAAGGAGATCCAAAGGCAAGTGCAAGAACTTCTTGATAAAGGTTTTGTTCGTGAAAGTTTAAGTCCTTGTGCTATTCCTGTGATCTTAGTACCTAAAAAAGATGGTTCTTGGAGGATGTGTGTCGACTGTAGAGCTATAAATAATATCACTGTACGCTATCGTCATCCTATGTCACACCCGGTTTTAAGAACAAAACCAGATATACCCTATATGTGAGCCCAGGAAGTCAAATCCCACATATAGTCACAGAACAAGGTAATATCAAAAGACAATACTTAAGTATATAACATATATGGTCAAAGAAATAACCTTAAGAGAGCAAACAACGGAAAAACACTCCGATCTTCACGTGAAGACTCCACTCCACAGGGACCAATTGACTTGTTGATCACAAGCCTAACTGCTCGAAACTCTTGCAAACTGGTACCCATCTAGGATTTTTATCCAAAGATTGAAAAGAATAAACAAGCGTAAGTACTTTCGTACTCAACAAGCATATATGGGGTTCATGAGGCTCAAAAAGTTGACACTGGTTTACTGCGATAAGCATTTTTAATTGATTCAAAACTTTACAATTGATGGGTCATAAGTTATGCTTAAGCCCCCAAATTAAACCACATGATCATATAGCAATTGAAACATCATAATATCATGATAAAGTGATTCACAAGTAATAACATGTAAACATTGTTTCTGTGAGTTTTCCAATATTAGTCTGTGAGTTTTCCAATATTAGTCTGTGAGTTTTCCAATATTAGTCTGTGAGTTTTCCGGGCCGCTCGTGTCCGTGAGCACGGCTGATATATCAGTTTTTAACACTCTGCAGAGGTTGTACACTTTACCCACGAGTCGTGATTTACCCTTTCGCCAGAGGGGATCAGCCTCTTGACCCACTTCCAAGGAAGGCCGGCAGGGTTCACTATGAAGTCTTTCAAAGGGGCTCGCTGACCCACATGCGAGAGAGTTGCCCTCATACTGAACTAAAGCCAGAGCCATTATAGCCCTCGTGGTTGTACTGTATGTCCCAGCTTTTGCTGATAGATAGGGTCCTAAATCCATGTTGCTAAAAAGTCAAGTTTTACTTTATCATCTCATATAGTCGTTAATCAAGATTAAAGATCATGCTTTGGTAAAGGGGAGCACTAGCAATAACTACCCATATGCAAAAGTAACCCATAGGATTTCAAGGATCAAGGTAATCAAATCTAGGTAAACCCTATGGTAACGGTATTAAACACATGCATATGATTTTATTGAAAACATCATGAATAGGACATCAAGGAAGATCCCATATAATACTTGCCTTAAAAGCTTAGATCCTTTGCTCAACTGCTTCTCAACTTCAGATGACTTCTTCTTGACCACCAACGCAAAACTCACTGATTGGACGACAATTACAAACACCACTCAAACAGCTGGACAAACATACATAGCATACAAACATGGCTAAATTAGAACAATACATCAATCAATGAAAAGGATTTAAAAAGAGATCTACGCAACTCTACGATCACACAGACGCGAATAACACACTAAACGGAGCTACGAAGATCGAGATACAACTAACGGAAGATTTGCTTTTACAAAAGAGAACTACAGACTTTATCAATTTTATTACTATATAAAAGAGTGGGTAAAGTATTTCAATGAAACACCTTGATTAGATTAGGTCAAAATTGTATTTTGCTTTCGAAACAAGAATAGAAAGCATCGACATTTTATGTGTAAAACAAGTTGCAAAGTGGTTAATCAAGTTAGGGTTTTACATCATGAAAATACAGAGCTATTAACATGGTATTAAAGATCACTAAAGAAAATATTACGCCGCTACGAAGCCAACGCAATTCGAACGGAACGAATCGGATCTAAAACGGAGAAGATATGATTTAAACAAGATTTTCTATACAAAATTAATTCATGAAAAAGGATTAATCTAAACTTTATTTTCAAAATACTTTAACATAGATAAAAAACTGTACCATTAGATAGATCAAGAAACAAAATTTTGGGGTGTTACAATTCTACCCCCCTTAAGATGAATCTCGTCCCGAGATTCGGAAGATGGTGATAAAGAGATAAAGAGATAAAGATATCCTCCAGATTAAAACTGCTTTGGGCACGAGACTTTTTCATGAGAGCATAACCATTCTTTAAGGTACAAAGGGTACATCTGTTCTTGGAAATAAAACTTTGATCTAGGAAACACAACTGTACTTCATATGTCCTCTTGAGTGTTCTGACATTGTTCAGACGGATAATCTTCATAACCATGACCATCTATTGTATTGAGCTCTTCCAAAGGCATTTGTTCCTCAACATAGACATCCGAGAACTCATGTTCCACTTCACTACCCTTTGTGTTCCCACTGTCGAGTAGGTTCTCTTCACGTTCATCAGGTCCAGGTGGCATTCCTTGATACTCAATTCTTTCTCCCGTCGGAGTTGTTACAAACACCAAACCTTGGGTAGGATCAATGCTTCCCTTACAAGCAGCGAACCATCCTCTTCGAAGGACAACAACACTGTTCATGAAGTCCAACACAAAAAGATTTACCTTAAAGTTTCCTCCTTTTATGTGAAGACTAACTTTTGGGCATATACGGGTTGCTTTTACTTTACCTCCAAGGGTATTAACCAGCACTGGTTTCCTTATTGGAAGCGTTGTCATCTTTTGTTCTTGCACAACTGCTTTAGAGATAAAAGAATGTGTAGTCTTCGGATCAAACATCGCTATGACAAGAGATGAGTTTACTGATATATACACAACTTCATTAGATCCACACGGGGTGGACACATTTCTCAACATTCCTTGGATGTATTTTCTCTTTTCTTTTGCTCCTGGAGCCTGCTCTTTCGAGTCACTTGACTTCAGGTTTTGTTTGTGTTGGTTCTGGCATTGATTGTCCACGATTAACTTCCCAAGGCAAGCTTCCTCATAAGGTTTATCTTCCTTGCAATCATAACCTTTCTCACTAGAAGTGTTAGCCTTTATCATATGGATAGCAGGTGGTGATAAGCTTTTCTTTCAAGCAATGCACTAACATCAATGCAACTCCATGTTGCAACTTCTTTAACTTGGCTACCCCCCCTTAAGATAGGTGAACTAAGGGACACCAAGGTAGCTTGCATATTTGCCAACTTTAACTAACTGTCTTCATACCCTTTTCGTTATTCCAAAGAAACTTTTGTGCCAGAGTATGAGTCAACAACTTATTTCTCCTTGCGGGCAAGAAAACAATGGTGCAGATGTATCACTTTGTTATTTTCACAACTCCATATCCAAGATAGCAACTAGGGTGGTTCTTGCGAATAAAGAAAGAGATAAGGAAGTGTACTATTATCCCGAATTTTCCCATAACTCTTATCTTCCAACAAACAGAGATTTTAGATGATAAAGAGAGATTGCACTTGAAAGTTAGGATAGAGAAACACAGGAGATGAACGAAACCCAACTATTTATTTCATTAAAACTTAAGCCTAAAAACGAAATGAAATTGTGGGAAAGACCTCACAAGATCATTGCACTCATTACAAAAAATGCAAATCAAACATAAACATTATGACAAACCAACCAATCACTTATAGGTTCACAAGACACACAGACTCGACTAACGTATTTATTACAAGGGACATAAACTCCTAGTTAGGCGACGGTCACGAAGAGCTTCCTCTACATAGCATGCTTCTAACTTTGACTGCCTCCAGAGTTCAGCTGCTGGTTCTTCTGTGGACAGGAGTTAACATAGTGTCCTTGTTGCTGGCAATGGAAACACTTTCTTTTGGTTGGATCTTTGGTGATGGACTGCTCCACGGAAGTACTACTTGGGGAGTTATTAACCGGCAGACCTTGGGGGTTCATCTTCATTTGATCGTTCTGCTTTCTAACTCGTTTGACCCTTCGGGGTTGGAACTCCGTACAAGTGATTGTCCCTCCATCTATGCATACCTCACCAAAAATGGATTTAGCTTGAGGAACTTCTACTGCTTTACCCTTTGGATCCATCTGACTAGGATTCTGAACCAGATGTGGCAAGGTAGTTGAACTCAAAGGTAGGTTGTTCTCTGAGAGTGACCCATGTGAGATAGCTTTCCTCTTCTTATCATCATTGGATTCACAGTTCAGATTCATCTTGAATTCCCCTTGAGGAGGCTTGTTTTGAAGACAAACAACTCCATAATGCCTACAACACTGGCATTGATTCTGAACTTCATGCTTCTTACTGTTACCATTTTCAAAAGCGGTAGTCTCATATTCCTTGGTCAACGGCTGTATCCCCTCATATTCAATCCTTTCTCCTGACGGTGTTGTTAGATGTACCAAAAGCCGGGCACTACTGATCCCCCCTCCAAAAGCGGAGAACCATCCCATTCTGAGGATAACATCAATGTCCGAGAGCTTCAAAACAACAAGATTCATTGCAAATTCAACACCTCTTATATTAAGTTTAAACTTTGGACATAAGAGGTTTGCCGTCATTTCTCCAATTGGGGTTTGAACTATCATGGTTTTCTTCATTAGCTCTAGCATCATCTTTTGTTCCTTTACCAACTTGGTGGAGATGAACGAATGCATTGCTCTAGGATCAAATAGAACCATGGCATTCGCTGAGCCTACTTGAATCCAACCATACACGACCTTCTTAGCTCCAAGAAGGGTACTCATATCCACATGGTTCAGTTTTCCTTTGCTATAGTTCTGCTTTATTTTACTTTCTTGCGCTTGTTCCCTATGGGACCTTGGCACATTGATCTGTCCTGGAGGTAAGCACTGTGGTTGAGTCATTTCTTCAGCCACTAGGTTCTGCATGGTTGATAGCTTTTCATTACTAGACGCGATCAAGGATGTCATAGCTTGGTCTTTTAGATCTCTGAGGCTAGCTGGCATCTCGTTATGACCCATCTAAGAGAGAGAGAGAGAAGCGTTAGAATTGTGACAATGTTTTTACAATAGAATAGGGATAGAGTGAGCATCACTTTAAACATATATCAAGGTTAGAGAGAAAACAAGAACTAGACAAGGTAGGAAGCTTGCTAAAACGACCAGTTCTATCTAGGCTTGCGTCCTACAGTCAGCATTGCTCTGATACCAATCTGTCATACCCGGTTTTAAGAACAAAACCAGATATACCCTATATGTGAGCCCAGGAAGTCAAATCCCACATATAGTCACAGAACAAGGTAATATCAAAAGACAATACTTAAGTATATAACATATATGGTCGAAGAAATAACCTTAAGAGAGCAAACAGCGAAAAAACACTCCGATCTTCAGGTGAAGACTCCACTCCACAGGGACCAACTGACTGGTTGATCACAAGCCTAACTGCTCGAAACTCTTGCAAACTGGTACCCATCCGGGATTTTTATCCAATGATTGAAAAGAATAAACAAGCGTCAGTACTTTCGTACTCAACAAGCATATATGGGGTTCATGAGGCTCAAAAAGTTGACACTGGTTTACTGCGATAAGCATTTTTAATTGATTCAAAACTTTACAATTGATGGGTCATAAGTTATGCTTAAGCCCCCAAATTAAACCACATGATCATATAGCAATTGAAACATCATAATATCATGATAAAGTGATTCACAAGTAATAACATGTAAACATTGTTTCTGTGAGTTTTCCAATATTAGTCTGTGAGTTTTCCGGGCCGCTCATGTCCGTGAGCACGGCTGATATATCAGTTTTTAACACTCTGCAGAGGTTGTACACTTTACCAACGAGTCGTGATTTACCCTTTCGCCAGAGGGGATCAGCCTCTTGACCCACTTCCAAGGAAGGCCGACAGGGTTCACTATGAAGTCTTTCAAAGGGGCTCGCTGACAAACAACAAACACTACGGATCCACGGACAAGGGGTATATAGGAGCCCCGGGATGGTACACACACGCAGCGGTCCCCACTCCAGCCGCTCCGCAACCGCTCATCAATGGCAACTTTCGCGAACTACCACATGCGAGAGAGTTGCCCTCATACTGAACTAAAGCCAGAGCCATTATAACCCTCGTGGTTGTACTGTATGTCCCAGCTTTTGCTGACAGATAGGGTCCTAAATCCATGTTGCTAAAAAGTCAAGTTTTACTTTATCATCTCATATAGTCGTTAATCAAGATTAAAGATCATGCTTTGGTAAAGGGGAGCACTAGCAATAACTACCCATATGCAAAAGTAACCCATAGGATTTCAAGGATCAAGGTAATCAAATCTAGGTAAACCCTATGGTAACGGTATTAAACACATGCATATGATTTTATTGAAAACATCATGAATAGGACATCAAGGAAGATCCCATATAATACTTGCCTTAAAAGCTTAGATCCTTTGCTCAACTGCTTCTCAACTTCAGACGACTTCTTCTTGACCACCAACGCAAAACTCACCGATTGGACGACAATTACAAACACCACTCAAACAGCTGGACAAACATACATAGCATACAAACATGGCTAAATTAGAACAATACATCAATCAATGAAAAGGATTTAAAAAGAGATCTACGCAACTCTACGATAACACAGACACGAATAACACACTAAACGGAGCTACGAAGATCGAGATACAACTAATGGAAGATTTGCTTTTACAAAAGAGAACTATAGACTTTATCAATTTTATTACTATATAAAAGAGTGGGTAAAGTATTTCAAAGAAACACCTTGATTAGATTAGGTCAAAATTGTATTTTGCTTTCGAAACAAGAATAGAAAGCATCGACATTTTATGTGTAAAACAAGTTGCAAAGTGGTTAATCAAGTTAGGGTTTTACATCATGAAAATACAGAGCTATTAACATGGTATTAAAGATCACTAAATAAAAGATTACGCCGCTACGAAGCCAACGCAACTCGAACGGAACGAATCGGATCTAAAACGGAGAAGATATGATTTAAACAAGATTTTCTATACAAAATTAATTCATGAAAAAGGATTAATCTAAACTTTATTTTCAAAATACTTTAACATAGATAAAAAACTGTACCATTAGATAGATCATGAAATTACGAAGCTAACACAACTTGTTTGGGTCAAATCGGAGTGAAAACGAGGTTTTTATAAGCACAAGAAATTCAATGGCAGTTCTGTAAAAGGAGAAAACGTATTTTGAACTAAACCGAGGACTTCTACGTTTTCAGAAAGGAGAAGAAGTAAACGCGGGAATACTCTAAGGGGACTGTGGGGCTGACGGGTGCTGTGGCATGGCGCTACATGGCGAAGCGGGACAGGGCAGGTGCACCACGCGGCTGTGGACCGCGCACAGGACTCTGGTCCACGGGTCCACGATGGACCGAGGGCGTACCCCTTCGGGGTTTCTAATCCCGGCCGTCCGAGTCAGATCTGACGGCGCAGGGAGGGCTCGGGTCTGAGGGTCGACGGGGCGGCGCTTTACCGCGGCGGCGCAGAGAGGGGGTGCGGCGGCGCCATGGCCGGGGACGGGCGGCGCTAGCCAAACCACCGCTACGGTGCACCAAACGCAACGCGGAACAGTCGGGGGGAGAGAGGGAGAGACGGCGAGCACAATGGTGGAGTTGGTTGAAGCGATTGCGTACGCGAGCGGAGTGTCCACGCGGCGCAGCGGCTCTGTGCTGGCGGCAGTCACGGACAGCGTCTCTGCGGGCGAGACAGAGACAAAGGAGGGGTTTGTGAGCATCCTGGGAACGCTCTTACCGTCACGTGAAGCTCTGGGAGCAGTTGAACGACGCGGAGAAGCTCGGCGACGCAGAGAGGCAGCCGGTGGTGGCTGTGCTCGGTCGCGGCGGCGGCTGGGAGCGCTGCAGTGCTTTGAGCGGGTGGGGTAAGGACGGTATGGTGCGGGTGCTCGACCTTTTATAGCTCGAGGGCGCAACCGTGAAGGAAAGGAACCAATTCCACCGCGGATTCGTGATCGGCAGAAAGGAAGGCGGCGGCGCGCAGGGAAGGAAAGAGAAGGGAGGAGAAGGAAGGAAAGGGAGGCGGCCGGTGGGCGGTGTTCGGCTTGCACGTCACGGGACCGCGCTGATAAGGAAAGGGGAGATCCCCTACTCCGATTCGAGATCGGCCGAGGAGCTCGTCGGCGCGAGAGAGCAGGGAAGAGGAAAGGAAGAAGAAGGAAAGAGGGGGGGGGGGAAGGGACTAACATGTGGGTCCGGCCTGTCAGTGTGAGCAGAGAGGAAAAGAGAAGCTGGCGAGCGGGGCCCATCTGTCGGCGCGTCCGTCCGGGAGGGGTGAACGGCCCGCAGGGTGGAGAGGGAGCTGGGCCGGCCTGCCTGGGCTTTGTGCGGAGAGGGAGAAAGAGGCCGAGAGAGAGAGGGGTGCTGGGCCGGGGTGGAGCAGGCCTTCGAGCCAGAACAGAGGGGGGGGGGGGGAGTTTGCCTTTTTCTTTTTATTTTGAAATTTCCAAACACAATTTTCAAACTCACCTTTGAAACTTCATTTGAATTTTGAAACAGAGTCACTCAAACAAAAACCAAAATGCGAGGCATGAATGATCAAACATGTTTCTACCAAAAGAAAATTTTAATTTCATAAAAAGTTTTTAGTTCCTATGATTTCATGCGCACCAAAATTCAAAATTAAAACATTTTATTTCTATTTTCAAGAAACAAAATTTTGGGGTGTTACATCCTATTCCATGGTTAGATGACATTGTTGATGAATTGAGTGGTTCCATAATATTTACTAAAATTGATTTACGAAGTGGTTACCATCAAATAAGAATGAAAGCTGGAGATGAATGGAAAACTGCATTTAAAACTAAATTTGGGTTGTATGAATGGTTAGTTATGCCTTTTGGTTTGACTAATGCTCTTAGTACTTTTATGAGATTAATGAACCATGTCCTGAGAGCTTTCATTGGAAAATTTGTGGTTGTTTACTTTGATGATATCTTGATTTACAACAAGTCTTTTGAAGAGCATGTGAATCACATTCAGCAAGTCTTGGATGAGCTTAGAAAAGAGAAATTATTTGCTAATCTTGAGAAGTGCAGTTTTTGCACAGACCATGTTTTATTTCTTAGCTTCGTTGTTTCAGGAAAAGGAATAGAAGTGGATGAGACCAAGGTGAAAACCATCAAGGATTGGCCAACTCCTAAGAATGTAAGTCAAGTAAGAAGTTTTCATGGTCTTGCTAGATTTTATAGGAGATTTGTGAGAGATTTCAGTACAATCACTGCTCCTTTGAATGAATTGACAAAGAAAGGTGTTGATTTTAAATGGGGGAACTCACAAGAAAATGCTTTTCAAGAATTAAAGAAATGTTTGACTTAAGCACCATTACTTGTTCTTCCTGATTTCGCTAAAACTTTTGAAGTAGAATGTGATGCTAGTGGAATTGGGATAGGAGGAGTTTTAATGCAGCAAGGAAACCAGTAGCATATTTTAGCGAAAAATTAGGAGGTGTTCAACTGAATTATTCTGTATATGACAAAAAATTGTATGCCTTGGTGTGTGTGCTTGAAACATGGCAACACTACTTATGGCCAAGAGAGTTTGTTATTCATTCTGATCATGAAGCTTTGAAGTATTTGAAAGGTCAAGCTAAGCTGAACTGTCGTCATGCCAAATGGATTGAGTTTATCGAAACATTCCCGTACATTGTGAAATATAAGAAAGGTAAGGACAATGTGGTTGCTGATGCTGTCTCGAAAGAATGTATTGCTGAACCAACTTGAGGTAAAAGTTTTGGGTCTTGAAAGCTTGAAATATATGTATAATAATGATCATGAATTTTTAGAACCTTATAATCATTGTCAAGATGGGAAAGGTTGGGAAAAATATCACATACATGATGGATTTTTGTTTAGAGCTAACAAGCTTTGTGTTCCAAATTCTTCGGTTAGATTGCTTTTGTTGCAGGAGTCACATGGAGGTGGATTAACAGGTCATTTTGGACAAAAGAAAACTTATGAACTACTAGGTGATCATTTCTATTGGCCCAAGATGAGGAGAGATGTCATCAGATTTGTGGAGCGTTGCGTCACCTGTCACAAAGCTAAGTCAAAACTGAACCCACATGGTTTATACACTCCTTTACCTACTCCTAACATTCCTTGGGAAGACATAAGCATGGATTTTATTTTGGGATTGCCTAGAACTTAGAGAGGAAGAAATTCTATTTTTGTAGTGGTTGATAGATTTTCAAAGATGGCTTATTTTATCCCTTGTAACAAGAGGGATGATGCTTCACATGTTGCTAATTTATTTTTAGGGAAATTGTGAGACTACACAGAATGCCCAGGACCATTGTGTCTGATCGTGATGTCAAGTTTGTGAGCTATTTTTGGAAAACATTATGGGCAAAGCTTGGGACCAAGCTCTTGTTCTCGACCACTTGTCAACCTCAAACCGATGTGCAAACTGAAGTGGTGAATCGTACGTTGTCAATGTTGCTGCGAACCATGGTGAAAAAGAACTTGAAGGCTTGGGAGGATTGCTTGCCTCATGTGGAGTTTACTTACAACAGGGCAGTACACTCTACCACTAATTTGTGTCCTTTTGAAATTGTATATGGTTTCAAAGCTATTGCTCTGATAGATTTGTTGTCCCTTCCTTTGCAAGAAAGAACCAACATGGAAGCCTCCAAGCGTGCTGCATGTGTAAAGAAGTTACATGAGAAGACCAAGGAAGTAATTGAGTTGAAAGCGACACGCAAGGTTGCAAGTATGAACAAACATCGTAAGTAAGTATTGTTTGAACCGGGGACTTAGTGTGGATTCATTTGCGTAAGGATCGCTTTCCTGATAAGCGCAAATCCAAGTTGATGCCACGTGGGGATGGTCCATTTCATGTTCTTGCAAAGATCAATGACAATGCATACAAGATAGATCTTCCAGCAAGTTATGGCGTGAGCAACACCTTCAATGTTGCCGACCTATTACCATTCACAAGTGAAGATGCTTTAGAGTCGACGACGACTCCTTTTCAAGTAGGGGAAGATGATATGACCATGTCATCAAGCACTCCGAGCACTCCAGTAAGCATGCCAACCTCACCATCAATCACTCCGACCACACCAACCCAAGACTTTGATGGACCGATCACACGTAGCCGAGCAAAGAAGCTACAACAAGAGGTGCACGCGCTATTTTGTGAAATTCATATTCATATTAATGATAATTATATACTACCTAAGTGTGCACGTTATTATTGCTCAGGTTTACCAAGGAGGACGGCATGGATACACCAAGAGTGGACTACAGAGAAGAATCACATTTGAGTCAGTCCAGCGTGACAGAACCGTCTAGAAGAAAAAGTCATAAGTTTTGATTCCCAAAAACTATGAAGGTCAATGAGCACTTGATGAAAATCTTATCAAGTCTAGTTTCCAATGCATCAAGTGCTGACCTGTTTGGATGCTCCATTTAGTCTGGCGACCAGTTTTAGTGCAGGATGGTCAGATGGTCGACAGTCAGTCTATTGGTCAACTTCCGTGTAAAACTATATCATTCTACAATATGTAGTGGTGCATGCTACACATGGTGTGAAATCTTATCAAGTTAACTTTCCAACACAAGAAACTGTACGTCAATTGAAGTTTTCAAGATGGAGTTATTGACAAAACATTGAAGACTGCGCAGAAGTCTAACAACCACGCGAGAACTCTCCATGAAGGCATTCCGAGGAGGCCATTCGCGTCTATTGTTTTATTTCGAGTTTCCACCTATCTACCAGAGATGTTGCTAGTATAAATACCCCCTAGAGTCATTGTAATTGGAGACTTTTGAGAATCGAAATACAGAACCCCTTTGTTCAGTTGTGTGCTAACAAGCACTGAGAGAGATCTCTACCCCCTTTGCTCTTGTGATTTCCTTCAGGATTTACAGAAGCGGCGGCTTCATCCGCTCCCAATTGGTGCTCCTACTCCCTTCAAGGTTCTCCTTGATTGATTGTAGGTTGTGCTGGTTGGTTCTTTGAGAGTGTGGTTGGGCGAATCCTCGATTCAGGTTGCCGGTTAAAGACGGTGGCTGGCTTCGAGTTTTATTTGTCAGGTTGCACTAGTTATCGCTGCTTGCAGCAAGTTATCTCGGCTTCTCTGAAGCTAGTTATCTGGATTTCATCCTACGTCGTGAAGATCGGGATATCATATAGAGACATGCACATCCTACTTTCGTAGTAGGTTAGATGAACACGCTCAACCTGAAATGGCTTTATATTGACAATACACTCATCATTAAATTAAATATCATGGGCACTTATCAACTATGTGTTCGCACATATCCCTTCACAAAGTACTTTAGTTCCAACGTATATATCACATACAATATTTATTTGGTGTGGTTGCATAACAATTTGTATTAGGCCAGACGACACATCAACTCGTCCATTTAGGATATGTTTGGATCTACTTGTACTAATATTTAGCTTACTAATAGTTACTATTAACTAGCTAATTATCATTAGCATGTGCCATTTGGATCTACATGCTAATAGGTTATTACAAACGCTCAAACCTATTAGCACTTATATCAGCAGCCACAAATTTCCTAGTAAAACTAATAGTTAGCAGTCCTTTAGATGATAATTAATTGGTCTGTTAGCAGTTTTGTTTAGATCCATATAGTACTCATTTTAGCTGCCATTTTTTAGCACTAGTAATGGACCCAAATAGACACAAATTCTTAATTGAGACACTAAAAATATCTTCCATATACTCAACTAAAGAAAGGCTTCAGCCATAATTTCCTAGGAATCCCACAGAAGGAACATCTAGTACATGTAACGGTGCTACAAGGGTCTCTATCACTTTTGTATACGGTCACAGATTGTGTGTCTTTTTCAGGTAGTGACAGCTGCCCAAAATGACATGCCTGCCGTGTGTGCCCAAGTTGTGTCCAATCAGCGATGAAAGGCACAACCTGGACGAGAACCATGAAGACACGACACCATGCATGAGCTGTGAATAATAACCGAAAGTCAGGTACGCGTCTATTCTTAGAAGAAACATCGTCGCGGATCAGTTTCTCCGACTCCTGCCAGGTAATAAATATACTTTTTAGAGTACACCTCTGTGCACTGTTCTATATACGTTTCTCGAGAAGTAAACATTGTGCTCTTCAGACGCAGGTGTTCACAGCTCAGCAGTGCTGCTAGGGCCATCCATTACCTGATACACAGGCAATTTCGGGGTGTTCGTCGGTGTCCTATCTTGGTGAACGCACGTTCTGCTCAAGTGGACCGGATAGTAGGAGCAAGTTAAGTTGTCCTGCGTTTATATATGGAACGTCATTTGTGTTGCGTTTCTAGGAGGGCACTAGTGTCTGCTGCATCTACGCTACACGTACGCAGGCGGTGTTGGGAAAACATGGAAAAATCGAAGGTTTGAGTAGTTACTTCCACTCTCTTCACACTCTTAAATATGCCATCTGGTCGAGCTTACTTTTCTAGCTAATATAAGGACGCCTTGTATATACCTATCCCTTCCCAAACAAATTAGGAGAGCTAACTAGGTAGCTAGTACCATAGGGACATGACTTAGTACCACCTAACAGATACAGACTCACTGGTATAGAATAGACTTTCGATATAGAGCTCTAATCCTAGCCATTTTGAGACCCAGGGCTAAAGATAGTATTCCAGTTGGATACACTATCCGGGACTAAAGTCTCCTGCCCAACGGCTAGGACGGCAGCTTTTGTAGAAGTGGGGCTTTAGTCCGGATTGTTGGAATCGGGAGTAAAGGTAAAGCATTAGTCCCGGTTCCAGCTACCAACCCGGACTGAAGGTTTAAATCTCGGTTCGTGACTCCAACTGGGACTATTTGTAGACCTATAGTCTCGGTTGGAACACAAACCGTAATTAAAGATACCTCTTTATATTTACAACGCTTCTTTCTCCCCCAGCCCGAGCCATTTCAAGCTAACTCTCTGTTCTTGCTCATTGATAGCTCTCTATTCTTCCTCGATTTCAACCATCTCAAGATTTCTTTGACATCTCTATTCATTCTTTGGTTCTAAATGTTACCAACTTCATCCTCTCATGCATGTTTCATCACTAGCCTTTCTCTTATTTCATGGTCTACAATAGGGAAATTTAATGATTTTTTAGAATGTGGATAATGGTTGGTTTTTCTTGATTTTTACATCATTTGAGTTGAAAAACACTTGATAGTTTGCCTATTTGGGTGAAGAAGCTTATATTGTTCATCAAAACTAGTATTCATCCTTCATAGTATTCATCAAAACTAGTATTCACCTTTCATGGATCAAAACTACTATTCAAAACTTTTATTCATTTGGATGAATGTATGCATGCATGCATGCTCATTTCATGGTCTAGAGACATAAGGATATATATATTTAGGGGGTTTTATAAAGCTCATTTATCTTTAATATAATTCTAAAAAATGAGGAATATATATTAGTTTTCAAAAAATGAGTATAGAGAGTAGATAGCGCATGCGGCTTCCAGGTCCTCGGCCTCGCATCGGGTTCCAAAGAGACTCAGACCAGACCTCCTTATTGAGTATGGCGAGTGTAAGCAGAAAACTGTGATGGAGTACCGAGTGGGGAAGGAGGGTCCTAACAAGGGTCATATCTTTTTGTTTACGCTAAATTTTGGGTTTTGGTGGCGATGACACAAAGGCGTGATTCTCGCAGAGTTGAATATATTTTGGACATCCGATGTTGTACGAAGGATCGACTACTCTCAACAAAGAACAGTTGTTTACCGCGAATCGGGTACTGAATGACTCGACTCCAGTGTCAAAGGATCCGTGCTTGGGGAGACAATGCAAGATAAGTCGGACTCTACAAGAATGGAAATAGTAGAATGCAAGTTATCTATAGTTATAGAAGGATTAGTTTATTTTTCGATATTTGGTAATTAGTCTTCATATTCGACTAGAACTTGGTTTGAGCCCAGGGTATAAATATGTAACCTCGACTATTGTAAAAAGGCATCCAATCAATCAAATACAAACCGGCTTCACGCCAACCCTTAGGAGTAGGAGCACTGTAGATCTCAGTGAGTTCTTTGTCAATCTAGGCTGTAACGACCCCGATCAATCTCTAGTTTGCTGTAAGTACCGTCATAGCTTGTGTATTGTTTTGTAAGGCTGTAACGGCTTAAACCGATCTTTTATGATTCATGATATGAGTTAGTTATCATTGATATTTGTTGGCATTTCTAAACATCACCACTAAGAACGGAGCTAGACCCCATCCTGAGCAATGGCACCAGAAATGCCTTCAGGGTATTTCGTATGTCTATTGGATAATTTCGCAAGCGCACAAAATATACCGCTGTAGCACTTCAACTAGGAGTATTCCAAGGTATCATAATTTATATTTAGCCCAAGGAAAAGCGATAGCTAGGAAAGTTTAATAGAGAAGAGATCTTTATAGTCACACCAACTTAACTATCAACTAGCGATAGGGGGGTAAACGATATAGATAAAGGAAGGTGATGAAGAACAGATCAAGAAAGATAAATAAAGGATAAATAGTAAGTATACCTAGGTGGGAGGAGAATGAGTGAGTATGGGACTCCTAAGATCCAGACTTTACTCCTATGACTTAACTTAGACACAAAGATGATATATTATAGATTGCATCCACACATCCTGAAAGTACTAGGTAGCAGACGAACAATAGGAGGACAAAACTCCTATCCGAAGTGGACACTATTTTATGGGAGCCTTACCTTTTAAGAACATGCCCACAACACGTGGCGGGGATCAAAGGCACAGATAGGGATGTCACTTCCTACTGGCATCCGCTCGAACCGTGCGACACGCGGCAACGAAAGGCAAGCTAGTGTATAAGCACCTTGCTTACACCCTATCTTACTACTCTAATTGAGAGCTCAAACACCAACTAGAGCACCCTATAACAGGCGTTGATCGTACCCAAGTGTGGAATCACAGGAAAACAATCTACACTATAACAACTCTATAGACTAAAACAAGACACAACAATACTATAACAAGTATACTATTGCACGAGATAAGTAAAGTAAAGAAAGGATATATATTGATAAAAAAGCAAAGTCTTACTATAAAGAAAAAGGCACAAGAGCTATACCAGACTCTCCAGAAGACGACTCTAGAGACCCCAAGGAAAGCTCGACTCGACTCTAACTCCCACACTAGACTACACTACTAAAGAGTGGAACTACGCTAATCTTCACTCGAGCCTTGAATCTTCATGATGATAGAGTGGGGTGTGACCCTCTATTTATAGTGGAGGTGGAGTAGGGGCTACTCCATCACCACATCAGCGATCTGCGCCATCTTCATTGTGCTCCATTGGATCAAACCGTCATTGTAACCGCCATAGATCAAAGGTGAAGATCACTCTGGTGCATGGAGGCATGCAGGAAGGCGGTGGAGACCTTGGGGAGGTCCAGGAGAACCTAGGCCATGTCAGCTGACCCCCTATGACTGGTGGGGACCTCCCCCTTCTTCTAGAAGGTGGCCCCATAGGTTAGGGAGGTTCTTGGTGGTCCCTGGGCGCATAGACCTAGTCGGCCGACCTGGCTCTTGCTCCTTTAGGGCCCCTCCTTTGCGTGGAGCATGGTCCACATGTCAGTGAATCCCCCTGGTCTTGCCATGATGATTTAGTTCCATGTGGGCTCATGGATCCATGTGCTTTGATCTTGAACCATTGAGAGAAAGCACAGAGTGAATCCAAGGGTGGATCTTCACTCTAGGAGGTGTCACTTGGATCCCGGGGGCATGGGAGCCCCTGGTGGGCCCTTAGTGGGGTTGGCCGACCCCATAAGTGGGTCCCATAGGCTCCCATATCCCCCCATTTGTCATCACCTACATAAATATACTCAAGGGACATGTGAAACTAGTTATTTGATAATATTATGTTCATAATATGTTATTCTTCCATCTAAACCGAGCCTATTGACGGTGTTTTGATGGTGTAAAAGTGGGTCTTTTGTATCGTCAACAATCTTATGGCAGATGACTTTGTTGTTTAGCATAATGTGAATAGTTATCGAATCTCTCTGATCTGAATTAAGCTTGTGTTCATGCTAGATCAGTTTAGTTATTAATATTGTTGTAATTAATGTTTTATTAATCATAACAATATTCTCGACTAAGATTTAGGTAGATCGGTTCTAAGTTAAAGATCTCATATGTTCTACGGGCTTTCATGTTATCCGATATTTGTACATATGATATTTAAACAGGATAAATTAACCGTTCTTCCCTCAATCTTATGTCTTATGTCTTACACATTCAAGTGTATGTTAAATATTACATTCAAAGCTTGTTAATCTCATCCAAAAGCTTCTATCATAGCTTTAACGACATTGACCAATCCTATCTATTAGATTCCTATGGATTCGGACACTGTTAGTTAGTAGGCTTTATTCGTGGTACTAGGTGTGCACCTTGTTTGTTTAACATGTCAGTATCAGCTGTTTTTGTCGATGATTTGTGATTCGATAAACGTAGCATGTGTTTGGTAAAATTCCTAGTTGATTTATGTACGTTATCTTGACACTTGAATAATCATGTGATTAAGATCTGTTAATCTTTTATAGAGGCTTTATTTTGGCTATAACGACCTCAATCGATCCCCACTAATAAAGTAATTCGAATTCATATGATGTCGGTTGATAGATCTTAGTTACACGAGTATGAGAGTTGCTTGATAATATGCATATATGAATCAGATAGTTAATCTTTACATGTGTTGTGATCCTTTGTTTTGATGAAAGATATCTAAATGTTCTATCTGGTAATATCCTCAAATAGATATACTTTTTCACTTAATTTATATGTTTGGCTTCTCATTGGTAGAAATAGTCGATTCCTTAATCCATGCTTGGAATAGCGACTATCTAGTCATTAGCCTTTTGACTTGGTTATTTAGGCCCTATATTATGGAACCATTTGGAATCACACTGGCATGTTCCACCTTGTGTTACTAATATTTTCTCTCTTTGTCAATTACAGGATCAAATTGACTAGCACCCTTGAAGGCCCCTCATCCTCAAAAAACTAAAGGTCTGTATAAGTTAACAGACCAACATGGCCCAGTGCCCTAGCCAGACCAAGGACCCAAAGAAAATGGACAAGGCCACAAGGGTCTGAACCCCTCATCAAGCACTCCCCCTTTACTCGGTCCTCCCGGAGGTGTGAGGGACTCGCTACAGCAATGCCCGACCCCCCGAGGGTCGGGGGACTCGCTGCATTAATGTCTAACCCCCCAAAGGGATGGAATCATGACTCAACTAAGAAGATCGACCACTTTGGGCCCCCGAGGGTCGGAGGGACAACTCCGATAGTGTCCGCCTCGACCGACCCCCGGAGGGTTGGACAGGACACGCCGGAGGCCTCTGCCCCGGCCAACCCCTCAACCGTCCTTTCCGTCGTGCCCAAGGGGAAGGCTTCTGACATAAGGAGCACAACATGCGAGGAACAGGGAAAGTGTCCGCCTCCTCCCTAGCCACTCTGGCATGGCCAAAAGCCGACGAGACTCTTGTATGGGATAGGAATACCCCCCGCCATGCCGAAGTATGGCACACGCATGGTACAGTGGATGGAGCTCCCGCCACTATGCTGTGTACTTACGACACACCTATCCCATCCCACACAACATTCCCCTACTGCAGGGTCAAAAGGATGAGACGGACCTCCCTTTAGCCCGATCAAGAACAGGAGCCACCACACCGACGAATAGGACAACGACCATTCCCATAGGGAAGCCATGACACCAGCGACCGCGGTGCACCCTCGACGCCTTTCTAGGCATGGCCAACTGGAGGAGTATGGCGCCAACTAGCTGGACTCTCTCCTATCTATCACCCTCTCCCTCTGCCAATGAACTATAACCCTGGTTCCCCTCTAGAACTATAAAGGGAAAACTGGGGACCCTGACGGGAGAGGCCCTTCTAGTAGATAGAACTCTACGCACACACACACACACAAGCACACACAACTTCACAGAGACCTAGGATCCCACTCCCTCTCTTGCCACCATTGTAGCCCCCTTCTACAATCGAACGAGATAGCAGCGCAACGCTCACACTAGACATAGGGACATTCTGCTCGAACTAGTATAAACTCCTTGTGTTCATCTAGCTCACCATCCGAGCCCAGGCACGTAGCTATAAATTCACTAGTTGGTGTTAGGTACTCTGGTTTCATAACATCGACAATGCTTCAGGTTTAGTTAGGGCAACTAGCTTGCTGAAGAAGGCTTCACAGACCGACAACAACTTATGCTATGATCCACTCAACTTTGCAAGCATGTTAGTGTGAAGACACATTTTTTTGTGCCAACATGCTTTTTGGCACACCCAGTGGGACTGGCTTTGAAAGACTTTATAGAAAATAACACCATCCTCACAGTCACTATGGAAGAGCTTTTTAAGGAAGATAGGATGATCATTGAAAAAGCATGTGAAGAACTTAAAACAAGGTGTTTGATGTAGTTTTGGAGAACTTAAGAAAAGATAATACAAAAAGTAGGGTTGCCAAGAATCTTGATGCCTGGCGAATTAGATGAGGGAGAGCAAGCTGATAAGGAGATGCAGTTTTTATAAAATAATTAATGAAAACAATGATTAATCACAACAAGGCATCCTCACAATGTTTGATAAGATCATGACAAGGCTCTTTCTGGATTATCTTGCTAAGTACACAGGAGATGCCTATTTCAATTATCTTGGACTGACCAACAACAGATCTACACCTCCCAAAATAGATATGATGAAGACTTCAAGTGGAGGTACTACAGGAGGTATCTAGGGCAATGGTAGTCATACTATGAATGAAGGAAGGGATGGAGGGATCACACAATAGTCGATTAGTCCAACAACCAATTTTGGAACAAGTTCTCACCCACCACAGTCGAATAAAAAAATTGCACCTTTAGTAAATAGACTTGCCAACAGTGGCAATCTTCGGTCTGGAGATAATTATATTGTATATCATGAGATAAGCAATTATAGGCACTGGGGTATGCTCCCTCATCCCAAATACAAAGGATCTTCCCAAAATGCCAATGACGAGTTATTGTGAAAGATGGCTGATATGATGGAAAATCAATTCAGCATTAAGAAAAATACTACTTATTCTTATAGGCATCCTTATCCTGAATGGTTCAATCGAGTTGATCCCCTGGTTTGATGGAGAGTCCCAGACTTTGCTAAGTTCACTGGGCAGGATGATGTCATCACCATGGAACATACCGGTAGATATCTTGCACAATTGGGTGATGCCTTAGTTGAAGAAGCTCATAGAGTTTGATTGTTTTCACTATCATTGTCCAGACTAGCTAAGAGGACTTGAAAAATAGGTTTGACACAAATTTCTTCACCTGTACTGGGGAAACGAAGCTAACCAATTTGATTAGTATAAGGATGAAGAACAATGAACTAGGCTTGGATTTCCTTACAAGGTTTAGGAATGCTAGAAGTCGCTATTTCACATTGAACTTACATGATAGCTAGTTAGCTAAATTGGTTGTTCAAGGGATGTTGCCATATTTGAGAGAAAAGCTTAAGTGTCATCATTTCGAAAACCTTGGTGCACTGGCACAAAGGGTATCTGCTCTTAGCAACCAATGGCAATATCAACACAAAATACCCAATTCTAGAAGACTACAATTGTAGTCGATTACTATGATTCCCTACTTAGTGAAGAAGCAGAGGAAAAAGATGAGAATGCTATTGAATGAAATTGGGGCAAGTAGCAAGTAATGATCAATCATCCCTGGGGTAAAAGCAAGAAACGTATGACTGATACGTCTAAGGCTGAGAAGATTTTTGATTACTTGTTCAAGAAGGGCCATATCAAGCTGCCAGCTGATCTAGTGATCCCTATCACCAAGGAAATGAAGGGCAAGAGATCCTGCAAATTCCACAATTTGTTTACACATGCTACCAATGATTGTAGGGTCTTTAGACAGTAGCTTCAAAGAGCTATTGAAGAGAAGGGATTGGTATTTGACAAAGCCAATAAAAAAAGGGTAGATGTTGAGCTTCAGACCCTAGCTTTATGTTTGGACATGGAGGGTAATATTGAATTTCTTTTCCCTCCCTATCAGTTGCTAGGTGATTGAATTCATGGTCCCATGGAAGATAAATTATTTGAAACAAAAACAGAAAATAGCTACTGAAAGAGCAATGAGTTTACCTCTTTTTGGAGTTCAAAGTTTTCATCTAAATCTTGACAAAAGGAAAGAACTGGACTACAGAGGAGGTGAGACCGACATTCTTACCACCAGGAATCTTATAGCTTATATTTGAGAGATGTTCTCATCCATTTGGTTAGTAGGTAAGTGGGGATATTGGCACCTAGTTGAAAGACTCTATTGGCCTCAAGGGCTCTAGTAATTCCTTCCCTTGGTTTCAGGATGTTTTGAAAGCGCAATCAAGCCCTAACGTGGGTTTTGGTGTTGATGACCGCTTAATTTATGAACTAATGAGATTTATCAAGTTGACAAGCAGGTAATCATGAATGGAGGAAGTCTTATAGATGGTGGAGGTACCCCAATTGTTATGGTGGTTGTCCCAGCTCATAGAGGTTTAATTCATTTATATTTTGAATATTGAGTTTAGGAAAAGCCATACTATTAAGGGGGATTCTAAAACTGTTAAGTCAAATGTTGAACCAGATGCTCACATTCAAACATTGACATACTCATAACTAGCCTAGATAGTAGTTCAAATCCTAACATCAGCAGAGCAGTCTGGCTAGGGTGGCAGTGCAACCCATTAAGGTCGGCAGTGCCGCCCTTTGAATCCAACGATTTTTAGACTTAAATACCCATTGGAAAGATCTCCACCTCACCAGTCGCATACCTCTTTGCCTTCCTAAGAATCTAACCATTGCAGATAGAGCTCTCTCCCTCTCTCTCACTCCATTGTTGCTCCCTTCACTCTGCAAGCTCCCTCACCATTCCAACCAGTAAAGATTGGGAGAAAAGGCAACAAAACACTCCTAAAGAGCAGATCTAAAGCTTCCCAAAGTCTAAGAGCAATTGGTTACTGTTTGGCTGGCGGTTCTAGGGTTTGTTACTCTTGGAGCTTGCTCCTAGCCGGCTAGGCATCACCCTAGATCTTGCTCCTCTCTTGTGGCAGCCTATGAAGGTTTGTATCTCCCTTTTGCAGCTAAGAGATTACCCATGACTTCAAGGATTAAGTTCCTTGATTTGAGATTGAGGCAGAGTTGCAAAGCTCCTTGCCTTTGTGGCTAAGCCTCAACAACGTGGACGTAGGCAAGCCTTGGTGGCGAGTTAAACCATGGGTCAAGTTTCATGTCTTGTGTGCTGGTACTCTAGCTTTACTTGTTGCATATACTTTGCTAGGGTTGGTAGTTTCAATTTGTGCTAGAAAGAGTTTTCTGTGGTATCTAGTCTTCAAGCTGGACTTTACATTGAAACTATAATATTATGCTGCTTGTAGTATCTAGTTTCTTCCTGCAAAATCTTATCTCGAGCAAGTTATTTTCTAGAGGTCAGCAGGTCCGCCCTGATAGGTTGGTAGTGCCACCCTGTGATCTGATTTTAGTTGGAGCTGAATTTTTATAGGTCTATTCAGCCCCCTCTAGGTTTAATACCCTTCTAGAGATCCTATTAGAGCAAGGTTACTTCATATACGCTTCACCGCGTGAAGTATGGAAGGTGGAACTGGTTCTGGGGGAGCTCGCGTTGGTGAGACGGCAGTGGCTGTTCGTGTGGAGGAAGTTGGCAGCAGCAAGCTCTCCGACTCAAGCTACTCTCTCTTCCTCCCATCAAATCCACCGATTGGGAGAAGAGGCAAGGAAAGCAAGAAAGGAGAGCGAGAAGAGAAGAGAAAAGATTAAAACACAAGAAGAAGTGAAAAGAAGCAATAAGAATCAAAAGAGAAGAAAGAAAGAAGAGAAGGGCAGCAACGGCAAGAATAGAAGAAAAGAAGGCCCAAGATGCATCATCTAGTGAGCTATCAAGTAGCTCAGATGATGGAGATGATGATGAATCCTATCATGCTCCCAAGGGTGAGAAGAAGAAGAAATAGAAGGATAAGGGCAGTAGCAACAACAACAAGAAATATGGTGCTGTATCCTTTAACTATTCCTATTTGACTAACCGTGATAAGTAAGTCTTTCATTAATGTTCCCGCCGACAATTTACCTCATTTCGATGGGACTAACTTTGCTAAGTGGAAACATTTGATGAAGGCTTATCTTATTGGTCTTCACCTTAGTCTTTGGGAGATTGTTGTGAGTGGTTTTCAGATACCAAAAGATCTCGAAGCACCAACTAATGAAGAGATGATAACTGTCCATCTCAATGGCTAAGCCACTAGTGTCCTTCTTAGCGCCTTGGATGGAAATGGGTACAATAGAGTGATTAATGTGTATGTTTCAAAGCAAATTTGGGACACTTTGCATCTAGCACATGAAGGTGTTGACAAAGTGAGAAAGGAAAATATTGATTTTGATGGACAAGCTCAATAGGTTTGTGATTGTGGTTGAGGAAGGGCCACAAGAAATGTTTGATCGGTTGATGACCTTGATTGGAAAAATTAGAGGCTATGGTAGTGATGAGCTAGATGATCAAAGGTGGTGAAAATCATGTTAGCGGCTGTTGGTATAAATTATCCACACTCAAGTTACCCGGAAGCGCACAGATAAGATACAACCGATGTAACACTTCACCGAGATAACCCAGTTTTAAAATCGAACCCAAAGGAACGGTTGGAGTACTCATGTCTAATAGCTAATCCCTGAGTCGCTAACAAGGCCTGAGAAGTTAAAATGAAGAATGGATCGTTTCTGGCTCTCTGGTCCCATTTTATCCATATTTATATGTATATTAATGTTCAACTTGGGGGATTATCTAGAAGGGTTGTAAATAGAGTACGCCACAACTAGGTAACCATCTAACCTACAAGGTCCTATAAACGGGAGGTGGACTATAGAAGATTCAACAGAGCTATAAGAGTCACCTCTGTGAGCTATCACCGATCTAGAATATAGGGCACATCTATGAGCTAGCAAGTCTAAGCACCATGCTTACACTATAAAAGCAACCTTATCTCTAGGCGCGACTAGAAATAAAGTACTCAAAAGAGTCATAGACCATAGAGAACAATAATAATAGAAACTTACATATAAATAGAATTTGATCACTAGAACGAGTCTAAGACGAGAGATCAGGGTTAGCGATCTCTAATCCGTAGGTACAAGGCGTAGACGAAGCACCGACAGGCCAACACCTCCGCCCCAGGCCGGTCGACCTAGGGGTGGGGCCGGCCGGCCCTCCAGCGGGCTTTCGGCCTCCACCGCCTCGTGGACTCTTCTCGCTGCTTCTAGGTGCTTCTCACGTCGGTTTGCACGTTGGTTACGCGTTATCCTGATCCGTGAGAGTTGTAGGTTGATTCCAACTGCTATTTTTCCTGTTTAATCCCTAGAAAGTCACAATTCACCAAAACTGTGGAATATTGTTAGTTTAAATCCTATTCTACTATGGTGATTGTTTTTTATACCTTTATTCTTGATTTAATTGATGATTTATAATAGTAGTTCATTACCATCAACAGAGGCTTACTCACCTAGAAATGAGACTGTGGTCACTTTGATTACGGACAAGAAGAAGTTTGAGCACTTCACCCCAAATGATGTGCTTGGAAGATTGTTGACCTTTAACATGCAAAGAGAGGAAGCAAATGAGAGAAGGAACCTTGGAGAGTTTCAAGCAAAGCTTGATGGCATGAAGATCATGGATGTAGCTATCAAGTCAAGCAAGACAAGCAAGAGAAGCTCCTCTAACATGGAAAAGGGCAGCAAGCAAGCATCAACAAGCAAGCCTAAGGAAAGCAAGCAAGTGCAATAAAATGATGAGGCTACTTCATCCTCTAGTGAAGATGAGGACATTGGGGCTGATTTCAAGAAGATAGATGACATGGCATTGTTCATCAAGAAGTACCACAAGGGCCTAAAGATGAATAGGTACAAGGCGGTGCAAAGAAAGTTTCCAAGCAAGAAGAAGAGAACTTGCTACAATTGTGGTAGCACCGAGCACTTCATTGCTAGGTGCCCACACGAGAAGAAAGATGGCACATACAAGAGAGAAAAAGAAGATGGGAAGTTTGAGCAAAAGAGAAGGTTCAAGCAAGTGGGTGAGGCACACATCGGGCATGAGTGGGACTCAACAAAAGAGAGGTCAAGTGATGAGGATGATGTTGACATTTCTAACGTCATCACCAAGAACATAGGTTCTTAGCAATAGCGCAAAAATGTATGGTATGTAATTAACTTGTCTTTAGCAACTAGCCACTATCTTTTACCTTATACTCCTAAGCATGGAACTAGGTTGTCATCCCCAATTATAAAGGAATAATTAATGGTACTTATGAAATATTCTATTTATGTGTGACTAGGCAGAACTAACTAATGATGGATATGAAATTATAAAGAACAAATGATTCTGCAAGCTGACAGATTAATATACCATTGTAGCATTTTACATAGAGTATTACCAGGTTGTCGATTTATATTTTTACCCGACCCATGACCCGACACAGATGGGGGCATCCGCAGATAAGCAATGTATCTAAGCACCACGCCTACATACTGCCTACCACCCGCCATATGATCGAATAGGCGAGCGCTATACAAACATGTGCATGAACTCAATAGCAAACTAAGTATACTAGATATATTGAAGTAGACAATGAACAAAGTAAACAAGAACATATTAATGAAGAATAGTGTTGCCTATAAATTTCATACAACTGTAGATAAATACTCTAATCTCTTTACAATGTTGGGAGTCCAACATCGATTGATGTATCTTGACTTCCTCTACTCTCAATCTAACTAAGCTATGCTATGAACTAGAGAGGCTCTAGATGAACTAGGGTTTGTGGCTCTGGATGACTAGATTCAAATGACTTAGACTAAATGGATCTCCAGTACCCTGGGGGTGTGATAAGCCCTCTATTTATAGCCCGATGGGGTGCATGACGTCCTTTGGATCAAACCGTGTTAATGTAGGGCCGAGATGACTCCATAAAGGTGGTGAGGAATCTTCCAAAAGATGGCAGGAAGTGGGCCTAGGGCCAGGCCGGCCCCACCTGGCAACGCCACGTGGTTTGCTTTGCTCCGGTGCCTTCTGGATCCTTCTTGAGTTAAATGGTAACTATATCTCCACGGGACTTCTTCAATATTTATTATGATTTGATTTCGTTTATTAATCTTTTTAGGAATAGTCCCTGGAAAATAATAGAATACCAAAACTCATGGAAATTGTCAAATAAAGCCCTATACTTCTCTATTTTCCATATGGTTGATCGAATTATTATGTTTATAATTATATTAAATGTTGACGCTAATGACCATCAACAATCTCCCCCAAGCTTACCCTTTGCTAGTCCCTAGCAAAGCTTGTCTAATAAACTTGGATTAGGTGTTGCTGCAATGCTTTCACACCTCAAAAGTTCACATGCTTTCAAACAAAAATTCTTCTATGAATTAGAAAAAACCACTCTAACTTTTGAACTCACTCGTATTACCTTAACCATTGGGCTTTTTAACTATCACTTGGGTCTTGAGCAATCGAAAGACAGAGTAATCAAATCAGGCACTATGTCTCATACTCTTTACTCTACCAAAATTTTGGGTTTTGTAATATTTTCAAAATAAAACTCAAAGCTTAATTGTATGACACCCTCAAGTCTCTTATGTATGTGATATTTATGGATCTCACTGAGGCATTAATGATGTCATGGCCTGCTACACTAGTAAATATAGTGGAGTTATAGGAAAGGCTTAAACATGGTTTAACATACTTACTTTGTATATATTGTAGAGTCAAACAATAGATCCATAGAGAGTCAAGTCATACAATCAAGTCAAGATGTGCATGTGTATGGATATGGTGGATATATGGTGGTGATGATGGTGATGGTTAAAATCTAATTCTACTTTGCTCCTTGAAATAAATCTCTCTTTTGGAATTTTGAAATTTTGAGCAACATGGCTAGAGAGCATGAGCTATCTTATTCTTTTTTTATTTTTCTGAGAGGTACGTCGGACACTTGTCCATTTTTAATTCTTCTCTTTCTCTTTTTTCATATAGCGTTTGCATAGCTCATACCTCCATCACCAAGAAAAATTGTTGAGAGAATATAATACGAACTTTGGAGCATTTATGAATGAATGGAAATGGAATGAATATTTTTGGTGGTGGTTACTCTTAGTGTAAGAGTAAGACCTTTTTCTGGTGGATGAATGGCATGTTGTTGCCTACTCCAGTGTAGAGTAGTGCATATTTGGGTGGTGTGTACGTGATCTTCATTTTAAAAGCATGACGAGACTCTTCACAGGGTCTAAAGGTTGACAACACTCAATACAAAGACAAGCATCATGAATGAGTCTTCCTAATCTAAATGTATAAAATGTATGGCTTTGGTAGGAATTTAAACTATGTCATACAAGAGCTCATCATGTAAGATTTTAAATTTTCAAAAGATAAATCACTAGAACTTAAGATTGCTAGGAGTAAGATAAATAGCAGCTCAGACTTTCATGTCATATCTCCCAACCACCTAGACTATGTTTAAGTATATGCCTCCACAAGTTTTAGGTTCAGAGTAAATTCTCAAATCAAAGTAGTTATAACCAAAACTTAGGAGAATTCAAGTTTGAAAACTAGGTACTTAAAAGGGATTACGGCAGAGCAACTATTCATCATATCTAAGAAAAAATTATTGTTCATAGCTTTTATTGACTCTAAGTAAATTAAACACACACTCTAACTAAACATATCTTTATTTAGGACTCTTAAGACTTAACAGACATGGACCTTCATGTGCCCATATATTTTTGGCAATTTTAAGTTTTATTATGATACTATGGTGAACCTTCACATGCTCACATATTTTTCTTAATATTTTATGACTATAAGATAGACTCAATAATCGCATAGGTATACTTACCTGATAACTGGGGGTGCCCTCCCCAAGCTTAATTTTGCTACGGTGGATTTGAATGATCTTTGGAAGTAGCCTTCTGGTTGGGCTCACTCCTCCTTGGTGCTTTCAATCCTGCATGGTTATACTCCAACAAGAACAAACAAAACTCGAGGCCCCATTATGACAATGGGTTAGCGGTCAGCCAAAAGAGTAATTGAATATTCTTATGAGCGAATTTAAACTTTAATAGATTCTAGTAGGGATTGAATATCTCATCTCTTTTTAGGATTTTCTATTTTATAATGCAAGAGAAATAAAAATTATTTTTGTGCCACCACAGTAAGTTTCCTTATGGAAGTACCATAAGTTCTCTCACATGGGGCCTAGTATGATTCAATGATGAATAAATATTTATTTTGTTTTCATGCAAAAAGATAAAGGTGATAAAATTACTAATGCTAGCTAATTAGGTAACTACCATTTTTACCTTATGGTAAAGGAACAGGATTTATAGTCTAACGATAAGACTAGATAGAAAAGAGTACTTACTTGTCTGATTTGTCATCTGAGGTTGACTTAGACGATTCCTCCTTATCTTGTGGTGCATCTTTGTTCTCCTCCCACCATTCTTGTGCTCGTGCGTCTCTTCTGCTTCTTCTTTTGCAAGTTGATCCATCCTTTCATCTTCTTTTTCCCATTGCTCCAGCGGGGTTCCTTTACTGCTTCTTGTTCCTGATCATTGAATCGGTCTTCGTACCTTGAAACTTCGCCAGGATAATCCTCCCATCCATCCTCCACGGTTGGGTTGCTTGACGGCGGGTATAGCGTCTCCTTCTATTGCGTTGCTTCTTGGGTTGCATATGATTAGTATAACTATTGAATTTGCAACGCACCTTTCCAATGGGTAAGTTGAAGTGGACTTGTCTAGATTCGATGAAGATGATGGCTTCGGTAGGGTTGAGGAATGGTCTCCCCAGGATGATAGTCATGTCATCTTCATCCTACGTGTCAAGAACTACAAAATCTACAGGAACATAATAATCTTGAATTTTTACCATCACATTCTTTGCTATGTCTTCGGGAAATTTGAATGTTAAGTCCGCCATCTGCAACTACATGTAGGTTGGGTATAATGGTATACCATCAAATAAATGATCATAAGTTACCTTTGACATTATGTTGACCCCTGATCCTGTGTCGCAGAAAGTTGTAGGGAAAACTGTCTTTATGATAGTGCATTCAATGGTTGGTACTCCTCGGTCTCCCTTCTTGACTATGTATGGCAAGGCTAGCAAATGGTTGTGCTCTGTATTGACTGGTTTGATCATCTGGATTGCTCCTTCTAAGATCTGGTTCTGCTTGTTCTTCCTCCTTTTATTGTTCTTCTTTTTGTGTACTACTGGTTGATCTTGTTCATATTGCCTTCGTGGAACTACAGGAGTGTTGAGCATGCGATTCTTGAATGAGAACTTTCCTTTCTTGTCTTTTACTAAAAAAACAATCTTGGCATGCTCCGCATAGATGATGGCTTTAGTTGTGCATAAGATTGGTTGACCCAATATGATCGGTGATCTTTCATCTCCTCCTGTCTCTATGACCACAAAGTCAATGGGAACATATGATTGTACCACTTGAGTGATGACTTCTTCTAGAACTCCCTCAGGGTAACAGATGGACTGATCTGCAAGCTACAAATACATGTTTGTGTACAATAGAGGATCTCCCAAAATCTTTTCATAAATTACCTTAGGCATGATGTTGACACTTGATAAGCTAAGTTCTTTACTCAGACTCATCAAAACCAATATCAAAGGAAGGAATTCAAACTACAAAGCTTTGCAGCAGCTTACCCTATATATCATAAGGATGTTGACCAAAAGAACGAAGAATCTTTCACTTAGTCTGATTAGATTTGTGCTTTCATGGAATCAGTAAGAAGGTGCCCCAATAAAGTAGTAACAAAACCTTTGGTAGATACATGCCAGACTGATCAAAGTAGGAAGTAGACTATTTGCCAACCTTTTTAGCCGCTAGTAAAAAGCAGGCAACTTATCCTAGTCATGGGCACTTAAGAAGAAAAAACGTAGGTAACCCCCGAGGGCTCCGTTCCCTCTGCTCTGCTTCCCGGAAAGGTATGGAAGTATTTTATTCTTTAATCCCCTTTTCCGGGAAGCATAGCTAAGTGATGGAAAGCATGGTATCCTGAGACCGAAGGGAGAGAGAGAGGCCTTCCTTATAGGGAGGATCTCTATCCCGAAGGTTGGATCGAACATGAAATAACTAACTAATAATCCCAAACAAGCCCTAATAACGATACTGTTTAATATCTTACTTCTGTAGGGGGGCTTGGGGGGAGGGGGCTTCCCCCCAAGGTAGGGTGTAGTTAGTTATCTGTTCATAGTAGGCACCTAACCACTTTCTTAATCAGAAAAGCTAGGTGCCAATGCTCCATTTATTTTAGGAAAGGGGGGTCTGGGTGGGAAACCCTTTCAAAGGGGTTTTTGCTCAGATACCCTTTCCTAGCTATGCTCTAAAGAATCAAACTTCCATACCTTTCATCAACCCCGAGGGGCCCTTTTCGGTCACTATCGCAGACAAGCCCCTGAAGGGACATGCCAGTGGTGTCTTCCATCTAGCACTGGAAGATCTTCCACAATCTGTGCCTTCTCGTACCATGTAAATCAAGTCTATAGCCTGCTCTTGCCAGGGAATGTATTCATCAACTAGGTACGCCCTTGGTCGATGAATTGACCTTTATCCCAGGGGAGGATACATAGAGTTTTCATCTGGTAGGTCTTATTACTTATGATGCCTGGAACTTGAACTAGAACTAGGCATTCCTCAACCTAAACAATTAGAGAACTAGTTATTCTCACGAGACACAAACTTACATGAAACTCCACTTTGAAAACAAGTTGTGTTTTGTTAGGGATCCACTCTAGAACTTAACGAAATGGAAAAGAATGCATTTAAGTAGATTCGCTAAGGCGGGCCATCCAGAGGGCCATCAGATAGGGGGAGGGAAGGACCAGAGCCAATGTAATTTCAAGTTGCTTGCAAGATAACAAAAGATAAGAGTATTCATTTTACCTAGAAATTCTTGATCATGTTATTCCCATTGGGTAATGAGAGGAGAAAGGGATAGATTATTTCCGACGAAAGACCATAAAAAAGAAACATAGAATCATAGGAACAACAGTAAATACACAAATTTGGATGAGAATTTTAGTGTTCAAGGTAGCAAATAGGTGTTTCTTGTTGGCCCGATCTTCCAATTTAGCACTTACATAAGGCGTCACTCGTGATGCTTTTAGTAGTGAATTTGGACTCCATCAGCTACTTGTCCCAAGGAGTACATCTTCCAAACATGAGAACAAGGAATTGTTAACAAAACAAATAATATTTTATATGGAAGAAATGGAGATGCGTTGGGCAAATTGTTACTATTAAAAATATTGGATTTTACTAAAAGCAAGAGCTGTGGGAAAGACTTGTTGCTTACAACATCTATAGACAAGGTTTCTTCTCTTTTTATCTTTCCAAAGAAAAACTTATTTTCTTGCTTGACATGACACACCAAACCGGGCTGAAAAATATTTTTATTGTTCGCCAACGGAAAGCCTTTCTAGGGAGCCTTTTTACCATGAGTTCACAGCTTAGGATAATCAAAACCAGGGCCGGGCGTTCTTCTTCCTCCATTGTGAGGGGCGCTCCTCGGGAAGAGTTCGCGGGAGAAATGGCGCTACAACACGCGACAAATCATCGTCACCCATAAGATTCATATCACTAGGAGCACTAGCTCAGCTATATGAGGAAGGGAAGATGAGTGCTTCTGTCTCAAATAAAGTGGGGGCAAAGTGAAAGAGAAGAAGGAATAACCTTACCATGATAAAGTACAAGCAGAGCGCACATATAATCCTATTTATTTGTATTGGCAAATACAAATATAAATAAATATAGATTGTGTTACAACACAGTTAGGATTCTATAAAGAAAGCTACCATTCTTTCCTTTTGGGTCATAGGAATCGGAGGATGATCCCCCCGCTTTCACCTCCGTCTTCAGGAATATATAATCACATGTTTTCACTTTTCAGTTGATAGTGATCTCATGCACAAGTGGTTGATCTTCGTGGGCCGTGAATGGCCATGGAAAGGAGTATTGATGTCAATATGTTCGATCGAGAAGATTGGACAATGAAAGACGGATCCTTTGTGGTTTTAATAATAGGCTGTGGTCTCGATATTGGGCTATGGGCTGATTGCTTTCTATATGAGCCTCTTGTGATTGGGCTCTCGTGGGCGGATTACCCGATGTGTACTCATCTTTCAACAAAGAGGAGAGAACAGGGCTACTGCTGGTCCATGCATGATAGCTCCTCTATGTCTTTCCGAAAATTACTTTGACTCGCAAAGGTGAAACCAGAGGAGATTCAGAGGCCCAGTTGAGAACAACAAGCATACAATCAATTGGTGTATGCAAGTTCGGTGAAGCTATATTATGAAAACAGAAGATTGAGCAAGTTCCCTCCGAAATCGCAGATAACTTCTGGGAAGGTGTGACATCCTAAGGAGATAGGAATGACAGGCCTCCCTAGACCACCTTTCTTCTCAGGAAGTGAATAGTCAATCCACTTCGTATCAGCGGGCTGAGTGTAGTAGTTGGCTACCTTGAAAATGTCGATAAGATTTGCAGTTTCTAAATCTTCTGGCTGGCTCGGAATCTTACCTTCCTTCATTGTGGGAATAGCAGCTGCCAGCTGAGCTAATTGAATTTCTAGCATTTTGTTGAAGCTGTTTTGATTCTTAATAGTAGAAGCAAAGGTATCCATCCTAGTATTTATATTTTCTGAAGCTTTATCATTGGATGCTACCTTTTTAGACATTTGATCGAGTAGTTTGGACTGACCAGCAACTAGATCCCTTAAAGGTGGAAAATTGTAATTATTGTTGTTACCTTGGTAATTACCTTATCGAGGTTGCTAATTCCATCCTTGGTTCGGCTAATTCCATCCTTAGCCTTGCTGAGGACAATAGTTGTTGTTGTTATTGATAAAGTTCACATCCTCTTGCAATTCAGGACAACTATTTCCTAAATGTCCAATATCTCCACATTCTTCACAAGTTATGCAAGAATCATTGATATGCATGACGTGTCTCTTCTCGATGTCTTGACTTTCAAGCTTCTTCATTATAAGGTCTAGCTTGGCGGTGACCATGTCAGCTTCCTTGAGTTGATGTATATCTCCTCCTCTCTTGCGAGCTTGATTACGTTCTTCGTTCTAGCTTTGATTTGAGGCCATCTTCTCACAAAGTGATGTTGCATCCGAGAGCTTAAGTGATAGGAAAGCTCCTCCAGCTGTGGTATTCATAGATTCATGGGAACTAGAGACTAGTCCATGATAGAAAGTTTGCATCAATAGCCAATCCTCAATTCCATGATGAGGACAACTCGTGATATAATCTTGAAAACGTTCCTATGCTTTGGCGAACAATTCATCATATTGTTGTTGAAAGCTTGAAATTTTCCCACGCAGAGCATTGGTCTTGCCTATAGGAAAGAACTTGGCTAGGAAAGTAGTGGTACACTTATCCCATGTAGTGTTGATATCTTTATTTGTGTAGAACCATTGTTTTGCTTTCCCCAAAAGTGAAAATGGGAAAAGGCGGAGTAGAGTAGCATCTCTCGATACTCCTTTGATCGTGAAGGTGCTGCAGATCTCTAGAAAGTGTTGTAAGTGTGCACGTGCATCTTCATGAGCCTTTCCATAGAACTGATTTGCTTGAACTATGGTGATGAGAGCAGGCTTGAGCTCGAATCCATTATCTCCAACATTAAATGCAGGTCTAGTGCGGATGTTGGCAGTGGTTGGGGCAGAGAACTCTCGCAGTGTCTTCTCGGCCATAGCTTCAAAAGCAATTGCTAACTTGGATCCTGATTGTTCTTCTTCCGATGTTTGAGCTTACTCTCCTAAAGAGTGAGCTTCAGCTGAGGGTGTTTTTGATTGTGATTCAATATTATCCCTTAGTTATGCAAACTTCGGCTTTCTTCGAAGGAGTTTCTCTGGATTTGAAGTGAAATTATTTGGAAGAGAAAACCTGTGCATTCATTTACCCTCCATAAGATACACATATAGATAGAAACAAGGGTAAACTTGTTTGAGTAAGGGGTTAATTGATCTTTATTCATATGCATATGGTTATCAATACTTCCTAAGTTTAGATACCTTCCCCGGCAACGGCACCAAAAAATGCTTGTTGACATTTCTAACATCATCACCAAGAACATAGGTTCTTAGCAATGGCGCAAAAATGTATGGTATGTAATTAACTTGTCTTTGGGAACTAGCCACTACCTTTTACCTTATACTCCTAATCATGGAACTAGGTTGTCATCCCCAATTATAAAGCTAGGAAAAATTAATGGTACTTATGAAATATTCTATTTATGTGTGACTAGGCAGAAATAACTAATGATGGATATGAAATTATAAAGAACAAATGATTCTACAAGTGGACAGACTAATATACCATTGTAGAATTTTACCTAGAGTATTACTAGGTTATCAATTTATATTTTTACCACTGGGAAGGTCTAGTTAAACTAATAATCTATAGTATTGATAATATGCATATGAAATGAATGAAGAAATTTAACCAACCAAGAACTCTACTCTTTAACAGGGGTAAGTCACATGATAAATATATATGGTAAGGGTAAATAGATTAGTGATCATCATTATTAAGTAATACTACCAATGTTACCAACCACAATGGGGCCATGAACAGGATGAGTTGAGTTCAGAAACCTCAGATATAACAAGATATCCTCAACCTGGCAATCCCTCCCTACCAAACCACTACATGGGGGAGGCCTACAAAGGACTCAATGGACCTATCACTTCCATGATCTACCCCACAACCCGACACAGATGGGGGCATCCGCAAATAAGCAATGTATCTAAGTACCACACCTACATACTACCTACCACCCGCCATATGATAAAATAGATGAGCGCTATACGAACATGTGCATGAACTCAATAGAAAACTAACTATACTAGATATATTGAAGTAGACAATGAACAAAGTGAACAAGAACATATTAATGAAGAATAGTGTTTCCTATAAATATCATACAACTGCAGATAAATACTATAATAGAGAAGAGAATAACAACTATACCAAACTCCAATCTCTTGACAACGTCAGGAATCCAAGATCGATTGACGTATCTTGACTTCCTCTACTCTCGATCTAACTAAGCTATGTTATGAACTAGAGAGACTCTAGATGAACTAGGGTTTGTGGCTCTGGATGACTAGATCTCAAATGACTTAGATTGAATGGATCTCTAGTACCCCCGGGGGGGGGGGGGGCTTTGCCCTCTATTTATAGCCCGGTGGGGTGAACAACGTCCGTTGAATCAAACCGACTTAATGTGGGGCCGAGATGACTCTTCAAAGGCGATGGAGGAACCTTCCAGAAGATGGTAGGAAGTGGGCCCAGGGCCAGGCCGACCGGCCAGGAGTGGGGCTTCCGACCCCACCTAGCGGCGCCACGTGGTCCGCTTCGCTCCTGTGTCTTCTGGATCCTTCGCGAGTTAAATGGTAACTATATCTCCACGGGATTTCTTCAATATTTATTTGGATTTGATTCCCTTTATTACTCTTTTATGGAATAGTCCCTAGAAAATAATAGAATACAAAAACCCATGAACATTGTCAGATAAAGCCCTATAATTCTCTATTTTCCGTATTGTTGATCAAATTATCATGTTTATAATTATATTAAATGTTGACGGTAATGACCGTCAACAAATGAGAAGATTGCAAGCATTGCCATCCAATACCCATCCTCTACACCAAAGCTCTTCAACAATTTGAGTGATGATGATGACCACCACACCCCTCACATTTGTCTCATGGCAAAGGGTGAGAATGTAAAACCCAAAGCCAAAACCCACTCTCCTTCTCATGATATATCTAGTAGTGATCTTAGTGGTAGCTCTAGTGATGATGGATCTAGTGACAAAGAAATTGATAATATTACTAGAAATATAGATCCTAAAATGAAAATATTTATCACTAAGTTAATAGAGAATTTAGAGGGTATCCAAGTTGAGTTGGGCAATAGAGAGAATGATCTTCTTGAACTTGAGAAAATGTATATTGCCAACAAGGAAGCTCTTAACGTAGAGAGAAGTGAAGTGGATTCCTTGCGCAAGGCCTTGGCCAAAGAGCAAGAAAACCATGCTCTCACAAAGAAGGGAATATATTCTCATCAACAAGTATTTGTGTCTTGGATGAAAAGCACCAAGAAATTGAGATGCAATATAACCTTCTTTGGGAGAGAAACTGACAACCCACTACCTTAAAGGACACCTCTACTCCCTCCACTAGTCAAGGTTGTGGAAAATGTTATGATCTTGATTTAAATGATTACTCCACTAACCTTTCAAATATGGGAGCTATGAGAAAGGAGATTGCTAGGCTAAATGATTTACTCAATGGTAAGTGCATGTATGAAAAAGAAATCAACAAGTGGCAAAGAGAATTAACCAAACAAGCCATAGTACAAGAAAGGAAGGCATCCTTTCTCAAGGATGGACATGGCCTTACTCAAGGTGGCAAGCAAAATGAAAGAAAGGTTGTACAAGGAGTTGAATGTGTTCAGTTTGTGAGCAGTGGGAAAACAGTATAGAGAGGCATGCATAGCTGGTGGCACAAGCCCAACCCTGAGCAACACAGCCACCTAAGGGCAGCAGTGCCACCCCCAGCAGAAAAGGGAAGGCCACATGCTCTTCCTCTCATCATGACAAGCACAACAAGAAGGTCTACATAGTGAAGAATGAGGTGTAGAAGCCAAATGGAACCATTTGGGCCACTCCAAATAGGTATTCATACCAATCAAGGGCCCAATGTAACGCCCCAGAGTCCAAACGGCTCAGATCCACTCTGCACGCTGAGCGAACCACACCCACCACCATCCCACTTAAGCTTTCGTCCTCGCTTCGCTTAAAAGGATTAACCCGGGGATGGTGGGATGGACTCTAGAAGCCTTATATGTTGGTCTATCCCACCTTAAACAACCAAGGTGGGACTAAACCCTCAACAATATCTCATTAACACACATGGGCCACTACGGGCCAAACGGGCCGGATGTGACATACACCCCCCCTCAAAGAACTCGACGTCCTCGTCGAGCCCAACATACCCACAACCGGGCAAACGATGACCAGGAACGTTCCCTCTTAGCACACGCGACCGTGCACCCAGTGTTGGCACATGTGACATGTCGTGCGCCCCGCAGAGCCTACACGCGCAATGAACCTACCATGTCCGCACACCTGGCCCGCACGCGCCCGTTGCCGCGAAGGTCGGCTCTGATACCATTTGTAACGCCCGAGAGTCCAAACGGCTCAGATCCACTCTGCACGCTGAGCGAACCACACCCACCACCATCCCACTTAAGCTTTCGTCCTCGCTTCGCTTAAAAGGATTAACCCGGGGATGGTGGGATGGACTCTAGAAGCCTTATATGTTGGTCTATCCCACCTTAAACAACCAAGGTGGGACTAAACCCTCAACAATATCTCATTAACACACATGGGCCACTACGGGCCAAACGACCCGGATGTGACACCCAAGCACCTCGACAAAGATTAAGTTCTTGCTTTATGTTGAAGAATAATAACAAGGGTGAAGTGATTGCCAAATATGTTGGCAATGATAGAAATGTTTATCTTAACACTTCCATTTGGGTTCCTAAGATTCTTGTTACTAACATGCAAGGCCCCAAGAACATTTAGGGACCTAAATCAAGGAACTAAACTTGTTTTTGTAGGCATACTTCTCCGGTGGATCAAGTTGGGTTCTTGATAGTGGATGTACAAATTACATGACCGGAGAAAGGAGTATGTTTTCATCATATATTTCCCTATGACTAACTCAATTGAGAATATTGCCATTGGAGATAACTCAAAGGGGGATGTGATTGGTCTTGGGAATGTTTCTATAACTCTAGAACATTCAATTTCAAATGTTTTGCATGTTGATTTGTTGAGTTACAACTTATTGTCCATTTTGCAATTATGTGAGATAGGCTACAATTATATCTTTATGGATAAGGGAGTATAAGTCTTTAAAAGGGAGGATTCCTCTATTGTCTTTACGGGTCGCTTGAAGGGCAAGCTTTACCTAGTTGATTTCAACAAAAGTAAATCCAAGCTTGAGACTTGTTTAGTGGCAAAATCTAGCATGTGTTGGCTATGGCATCACCGACTAGCCCATGATGGGTTGAGGAACTTGGCCAAACTTTTAAAGAATGAACACATCCTTGGACTAACAAATGTTCACTTTGAGGAAGATAGGATATGTGGAGCATGCCAAGCTGGAAAGCAAGTAGGTGTACCTCACCCACTAAAGAGCATCATGACCACTACTCAACTCTTGGAGTTGATTCATATGGATCTCTTTGGACTGGTTGCCTACATAAGTATCAGGGGTAACAAATATGGATTGATAATTGTTGATGATTATTCCCATTTTACTTGGGTGTTCTTTGTCTTTGATAAGTCCCAGGTACAAGAAAGGGACATTTGTGAGAAGAGAACAAGGGAATTCGGTCTTTTAATCAAGAAAGTGAGAAATGACAATGGGACCAAGTTCAAGAACACCAAGGTAGAAGAGTTTCTTGATGATGAGGGTACCAAGCATTAGTTTTCAGATCCTTACACCCCTCAACAAAATGGTGTAGTAGAGAGGAAGAATAGTACTCTTATTGATATGGCAAAGACAATTCTTGATGAATACAAGACCTCATATATCTTTTGGTGTGAACAATCAACACTGCTTGTCATGCTATCAACCGTCTCTATCTACACAAGAAGCTACAAAAGACTTCATATGAGCTTCTAACCAGTTTCAAACCAAAGGTGTCTTACTTTAGAGTTTTTGGGTTCAAAGTTTTCATTCATAACCAAAGACCCAAAACCTCTAAGTTTGCACCTAAAGTTGATGAAGGCATATTACTTGGTTATGGATCAAATGAGCATGCCTATCATGTCTTCAACAAAACCGTTAGTAGAGTTGAGATCATGTTAGATGTGACATTTTATGAATAAGAGTACTATTACTCATTTATTTCCTCCTTGGAACCTTTGAAGGTAGATCAAGCACTTGAAGATCCAAATTGGGTCAGGGCTATGCAAGAAGAGCTAAACAACTTTGAGAGAAATCAAGTGTGGACTTGGTAGAAAGACCCAAGACCAATGTGATAGGCACCAAGTGGGTCTTCAGCAACAAGCAAGATGAAAATGGTGGGGGTGACAAGGAACAAGGAAAGATTGATGGCAGAAGGCTTCACTCAAGTAGAGCACTTAAACTTTGAAGAAACCTATGCACCAGTGGAAAGACATGAAGCAATTCGGATGCTTCTAGCCTTTGCCACCCATCATGACTTTAAGTTGTACCAAATGGATGTCAAGAGTGTATTTCTCAATGGCCCAATACAAGAGTTGGTGTATGTGGAGCAGCCACCCGGTTTTGAAGACCCCAAGTTCCCAAACCACATCTTCAAACTCTAAAAGATGCTCTATGGGCTTATGCAAGCACAAGAGCATGGTATGAATGCCTTAAAGAATTCATGCTCAAGCATGGCTTTGACATAGGCAAAGCAGATCCTACTCCTTTACTCACAAAATCAATAAAGATATCTTTGTGTGCCAAATATATGTTGATGACATAATATTTGGTAGTACTAATGTTTCCTTTTGTGAAGAGTTTAGTACGATCATGACTAAGAAATTTGAGATGTCTATGATGGGTGAGTTCAAGTTCTTCATTGGTTTTCAAATCAATCAAATGCAGGAAGGGACTTTCTTATGTCCAGCCAAGTACACCCAAGATATGCTAAAGAAGTTCGACATGGTGAATGCAAAGCCTATCAAAACTCCCATGCCAACCAATGGACATGTTGATCTCAATGAGGAAGGGAAAGCTATGGAATTAAAGGTATATCGTTCCATGATCGGCTCTCTCCTTTACTTATGTGCATCTAGGCTAGACATAATGCTTAGTGTGTGCATGTGTGCTAGATTTAAAGCTAACCCGAAAGAATGCCATTTAGTGGCCATTAAGAGAATCTTGAGATATTTATTACACACTCCTAACCTTGGCTTGTGGTATCCTAAGGATCTAAGCTTGATCTAGCGTCTATTCAGATTCCGATTATGCCAATTGCAAGGTAGTGTTGGTATAAATTAACGCACATAGAGAAATCCGCAAGCGCATGGATATTGAAGTAGCTTTCACCCGGGAGTATTCTAGAGTATCGAGTTCCATGGGGAATGTAAAGTGTACTAGAGAACTAAGAACATCCAAGGAAAGAATGATTAAATGGGTAGAGAGGGATTTTAGGGTTTCTAGGTGGTTCTATCTAATTAAAGGCCCACTATACTTTGCTTACTTTGGAGCAACAGTACCTCCTCGACTCTCAAAAAATACTGGGAAAAAGGTAGTTGGGAGAGGTTGCCAAAAGCTCTACAAAAACATGAATCCGAACATGGTGGATTACAAAGGCCTAACAGAGCTGTCACCTCTGGGGCTACCACAACTATCCGTGAGATTGGACGCAAACTCAGGTAAACCCTAGTCTAGACACCACGTCTACACTAACACTTACTACTCTAGTTCCATATGAAAACTATATCACTCAATATGAGCTGAGATCCCATAAATAAAGTAAATGAAGAACAAAAATTAAATAAATACTTAGAAATAATAAACAAAGAACCTGGAGATTGCCCAAGACGAACCAATTGCTGCAAAAGTACAATGTTGAGGAAGGTCCGATAGATCCGGCTCCTCCTTAGCTCTCTCCTCCTCTCCACCTCTAATTACAACTAGATGAACTAAAACTAGATGAAGTAGAAGAACTAGATCTAGATGAAGTAGAACTAGACGACTAGAAACTAGACGACATTCAGAGGGACCTCTACTTCTACTTGGATGGAGGGTTGAAACTCTAGCTTTTGCTCTATAGGTAGATAAATGATTCCTGGAGGGGGGGGGGGTCTGCCCCTTTATTTATAGTTTGGTGGGATGAACCATAGCCCTTGGATCAAACCGACTTAAGCAACGACTTAGATTGGATCTAAAGGTCGGTTGGGAGGTGACATAGTGGAGTAGGACTCGAACTCCTCTAGGCCAGGCCAGCTGGCCTATGGATGGGGCTGGACGGCCCCACCTGGCAGCCCCTTGGCTCCTGCCTCGTTGTGGTGTCTTCTTGATCCTTCTAGAGCCTTCTCACGTAGGTTTCCTTGCCGAATACGATTTGTCCCGATCGGTGAGAGTTGTACCTTGATTCCAACTGCTGCTTTTCCTGTTTAATCCCTAGGAAATCTTAATTCACCATAGCTATGGAATTTTGTCAGTTTAGCCCTCCAACATATATTTGATGATGGTTCCGGCATGTTCTAGAGTCTTCCTAAGTTGAATTCCGTAGCAGGGTTGATATCTTAATCATCGGGATTCCAAATATGGCAAGTGATAGGTTCGTTTCGATCGGCTCGATGAGCTCTTCACAATGGTGTTCTCCAATTTCTTATTTGAGGTATTTTTATATAGTGAAACTCATGGAACTTGTTAGAATCAAATCCTACAACTATGCTTTATAATCTATCTCTTATCATTTTATGCAATAGTTGATGGTTATATTTGGAGTTTAGTAGCCATCAACAAGTAGACCAAAAAAGCACTTTGGGGATATGTCAATTCCTTGGACGGTCCCTGGTGTCTTGGAGTTCTAAAAAGTAAAATTGTGTAGCCCTTTCCACAACCGAAGCCGAGTATGTTGCAGCCAGTGCTTGTTGCAACTACTTTGGATGAGACAAACACTACAAGATTTTTGTAACAATCCTCAATTTCCTCGAAGGGAAATCCACAGATTACAACATAATATGATAGTCCCAGGAATACCAAGCTATCACATTATTAGTATACAGTTGATACCACAGTCATACATCGTGAATTACAAGTTTACAAGTATTACATCTTAGAGATTCTTACCCTACTACAAGAAGGTACTAGCGAAAGATGCACGCGATACGATATCAGAGTAGAAGCAACGTGCCAGTGGGTGAAGGCTCCTCCTTCACAGCCAACCTTGAGCGTAGGACAAGACCACCTAAACCTTCAGATCCTTGTTGTTGTCATCGAAGATAGCATCCAAACCTGATAAATAACTTTCAGTACGATTTGTACTGGCCACTGTTTCCCACCCTATGCTTTGCTTTTGATTTGTGGAAAGTGGTATGCAAGGGGGTAGAGAAGAGAATCTATATCTGGCTGTGGTTTTCCTATGCAAGTTTCAATATTAAGTAATAATAATATAATAGTAAGTTGTATATCAAATTTTAACACATTTCCCACACATCCATCCTATCCACACACATCTCACCACACACTCTCGCACTCTCTAGGAGACAAGGACAACTCCCTCTCGTCCTTGTCTCATTGGCTCACAGCCGGATCCTACAAAACCCACGGGGAAGAAAAGAAGGGACTCATCTCTCTAAAGCAAGTGAGGCGTAGGTAACGAGATGTCCATAACCGGGGACACGGCTATACGTATAGATCAATCAACTCCGCAGAGTGTGTACACCTGTACCCACAAGATCACCATCATCGACGCTGTACAACGCCTAGGTCGATAACGGGCTATCTCCCGATCCGGAACGATACCATCCTGCCACTCAGCCCTGGGGCTCCCCGGCGCACCGACAAACTGAGACTGGGAGACGCAACACCTGGCCACCATGGTACTGCGCATCTAGGGTGGTACGGGTTTCAACACCATCACCACCCACCCTTATCACCTAACAACCTGGCAGTAATGGCATCGTCCAAACCGATTGACATCCGCACCCCGCCCATTCAGGGACGAGTGGTGTGCACGAAAGGCTCATGGTTCTGTTTTCCCTTGCTATTCCAGATCCTAGGTGGGATCAAACAGGTCATCTTCTCAACCGGGGTCCTCCCCCATGCCATCACAGCACCTTTATCCCGGGGCTCGCCCCGGGATCTCCTCAAAACACATGTACCCGCCACAGGTACCTCATGTGGGGATGCCTAGGTCGCACCCCCGGCAAGACTCGTCCCACGGACTCGTCGTAGGACCTGTCTGATCAACTCAACCCTCACCACACACCCAAGACACATGCCAAGATCTCCCAAGTTGTTATCATTATAACGGCACATAGTGCCTAGTCACTCACAAACAATCCTCCACTCAGCATCACATCATAGACATAATGCGAAGTAGAAGTAAGCAGTGAGCAAGTAAGTAAAGCGAGTGTCTATCCTAACAACGGGTATGCAGGGGTAAGGTTGCGACAAGGTAAAGGCTTTCCAAGAAAATCTACCATGCAACGGGTAAAGGCTTTCCAAGAAAATCTACCATACAAGGTAAAGGCTTTCCAAGAAAATCTATGTATATGCATGTCTAATAGGATTCTACGAGGTTGGGTGGGACGTGGCACCTGTTCATAAAAGATCCATACTCATCCATATATGGTTGTTGCTCGCGTCGTTTGCCTCCAACGGGTCACCGATCCGATCAACTTCACCCTCGATGCAACTACCTTGACAAAGCGACAAACAAGGTAGAAACAATCAAACTCTAACCAAGATCCAAACTCTCAAAAGGTAGCGAGACGAAGAAAGAGCGGCTAAAGACAAAAGACACCAAAATACTTAGCCCTCGCGGTGGTTGTCCGCTTTCCTCGGGCTCAAAAGGAAATAAGAGTGGTTATCTGCTAAGCATAAGCTCGAGTCATGACCTTGAAATAGCCACACTTCCCGGGTTGATAGTGTCAACTTGTATGGCTTCAAGAGAAGGGGCCTAGACTCTAGCTTAACTTAAACATACACCACGGCTTGCGATCTTTTGATCCGGGTGTCATGGGAATTGACAGGAACCGAAAAGATTACAAGCAGGAGAGAAGACAAGCACAACAGGGGTCGGCCTTTGTAGCCTTAAAGCCCACAAGTCACAACTAAGCACGAACAAGAAAGAACGAACGACAACGCAAGATGCAAGAGTTGTGACTTGGTCCCATAGGCTTTGACTTCATGCCATGGAAATCGCCACAAGCAAAAGAGAATGGGACAAGAGAAATAGGTGAAAGATTGGCTAGGCCGTCCATGTCACATCCTTGGTAAAATGGTTTCTAATGGTCGATCGAGTCAACTCGCATGGTTCCAAGGACATGGCATAGACCATAGCTTCATGAACTAGAAGGGAGGTTGGAAATGGGGAAAAAAAGAAAAAGGGAAAGTGGTCTACTTATCCCAATCCACACGCCATGGCAAGGGTGAGGCATTGGAAACAAGCGACACACACAAGAGAACACACAACACCCAATCCACTTGTAGGGTACCACGACCTATGTGCACTAAATGGAACCTAGACACCCCTAAGGCCTTAGCAGTGTGGTTGTCACCGCAAGGAACTAAGAAGCACCACGGTCTAGAATGGGTACAATCACACAAGGGCTTGAGCACGAAAGTGCCAAAAGAGAGAATGGGAGAGAAAAGGATGCATCTTCCTTTGATCCACTCGCCATTGTATTTGACGGCAATCGAAGGAAAGAACAAAGAGATTGATAAATAAACACCAAAAGGAAAACAAGCAAGCAAAAAGGGGATTGGTTCCTCGACACTTCGATCATCACGTCATGGCAAAGGACATGAACCGAAGAAGTTGGAACAAGGGGGCTCAATCCCGTCTTACTGGATCGACGGGGATTGATAAGAAAGGAACAATCCCCACATTCTCTCAACCAACACGCCATGAGAAAGGACGAGGGTCGGAGGAATAGGGACACTGGCTCACAGTTCCTCGGACTACACCAACTCGTAGGGCACCACGACCTCTGTGCAACTAAAACGGTACAAGGCAATCCCTCGGGCTCTAGCAGTGTGGTTGTCACTGTAAGAACCGAAGAATACGAGGTGGTGGGAAAAGAGAAGCAAGGGAGGTAGAGTCCGATGGTCATTGCGAGACAACTCGCGGCCATGAGCTTTACCTACAGGAGTTGGCGTCCGAAGGTTCCATGATAGTTATCTCCTAGTTCGGCTCTAGCGGAGTAGGTCACGTGAGACTCGCCATGTGCGGGTAGGAAGCGCACCGTTATCGAGTCCACGATAGCCATGCCCTAGGGCCGATTAGGGTCACTAACAACCGTAGTTCTATGGGGAACCCACGACCGAAATGACCAAGCACGTCGCTTCTCAACTGGCTCGAAGGCTCGGTTCACATAGACAAACAAACGACAACAACACAAAACAGAGAGGCAACAAAACGGAGTAACTCACATCCATAGCAATATAGAAAGGTCGGCGTGAAGGCACGACACAGGCATATATAGATATATACCAAGTATAGATGATGAGTGCAACATGTATGAATACAATATAGGAGAGTTTTGCCGACGCCAAGAATGACGTCGGTAGGTTCCAAAGACTTGGCCTTGAACGGCAAAGCGATGACGGGTTGCCGCAAGAGTCGACGAACATCCGTGATAGGCACAGCAGGGACTCGCCCCCTGCATAGAAAGGATCACGACAGGATGGCCGGACATGGCTGCGGCTTACTGGACATGGCGGTAGGCGTCCGGGTGGTGGCGAAACTCCGGCAGATGACGCCGCAAGGCCGACGCTTCCCTGCAACAGAGAAGACCACAGAACGATAGCCGGACAGAACAACCACTGGGCAAGGGTCATCGGATCTCCAGCAAATCGTTCGGCAAGGCCGCGACTTCACTACAAGGTGAAGAACAGCGGCACGAAGGCCGGTCTCAGACTCGAGCGGCTACAACATGACAAGGGCAAAGCTTCTAGTGCTAAGTAGCTCACCGGTGGTGGAGGAGACATGGTGACTCCGGAGTGCTAAGGTCGTAGGGGCAGAGCTGGTTCGGGTGCTCCGACGAACAGCGATGCAGGGCCAGAGCCTCGCTGCAGCAGTGAAAAGTAGCGGTGCGAAGGCCGGAGTCAGGCCATAGCAACGGTGACAGGAAGAAAAGGTAGTGCCTTGGCTTCAGTGGCTCGCCGGGGTGGTTGCGGGAGGCAGCATGGTGGTGGTGCAGTCCGGCGATGAAGAAGAAGGCGACCTTGAGCCCAGCACAGTGGAGGCGGCTCTGCACGACCACATCAAGGACGAGACAGAGCGCAGTGTCGGAGCTCCTGCTTGGAGTGGCCACGAGCTCCGCCCGGGGAGGCAGTGACAAGGCATCGGGCGACGTCGGGTGCGAAGCCGGCGCGAGCACCAAGGTTGGCCATGCCATCGGGAACGACCATGGCGCATCCTGGGTTGCTGGGCGATGTTGGGGGCAACGGACTCGATGCGGTCGATGCCGTGGATGGCATGGCGGTGGCGCAGAGGTGACGGGGTCATAGCGCGGCCAGGCAGGGCGTGGCTCACCCGCGGGCGGGTTCGTCACGGCCACGACGTGGGCTTGGTGAAGCGGAGTAGAACGATGAGCAGCCGACGAGCTGAGGGAGGGACCGAGCTGGTGGACCGGCTCCTGTCCATGGTCACGTTGCCATGGCGAGGACAACGTCGTGGGTCCGGTGGGGGTTGGGGTCGAAGCTCCGGTCGGCGAGGCAAAGCATTGCGTGCGGGCGACGGAGTGGTGAGGTGGGAGTGGCACGCCGTGCAGGGGAGGAAGAAGAGGAGCGGCAGCGCGGATGGCGGAAAGGCAGGGCATGTGGCTGCTGCGGCTTAAGTAGGCGCGACGCTTAGGGTTTCGAGGGTTGCTAACCATCCTCGTCGTCCGTGCAGGAGCGAGGACACACGGCGTGCATCCCGCGGCTAGGTACGGACACCGAGGCGGGATGTGGGGCTGCGTGCTTGAGCGGCGGAGTCACGAGGCGTGCATGTGAGGGCAGAGCGGAGGGCGCGCGATCGCGCGGCGCGGTGCACGTCGCGTGGGTACGTGCGTGCAGTCATGGCGGCGGCGGCGGGGAACTGGGGGCAGGGGCGCATCCCCTAGGGTTTCCAAGCGCAGGGGCACTCAGCTTGGGCCAGCTGGGCCTTCCTGCTTGGGCTGGGCCTTCCATGCGCAAGGGAGGCCGAGGCCGGTTGGGTTGGGCCTGGTGTGCCGTGCATGAGGGAGGAGGCCGGCTGGGCCAGCGACAAGGAGGGAGAGGTGACGGGCCAAAGCTGCTGCTGCTTTGTGGGCCTGCGCGAGATGGAGAGGAGGGGAGGGGAAAATGAGGCAGTTGGGCTGAGCAGCTTGAGAGGAGAGAGGGGCTTTCTCCCCTTTTATCTTTTTACAAAACATATTTGGTAGATATCAGAAATGGATTTGTGAGGAAAGGAAAGGAATTTCCCTTTCATGAGTCAAGGAAATTTGGGAGGAACTCCAAGAGGATTTGAGAGAATATTTGCGAAAGGAAATGAAATAGTGGAAAAGATCTCCTCTTTCATGGCCAATGGATTTGACAGGAGTCCAAAGGGAGATTTAACTCAAGGTGTTTGATAGAGGATGAAAAGAGATATAGCAAGAATTTATAATGGATTTGTGCACTCCAACACGGAATAGAACTCGAAACCTAAAACCAACTCAAGAACCAAAACATTCTCCTTCAAGCAAAACTCAAGGCCTGAAACCGACACGAGAGCAAAGGCACTCTCCTACAACCAAACCTATATGCGCGCAACGATTCATTGGTAAACTCCTCTAGGGTTAGCTCGGTTTGACCTACCGACTACATGCATCACACATAACAAGAAAAGTTTTTGAAAGTTCGGATTTTTGGTTGTTAGAAAACCCCGGGTTGTTACAATTTTGGATGTCATTTTACCAAAATTCCACTCCTATGTTACAATGAGAGTGCAATTAAACTTGCAAACAACCCCGTAAGCCACTCAAGAACCAAACACATAGAAATCCGACATCACTTCTTGAGAGATCATGAACTCAAGGGAGATATTGAAATTAGCCATGTTTGCACCAAAAAACAACTAGTCGATATCTTCACTAAGCCACTAGACGAGTCAAGGTTTTGTTCTTTGTGAAATTTGTTAAATATACTTGATTCTCATAATGTGGTTTGAACTATAGCACACATCTGTTTGACAACCTAAGAATGTAGGAAAAGTTTGTGAAAAGTTCCAATTATGTGTTTCAAAATGATTTTCAAAAGGCCACCTAAGACTCGTGACCATTGTCTGTAATGTTAAATGCTTACTCGTCATGACACTTAGATATATATGTCCATAATCATTATAGAGAAGGGTCAAACAGAAATTAGCTTATCCCCTGCCTGTTTCACAGGTCGTCAGTGCCGCCCTTAAAGGCCGACAATGCGACCCTTTAACCCTTCACGGGTTGTTTTGTGAAATTTGGTTGAGTCATGGGCCTCATTAGAACCTCTCTAATGTTATAACCACACAAATCCTCCCTCTTCCTTTCAACCAGAACCACCCAGCACATCTCCTCTCCTCCGTAGAGGTGCCCTAGGAGCTCCATTGCCGCCCTTGGCCGGCATTGCCGCTCCTTCTCCCTCCACCAAGCTCTTGCTATGCCATTTTTGGTCTTGCTGCTTGTGGAAGGTATCCCTCTCCTCTTTCCCCTTCAATCCAACATTTGGAAGCAAGGTGAAACCCTAACCATAACTTGTTTTGGCTCAATCTATGCAATGTGATGGTTCTGGCCAGGGATTCATGTTTCTAGGAAGTGTATGACGGGATAGGAACAAGGTTTAGGGGTTAGATTTGGTCAATTAGGATTTTCCCTTTTTTGGGTGAATAGGGAAAGGGCGATAGTGCTGCCCAGGGGGTCAACAGTGTCGCCCCTAGAAAATTCAACCTGCTAATGTTCTGTTCATCTGGTTAGGAAGTTCCAAAAGGGCAGGATTTAAACCTTAAAGCCTTGTTTCAGTTCTTAATATACCTAATCCTTCAAATCCGTGGCTAGGGCATCATGTTTTGGATTATAGACTATGATTCTAAATCTTTGACAAGGTGTAGAAGTAGTTGAAACTAGTGTTTACCTAGAGAAGGAACTTTGGAAAGAGTCCATTGGAGCAACTGAGGGCGGCAGTGTCGACCTTAGGGAGTAGCAGTGCCACCCTACCTCTACTTATTCAAACAACAAGCTTCAAATTGGGTTACTCTCTAAATTTCCTCCTTTGCTTAACCCTTGTTTACAACTTCATCTACACACTATCATATATAGTTTCTTATCTAGTCTTTATATGTTGCATAGATGGACCATGGTGACGGAAGCGTAGCCAGCGCTAGGAGAAGGAGGGCAGGAAAAGAAGCAAGCCGCAGAGCAAGGGGTAGAGTTGAGATGCCCTATGATAGAAGTGATGCCTTTGCTCAAGAAGAGGGAGATCAAATGGAAGGCTACATCATTCCTACATGGCCAGAGTCACCTTTACACATCTTGGAGTTTGATCACAACTATATTAGGGACAATGATAGTGTATTTGAGCTCTATGCACCTTAAGATATATTTAGGCATGTAGTGGTTGACTATTCCAGGAAGTGAAAAGCTACTACTAAGGCAAGGGAGACAAATCCTTATACATCTCGTGTTGATTATGTTACCTTTTGTCGTATTCTTGGTTTTGGGCAGTATCACAGGAGTCTCACTAGAATTCATACTGGACCTCATACAGTGAGTCATATGTGGGAGGATCGGGATCTAGTAGTGGTAGATTGGTTTAGGACCAAGCTCAAGAGTCTTTACTATATCATTAAGAACTTGATCAGTGTCACTCTTAACCCAAAGGACAATGCTACTGATCTTAATGTTTATATCACCAATGTGTTGTCCTGTTTTCCCAATAGTAAGAGATTCAGCATTCCTAGGTTCATTTGGGTGGTGTTGGCCATTTCTTTGGATGATGGTAGAAGAGGGCTGGCCTATGCTCCTTATCTGATGTTTGTGATTGAGAGGGTGATAGGAGTCAGATATCTTAAGGATTGTGAGCATACTATCTATAAGATAAAGAAGACTCGTGGAGGTGCACCAGGAGCTCTAGTACCACTAGTTGTACCTTCCACAGGTGGAGGTTCGTCCCATGGTAGGTAGGATATTCCAGAGTGCTCATTCTCTCTCTCGCACTTATGTTAGATCCAAGGGTGGGAGGAGAATGAATAAGTTTGGTGAGTGGATCAAGACCATTTTCACTACATACACATATCATGCAAGGATCACCTATGAGAACAAGGTGGCAAATAGAGAGGCTATTAGGGATGCTAGGGAGTTGGCCGGTCTTCCACCGCTTGCACCTATAGAGCCACCCCCTGTGTTTCATAACTTGACAGGAATATCTGTGTTCAGTGATGATGATGATGATGATGATGAGCAGAAGGAGATTAGAGAGCAGCCGTATGATCATTCTCAGTGGGCACCATATCAGCAGGTTTACGGGAGGAGGCCTCGCTAGCCGCAGGATCAGGAGACATCTACTGCTATTCCACCACGCCGCTCAGCTCATTTCACCTTGACAATACACACCTAGGGGCGTGCTCGCATCAAGAGCGATGAGGAGTGATTGGTTCTCCTTCTCTTCTCTTCTCTTCTCTTTTTGGTACTTGATGCCAAATGGGGAGAAGTTTAAGGGGTCAATTCATTTTTGATGTTGCAGGAGTTTCATGTCGTATCCATTGAGAGTAATTGTTAGGTTGTGAGTTTGAGTGTCGTTTGAAAATTATATTTATGTAATAAGACACCTATTTGACTTTGTTTGTCTTGGATATGGACATGGTTTTAGCTTGTCATATTTTGATATTATGGTGTATTAGATCCATTATAACTGCTGTAGAAATCTGGATGTTACCTGACCAGTATAGCCAGGTCAGTAGTGTCGCCCTGTGCTATACTAGACATGGTTGAGTGCTCTATTCTATATACTCTATCATATGCATCACGTATATTATTGTGACACTTATTTAGAGCACCCCACAACAGGCATGGATGTATCAGGAGGCCCCAAATCACTTATATGTGAACATTGGTGTTTCATAACAATTTGAGAATTCAAATCTCAGTTCACATATATAGGGGGAGTTCTCTACATCCATGACTCATAAATCTTAGAATTATGATTTACCTTTTGTAAGGTTAAATTGGGTTGTCATCAATCACCAAAAAGGGGGGATTGAAAGTGCAATCAAGCCCTAATGTGAGTTTTGGTGTTGATGACCGCTTAATTTAAGAACTAATGAGATTTATCGAGTTGACAAGTAGGTAATCATGAATGGAGGAAGTCTTATAGATGGTGGAGGTACCTCAATTCTTATGGTGGTTGTACCAGCTCATAGAGGTTTAATTCATTTATATTTTGAATATTGAGTTTAGGAAAAGCTATACTATTAAGGGGGATTCTAGAACTGTTAAGTCAAATGTTGAACCAGATGCTCACATTCAAACATTGACATACTCATAACTAGCCCAGACAGCAGTCCAAATCCTAACAACAGCAGAGCCGTCTGGCTAGGGAGGCAGTGCTGCCCTTTGAATCCAGTGATTTTTCCAAACTATAAATACCCATTGGAAAGGTCTCCACCTCACCAGTCACATACCTCTTTGTCTTCCTTAGAATCTAACCATTGCAGACAGAGCTCTCTCCCTCTCTCTCACTCCATTGTTGCTCCCTTCACTCTCCAAGCTCCTTCACCATTCCAACCAGTAAGCTTGAGAGAAAAGACAACAAAACACTCCTAGAGAGAAGATCCAAAGCTTCCCAAAGTCTAAGAGCAATTGGTTCACGTTTGGCCTGCGGTTCTAGGGTTTGCCACTCTTGGAGCTTGCTCCTAGCCGGCTAAGCATCACCCTAGAGCTTTCTCCTCTCTTGTGGCAGCCTAGGGAGGTTTGCAAGACCCTTTTGTAGCTAAGATATTTCCCATCACTTCAAGGATTAGGTTTTGTGATTTGAGATCGAGGGGGAGTTTCAAAGCTCCTTGCCTTTGTGGCTAAGCCTCAACAACGTGGACTTTGCTGGTACTCTAGTTTTACTTGTTGCATATACTTTGCTAGGGTTTGTAGTTTCAATTTGAGCTAGAAAGACTTTTCTGTGGTATCCAGTCTTTGAACTGGACTTTACATTGAAACTACAATATTGTGCTACTAGTAGTATCTAGTTTCTTACTGCAAAATCTTATCTCGAGCAAGTTATTTTCTAGAGGTCGGCAGTGCTGCCCTTGTAGGTCAGCAATGCTGCCCTGTGATCTGATTTTAGTTGGATATAAATTTTTATAGGCCTATTCACCCCTCCCCTCTACGCTTAATACCCTTCCAGAGATCCTACATGTTTGCAAAGTATAAGGTTGGGGGAAGTTGAGCAAGACCAAATTGTCTAGCCACAAAGCAATTATTGTAATATTCATATGTTGGGAAAAGATCTGGATACCCTCCAACTTTTCTTCGACTGTGCTAGAAATCTTCTGCTATTGCACATGGTCTGATGAAAGTATTGAAAATGGTAGTGGCTTCATCATCTTCACAACCCACATCAAATCTGAATTGGACGTGCTTGTGAAATCATTTTTAGTGTTTTCATCATCATACGGAAGCCACACTAAGTGCTCTTGGTTAAAGCCTCCATAGAAAAGTTTGAAAAGTTCTCCCCTACCAAGGTTGAGTGTATATCTAATGTCGCTTTGCCATAATTCAAACACCTTCCGTGTGTGTCTGGCCCTTGATATTATTTAGGGCAAGAAAGAAATCGGAAAGACAGTTGTTTGAAATTAGGCTTGACAAATTTGAACATGTAAAGATTTAGCCATAACTGAAGGAACCACCATGAACCAGTAATAGTCCATTTTGCTTCTCCTTTCAAGATTTTGGCAGCTGCCATGTTTAGCAGGTTGTATAAAGACCGTAAAAGCAGTTTGCCCATTTGGATTGAATTAATGATTGAGAGACGCTCAGCAAGGTGTTGATGGTTGAAGGTTGGTCCAACAGAAGATCCATAAAAGAAAAATTATTTCCAGCCACATATTCAAAAAAGCAATGTGTTCTTTATCATCTATTGTTGGAGTGTGACCTTGGAAATTCTGAATGTATTTCAGCCAGCTCGAATTATCAAAAATCTTACCAAGTCTTTTGGAACCCTTGCTCAAAAAATCATAAGGGCTAGTTGACTCAGTGATGGAGAGGCCTATCAACATATAAACGTCTACCAAGGTGCGGGTCATTGGGCCATGGCCAAAGATGAAGGCATTGACAGAAATAGACTAGAAGTAAGTAGCAGCCATTAGCATTAGCACACTTTTCTTCATATGTGATAATGAGAGATTGATACATTGGGAAATGTTTGAATGTTCCCAAATTGGGGCTTTCTTGAAAGATACCCCATGAAGCCAATTTCTACAACCTTTGGGAATACTTGACCAAGTTCTGAAGGTTTAACTCCATTCCTCTGGATTTATGGTCGAGATAGTTGAAGGGAATTTGGTTTGTTTCTTGGGTGATGAATTCTTTGGGATATGGGTCACCCATAGTGATGAGGACATCGCCATGATGGAGTCGAGGACGACTCCAATTCAAGAAGGGGAGGATGATGAGGACATCACCATGCTGGACACGTCTACGCCATCGTCTTGTCCAAGTTGCAACTCATCTCCAACTCAGCTGCCATATCGACTTCGAGTCTGTTTCAGAGTCCAGGACCAGCAAGGAGTAAAACGGATGCTCAGGATGCATACGGACTCCGTTTTAGATGATTCACCCATGGTTGGAAAGATAATTTCATAATGAAACCAATAGCATTGGTTTAAGGTCCAAATTTATTCTGAGTCATCGAGAATCGTCGAAACAAGTCAGCGTCCAGAATCTGTTCATGTGTTGCGTCACTGTTTTTGGTCCGTTGGGCTGTGTATCTTCGTTGAGCCCATTAGGGGGGCACATCCAGGGGTGGCGACGACCCTTAGACCTATATAACCAGCTGCCTCCGCTCTCGTTAGGTTTTGGGTTTATTTTAGAGTTTAGTTTTCCATCGAGAAACTTAATCGTTCATTGTAACTGTGTCGATTAGTCCTTTTACAGTGATCCAGGGCCCCTGTTATTGATCTCCTCCACTGTGTCGATTAGTCCTTTGGAACCGAGTTCTTGAACCCTCTATTGATATTCACTTCAATCATATTTGCTATTTTAGATTGCGTGTTTATACCTTCTTGCTTGTGTTCTTCGATTCTCTTGCAGGAAAATCCTTCTTGGCGAGGTCAATCAAGTTGTGCTTGGTTGATAACCAATGGAGCAGTGGTGTAATGGTTGTAGGGTTTGAATCGTGTCTGATTTGAAGCCGGATCGCGAACGTCGAGATCTCCATCAATCGAATTTACCGGTTACCTCACGGAAGATCGGGCCAGTCCTCATCACATAGGCCTCAAATAATACACATCTTGAGCTATGAATGTGGGAATCAGTAGTTCTCCTTGGAGTGACTAAAGAAGGGGGAAAATGACCATATCAGAAAATCTTCATGATATAGGAAATACGAATGAAAATGGAAGTCCGGAACATAGTCTGTGGTCGCCATGAGTGGAACAGGGGCCAATTTCGCCATCTGAAGCTTTGCTCACAAATAGAGGCGGCGGTTAGGGTTTGAAGAGATTAAGTTTGGTTGATGAGTATGAACAACTCTTGACAAAATCTAATTCAAAGCTAAGAGCATCGAGGTTTGAAGGTGCAGAAAAGAATATGCTCAAATTTTAGAATAAAATTAATTTTATCCAAAATTGGAGGCATGTGTTTACGCCAAATTTTGGGTTCTGCTGACGGGGACACAAAGGCATGATTCTTTCAGAGTTGAATAGATATTGGACATCGGATGCTGTATGAAGGATCGACTATTCTTTGCAAAGATCGGTTGCTTGCCGTAGACTGGGTACTAAATGACTCGACTCCGGTATCAAAGGATTTGCACTTGGGGAGATAACACAAGATATGTCGAACTCTACAAGAATGGAAAGAGTAGAGTTCAGGTTACCTATAGTTATAGAAGGAATAGTTTATTTTTCGGTATTGGGTAATGAGTCTTCTTGTTCGACTAGGACTTGGTTTGCGCCTAGGATATAAATATGTAATCCTGGCTATTATAAAAAGGCATCCAATCAATTAAATACAAATCAACTTGACACTAATTCTTAGGAGTAGGAGTAAAAGGAGGACTAAATATGATGAATCTTCTCTTCACTTTTTTTTGCGGGTAAATCTTCTCTTCACTTTGTACTGGACACTACTTAATGATTACAAATTAGCCAAACACCCTTATATTTTACAGTAAAAAAGAGAGGATTGGGTATTTGTCGGGGAAGGTGAGGCGCGCGGTAGAGCTGCCAAGAGTGGGGATGGGCGAATAATTAATAGCTCAGCCCCATATCTCCAGTGTTAGTTGGAGAGCTAGTAGCTAGGATCGAGCAACAGTGTCGACCATACACTACTACAGAAAAGGCAATCAGTGCCAGTTCAAAACCCCCCTACAGTGGCGGATTTTGAATCGGCACTGGCGAATCGGCAGTGATGAGCTCATGCCATCACTGCCGGTTTGTGTTACCAACCGGCAGTGATGCTTGAGCCATCACTGCCAGTTTGTTTCACCAACCGACAGTGATGCTTGAGCCATCACTGCCGGTTTGGCATAACCGGCAGTGAATGTAGGATATCACTGCCGGTTCTAAGTGATCCGGCAGTGATTTAATTTTTGTAATTTATATTTATTACAGAAACCATCAACATTATATTACAGAAACCATCAACATTTATATTACAGAAATTCATAGATATGTCTTAAACTTATTGTACATACAAATGAGATTACAACATATAATTAGAGTCCAAGTCCAAAGAACCCATTACACCATAATTATAAATTAAACTACTGTCCACAAATTGGTGACAAAATAAATCATGTGGCAGCACCTAATTGCACCCAATTCCAGCCAATTGCAATGCCATCTACCAGCACTTCGTGCTCTACCAAATTTGTGCATAACTAAACCTACAATGCACGTACAACACTTTCATACACACACCAACTAACAACACTTGGTGGTCAACCAATCCGTGCAAAACTAAACCTACAATGCACGTTACACACCTTCATACACAGACGTGTGACCTTCATTGCATACCCCAAATAGCAGTGGCAACTAACTCCCTTATGGCACTTGTTCCAGCGGCAGCATTGAAGTGAACCCAGTTGGTAATAGGATACACGGTACCTAATCCATGGTTAATTTCCCACAAGTAATTGTCCATTGCAAAAATTGAAATCAGGACCCATGCTTGCTTTTCCCTGGAATAACCAGGCAACCCCTCCAGGAGTTTCCACCTTTCTTTGGTAACCCCAAAACGACGCTCTATGACATTACGCAGGCGGCTGTGCACATAGTTAAACTTCTCTTGTTTATTTAACATGCCTGCATCAACACCTTCGAATTCATGCAAATGGTACCTTGTATTCCGATATGGGGTCATGAATCCTTCCCACTGCATGTACCCAGCGTCCGCCAGGTAATAGCGTCCTACAACAAATGACCAATTCCAAATTACAGGTTAGTGATACAACATATGTACAAAACATGTATAAGCATGTGGATTGTAGATGTTAGTAGCATGCAATACCCTGAGGAGGATGAGGGAAACAAGGATCCTGCAAACACTCCCTCAAAACTGCCATGTCGTGACAAGCGCCCACTTTCCCGGCCGCAACATAAGTGAATCGTCCATGCATGTCCACAATGGCGCAGACATTGAACGAAGCTTGACCTTTCCTGTTAATGAAATCATTTTTGACAGCTTGACTGACTTCTACTTTTATGTGTGTGCCATCAATTGCCCCAATGCAGCCATCAAACCATGGTCGATATGGCGCAAGTTCGTCATGCACACCTCCATATGTCGGGTCCACTGGACATAAAATAGTCTTAGCCCACCTAAACATGACTTTTGCCACAAATGTTGTCTTCCTACTTAGTGTATCTAAAGACCGTTCAAATCTATCCTGACACTCTCTAATGGCAGCCCCGTGAGCGCAGGTCCATACATACAAACCCAAGGCTTCTACATAAGAAAATTCATTTGTTCTACGTAGCCCAAACTGAAGTAACTTGTCATGCAGGTTCATAAAAACATCCGGTGTCATCCGCAAATTATCAAAACACCTTCTAGGGTTATTCAAATTCAGTTGCATCCATTGAGCCCCAGTCAGTCTAGGTATTAGAGCTGCAAGGTTTACCGTGCCTTGCTGTTGTGCCTGGAGCTCCTGTATCACTGTCAACACAAAAAGGACCTGCGTCATTGTCTTCTTGTCCACATCTTCCTCAGTTTCGACATCCATCACCTTGGGTCGCCTGAAAAACAGACAGTTCATTAGTTCAGAAACCATAAGCAACAAGGCTGCATGCGCCATAGTTCCATGCATAACATTAATAGATGTGACGAAGAACAATCAGCAAACTCTGAACATGTAATTTAAACCATGCGTGACATATCTAGCAACAAGTAGTTCAGTCACACGACTTATTACACAACCGAACGAATAGTTTTGCACCATATTACATTGTAGGTAACAAGACTGACTAGTACATGAAAAACAAACAAAACAGTAACAGATACACTCATGAAGGAAAACTGATACACTTGTGACTGCCACGCTGTCGAGTCGTAGCGCTACTAGTCCTTCCTAATGGTCCTCCAAATCGTCTTCACGAACTCAGTTTGCCCCACAATAGAGAACATATCTAGATAGTTTTCTCGATGGTTCAAGTCAGCTATGACAGCCAGGGTCTGGTGGAAGAGAGGATCAGCCTCGTCAACGCCGTCTTCCCTGAGAACCTGAAGGACCTTTTTCCTATCAGCTCTAGTTCTTGCAATGGCCTATTTTTTGGTGGCGCCATCAATCAGAGATTCTTGCATAAAAACCATTGCATCTGCCATCGTGGGTGTCTTGCTACTCTTCTTGCTTGGTGGGCTGGAAACAGAATGCTCTCTGGTGCGACATCTAGACGCCTAGCCACCACTGCGGTGGTCAGCAGGAGGGTTGTCAGACAGATCTTCAGGTGTGTGTGGGCTATCATGAGTGTGGGTGGGATCTTGATGATGGCCACCAGCTGAGATCAGGTCACCCCTATCATGGGGTGTGTGCCCGAATAGGGTGAACAATTGCTCAAAGCAAGGTGGGCGTTTGTACTTCTGACCAGCCGGCTGGCTACTCTCCTGCACGTCATGAATGCAAGGGAACGGTGTCAATTAGTTAACCTAAACCCAAAGACGGTAGTGGATTGACACTAGGAAGGATTAGTTAGTACCCCGTTCTTTGTGGCATACCAACTTGGATCTACCGCGACCTCGCCAGATGCAGGGTCGCGGCCTAACCCAGTGTGCTTGTTACCGTCACGCCAATTGAAGTACGACCGTCTCAGCTCGCTAAGCTTGTTCTGGAGTTGCTTCCTGCTGTACCCAAGGCTAGTGGACTGATTGAAAGCAGTTTTAATATTGGTCCATCCAGTGGAGGTTGGCCCTTTGTCCCCCCAATGGCATAGGTCTTTTTGTGTCAGAATTAGATCCAGCGGGATGGACAGGGTGCGCTCATCCCAGGCAGCACGGTCTTGAGTCATCTGAACACAAGTATTTGATTGCAAATTAATATGGCTGCGCTATCGGTACTACATAATCAGACTAAGAGCATTACGATAAGGTGAAGCATGCATTGCGAGGTTGTGGTCCGGATTGAAGTACTTGCCTTGTCGGTCAGGCGGCGGCGTTTGCTGCCAACGTGGAGGGTGGATACTGATGAGAGTATGGGTTGTCCCAATCTTTCGGTGGAGATAGATAACTTCGATTTGACTGGAACGACGTTCACGATCTGACTACAACTATCCAAGGACGCTGCGCCTTAGCGATCGATACACCAATTCCAGCGGTTGCTCACGATCTTGCGGATCACAACCAACCAAACCACTAGGGTTATTCCTGCAAGCAATCGAAGAACAAGCAAGAACAAGTAGAACAAGCACTCAATTGCAAATAAGAGATGAAGGATCAGATGTGATACACACGAAGGTGGGGTTCCGAATCAAGTAGAACGGATGGTCTAGTCAACACACGCGTCTACAAGGAAGTAGCAGCAGCTAAACTTTCATCTAAACAAAACCCAATCTGTTTGTGGCGGCTCTAGGGGGATATAAGGAGGAGGGAGGACGACCACAAGGGTCCTAGTGTCGTCCTACAACCCTAGGATGAGTCCCTAATAGACTCAACTTGATACACGGGCCATCGGCCCAAAATAGGGTGACACAGCACCGTTGGCAGAAAAGATCTCGGTATTAAATTGTCTACTGCGCACGCATCTGATAGGATATAGGTATGAGTCCGGACCCATTGGAAAGTAGACTTGATAACCTTTCCAAAAATTCCTATAACGTCCCAATCGGAGTCCGTATGAAGTCGTGGCAACCGTCGCAAGTTTGGACTCTTCTGCAGTCCGAATTGAACTTTCCAAAACGTATTGGACTTGGACTCTTTGTTTCCTTGGATCCAATATGCCGTGGTGGCCTGGTGGAGAACGTTAGGAACACTTGGATTTGGTCCCCAATCAACTTCATTAACCATCCATGCTTTCCATATGCAATCTAACCCTTCCTTGATCCATGTAAGCAATTCTGAAAATGAAAACATACAGACTTCATAGTGCAGCACCCATTCATCAAATGTAACAATGATAAACCTCATATAAAATGGTTTCACCTTTGGTATAGAAGTGGTTGGCATGGTCATATCTAAGCCAGTGATGTCCTCATCATTCTCCCTTTCTTGACAGCAAACCGTCCTCGGTTTGACTACTCTTGGAGAATGTGGTGTAGGTAAAAGCAAACCGGGCTCCCTTTCTTGTTTGTTATCCTGTTTCTGCATAATAGAACTAGAGAAGCTCGACATGGCATGTTTATAATTATTGCATACCTCTAATTGATCAAATCTTTTCACAATAAAAGAAGATTGCAGAACTGAGCAAATGTAAATTCGATGTACCATATACTCCTCTTTACAATTATATTTGTCAATAGCATGAAAACTGATATTAGAAGAACATGGCAATTCAAATCTAGCAATCAGATTATTCTGCAAATCGCTAAGCTCACAATGATCCTTGAACTCAATGTACCCTATTGTATGTAAAGATGAAAACAATTGAACTTCTTCTTTTTCATTTACAATATGAACAATATGCTGGAATTCATCACTCATTGATTTAGAATTTTTAGCTTTATTTGGTAGTTGTGGTATGGATATAAGTAAATCATTATCACACAACTCTTCTTTGTCACATGGAATATCAAGCATATGAAAGTGTGACAAAGGAAAATCAGCGGTGGGTTCCACTATTGGTTGATCTAGGATATCAAGATTAGTGGACAAATGCAGTTCAACTAAAGCGTGCTCACCTTGATTTATGTTACAACCATCTAACTTACCATTGATGCTCTTCGCAAATGGTGTTCTTGCAGCTAGATTCATGCTCTCGTTTAATATGTCACCTCTAATCTCAGATTGATCAATGCCCATTGGTATATTGGCATCCGCTTGCTGCAAATTGTTAGTAATAGGAGAGACATATGCTTCTATAGTATTTGTGAGATCTATTTTTAGTGTTATTTCAAATTCACAAGCAAGATCAAACAACTCACCAAAAGTCTTATAATGTTTATCAACAAGGATATTCTGAATTTGCACATTAAGACCTTGCAAAAATCTATGTTCTAGAAACTCATCGTTTTCTTCAAAGCCACAACATAGCAAACATAATTTCAGTCTATCTAAGTATTCTGCTACAGTTTTGTTTTCTTGTTTTATAGATTGCAATTTTCCATATAAAATATCAGAATAATAGATAGGAACAAAAACATCTCTAAAATGTCTTTTCATATCTTTCCATGATTGAGGAGCATTAGCAAATCTACAAAGGTGTTTCCACTCAGTTAAAGCATACTTAATAAGAACACTTGAAGCAACTTTAACCTTTTGTTTTTCAGATAGATCATACTTTTTAAATTCCTTGTCTACATGTAGCTCCCATTCAATATATGCATAAGGATCATAGTTTCCTTCAAAATAAGGTAGTGCAGATTTTATTTTATCAAACCAAACATCACATACCTCATGAGTAGCATGGTTATCACTTGTCACACCCCTAGCAAAGTGATTGGAATAGACAATCTGATCATCTCCAATTTCCATGTAGATTCCTGTCATGATTAGAACAAAACAAGAAATATACACAGTAGTATTTATGTTCCTATTAACTAGTAGGATGTGGTTGCTGTAATTCTCTCACTCTAAACTCGATCAAACAAATTCTTACAAGTTCTTACCCAGCAAAACAGGGGGGTTGCAACAACCAGCAAGTCGGAAACCTTGGATGTAGTGTATCGACACCGTAGCAACAACACCTGTCAAGCTGTATCCGGATATGTGGAGCTATAGGAGGGCTAAAAATAATATGCAAGGAAGTACTAGCACCACATTAGTCACAAAAGCAAGTTGAGAAATTGTTCAACGGAGGTACCTTGCTGGTCCTAGGCTAGACCGTGCTAGAGACGCAAGCCTAGACACAAATGAAGTCACGGTAAAGCAGGAAAAAGGCACAAGAACATCACACTCTCCTTCTTTTCCTCCTCTCTTGTTTTTATTTTTTTTTCTCTTTCTCTTTCTTCCTCTTTCTTTTTTTCTTTTCTTTTCTTTCTAGTTTTTCTTCTTCTTTTCTTTTACTTTGCACAACTAGCAAGAATCTGAATCTTAACAAATCAGATTTCAGTAAAGCAATTTACAAAGTGTTTCTATTTCTTTTTAGGGAACAACAAGAAAAGAACTAGCAAGGCAGATTTGTATTTGTGTGTCCAAATCAGATTTTCACGGTGTAGAAAAAAAATTGGAGATGGATATAGTGCAGGAAAGGTGTATATGATAGCAATGATTGCAATGGAGATATAAATTATGTAGTGAGATGTGTATGGTGGTGGTGATGGCAGCAGATATATATATGGTAGTGGAGATATGATAGTGACCGAAACGTGACAAGAACTCGAAACTCTAAAAGCCTAACCCTAAAACCAACAACACGACTCAACCGATGTAAACCAAACTCAACAAGCTCGTACTAAGTAATACTAGTAAAAAGGCACAAAGAGTTTATAGGATTATGGGAAAACAAATCTACTATTTAATGATGCATCCGGCCCAGGTAGGGTTGGCCGAGGCCCGATAAATTGAGGTTGCCTGGACCCCAATAGTTCTTAGGCACACCCACTCGAAGAAAGGCCCAATCTCCTTAAAAGACTAGTCTGATAGGGGAAGGGTGGCTCTTCCTTTTAAGGTGGCTTCCTCCTCCCTAGCTAAGCAAGGTGGGATTATTCAGAGGCTCACACGTTCGCCGCCCGACTACAACTGGGCCACTTGGCCCATTATTTGTTGCGTCTTTGCCAACGGGTAATAATGGAGGATGTCCTCATCATTCCCACCCCCTTAAACAAGGGCCCAGCTCTGATACCACTTGATGAGTGTCTGGGTTGTCCCGATCTTTCGGTGGAGATAGATAACTACGATTTGACTGGAGAGACGTTCACGATCCGACTACAACCATCCAAGGACGCTGCGCCTTAGCGATCGATACACCAAATCCAGCGGTTGCTCACGATCTTGCGGATCACAACCAACCAAACCACTAGGGTTATTCCTGCAAGCAATCGAAGAACAAGCAAGAACAAGTAGAACAAGCACTCAATTGCAAATAAGAGATGAAGGATCAGATGTGATACACATGAAGGTGGGGTTCCGAATCAAGTAGAACGGATGGTCTAGTCGACACACGCGTCTACAAGGAAGTACTAGCACCACATTAGTCACAAAAGCAAGTTGAGAAATTGTTCAACGGAGGTACCGTGCTGGTCCTTGGCTAGACCGTGCTAGAGACGCGAGCCTAGACACAAACGAAGTCATGGTACAGCAAAAACAAGGCACAAGAATAGCAAGCAAAACACTCCCTTTCTTTTCCTCCTCTCTTCTTTTCTTTCTTTTCTCTTTCTCTTTCTCTTCTTTTCTTCTTTTTTTTCTATTTTCTTTCTGATTTTTTTTTCTTCTTCTTTTCTTTTACTTTGCACAACTATAACAAAATTGGATCTTGACAAATCAGATTCCAATAAGCAACGTAACAATGTGTTTTCTTTCTTAAAGAACTAGCAATGCTGATATTTTTTTGTGTGCCTAAATCAGATTTGGATGTGAAAAAAAAAGTGGATGGATATGGTGCAGCGAAGATGTATATGGTAGCAACGATTGCAAACGAAATATATATGATGTAGTGGAGTTGTATATGGTGATGGTAAACACAACAGATATAGTGACCAAAACGTGACAAGAACTCGAAACTCTAAAAGCCTAACCCTAAGACCAGCAACACGACTCAACCGATGTAAACCAAACTCAACAAGCCCGAACTAATCAATACTAGTAAAAGGCTCAAAAGGTCTATGGGATTATGGGAAACGAATCTACTATTTTTTGTTGGCTTTTTCTGGACTTTAGGAAATTAAAAGCAAACTGAAATCTCTCACCGATGAAACCTTGCTCTGATACCACTTGATGAGAGTATGGGTTGTCCCGATCTTTCGGTGGAGATAGATAACTTCGATTTGACTGGAACGATGTTCATGATCCGACTACAACTATCCAAGGATGCTGCGCCTTAGCGATCGATACACCAATTCCAGTGGTTGCTCACGATCTTGCGGATCACAACCAACCAAACCACTAGGGTTATTCCTGCAAGCAATCGAAGAACAAGCAAGAACAAGTAGAACAAGCACTCAATTGCAAATAAGAGATGAAGGATCAGATGTGATACACACGAAGGTGGGGTTCCGAATCAAGTAGAACGGATGGTCTAGTCGACACACGCGTCTACAAGGAAGTAGCAGCAGCTAAACTTTCATCTAAACAAAACCCAATCTGTTTGTGGCGGCTCTAGGGGGATATAAGGAGGAGGGAGGACGACCACAAGGGTCCTAGTGTCGTCCTACAACCCTAGGATGAGTCCCTAATAGACTCAACTTGATACACGGGCCATCGGCCCAAAATAGGGTGACGCAGCACCGTTGGCAGAAAAGATCTCGGTATTAAATTGTCTACTGCGCACGCATCTGATAGGATATAGGTATGAGTCCGGACCCATTGGAAAGTAGACTTGATAAGCTTTCCAAAAATTCCTATAACGTCCCAATCGGAGTCCGTATGAAGTCGTGGCAACCGTCGCAAGTTTGGACTCTTCTGCAGTCCGAATTGAACTTTCCAAAACGTATTGGACTTGGACTCTTTGTTTCCTTGGATCCAATATGACGTGGTGGCCTGGTGGAGAACGTTAGGAACACTTGGATTTGGTCCCCAATCAACTTCATTAACCATCCATGCTTTCCATATGCAATCTAACCCTTCCTTGATCCATGTAAGCAATTCTGAAAATGAAAACATACACACTTCATAGTGCAGCACCCATTCATCAAATGTAACAATGATAAACCTCATATAGAATGGTTTCACCTTTGGTATAGAAGTGGTTGGCATGGTCATATCTAAGCCGATGATGTCCTCATCAGATACCTTAGGTGACGACGACGAAGCTGATGAAATTGCCAGTGTGGGCAGGCAGCAGGGGAGTCTACCGACTCAGTTATGTACAAAGGATAAAAGAAATGTGTGACTACATTGCGCGGTTGGGTGAAGGTAAGGAACTCATCGGGCAGCAAGAAGATAGCAGGGTGAGGAACGAACCGTACCTCCCCGTTGGTGGATAACCGGCGAAGTTGGACGCGGATCCGGCGGAAGACGAGAACAAGGGGTTTAAAATGGGGATCTGGCGGCGTGCAGTGGAGGGAGCTCCTCGCGGCGGCGTGCAGTGGAGGGATCTCCTTGCGGCAGCGTGCGTCGAGCAGAGCAGAGCGGGCGGCGGCGGCGTGCAGTTGCGGCGTCGAGCAGAGCAGAGCGGCGGAGTGGAGGGAGCTCCTCGCGGCGTCGAGGTCGTCGAGGTCCAGTGGGCGGTGGCGGCGTGCAGTGGCTAGCTCGGGCTCGGGAAGAATGGATAAGTGTGGAACGGGCGCGCGTCTGAAATTTTCAGACACGCGCCAATTCATTAAATAGGGTGGCATCTCACTGCCGGTTCTTATTACAAACCGACAGTGATGTGCCCTATCAGTGCCGGTTTGTCAAAAGAACCGGCAGTGATGATGGCGCATCATTGCCGGTTGGTTATTAGAACCGGCAGTGGTAGAGGCACATCACTGCCGGTTCCTCTATAACCGGCAGTGATGTGTGTATTTTTTTAAATGTGTCTTTTGCTTTAGAATTCAAATTACTCCTGATTTTTTACTAGAACTTGAAAAACTCCAAATATAGAAGTTGCATAATTTTTAATTCTCTACAACTTTTGCTGAAGTAGCATATTCAAATTCTTTATAGTTTTTGAATTCCATTTTGAATTTGAATAAGGGTTTAAAATTCAATTACCCCCTTTGTAATTACTCCAAAAATTTGAATAGAAGTTGAAAATCTTCCAACATAGCTTTTGCTAGTTTTAAGTAGCTCTACATTATTTCTTATACACTCAAGGTCTAATTCTTTATAGTTTTGGAATTCCATTTTGAATTTGAATAAGGGTTTAAAATTCAATTACCCCTTTGTAATTACTCCAAAAATTTGAATAGAAGTTGAAAATCTTCCAACATAGCTTTTGCTAGTTTTGAGGAGCTCTACATTACTGCTTATACACTTAAGATCTAATTCTTTATAGATTTTGAATTCCTTTTGACATGGCATACATCAATCAACAACGTGGTACAACTCATCAATCTCTACAACTCCACATGATCTCAAATTCGATGCAAATTACTAAAACAACATTTCATTAAGGATTATATAGTTTATGATACTCTAACAATTCACGGTGCAGGCACGATGATGGCCTCATCATGGTCACTCCGGAGGTAAGCAGGTTTGTCACCCTCTTCAAGGACATGTAGGGTAACGTCCGCCCCAAAAGGAGCCATTTCTTCATAACCTTTGTATTCTTCTTCGTCTGTCACTCCGTCGACACCTACAATCTTCCTTTTGCCTTGCAATACTACATGTCGTCTTCCATTTGTATTGTTATCCCTTGCATAGAAGATTTGCAAAACATCCTTTGCAAGGACGAAGGGGTCATCCTTCCATTCGTGGAGCTATAGGAAAATGCATGCATGGAGTATTAAATCTAAGTAATAAATACCGAATCTATTCCACATCCCATCAAATCTTTCATGCATGTATTGAGTATTAAATGTAAATAATAAATATAACTAAATACAATTTTTATCCATAATTTTCGAGACGAATCTTTCGAACCTAGCTACTCAATGATTATACAATAATTACCCAATAAAAACAAAGTGCTACAATTTTTCTAAATAATTTTGGATCTAAAAGCTACAAAAAATTGACACAAATTACAACATCCCTGTTCTTGATCATGAAAACTAGCATAGCTCTAACACAAATTGACATAATGTAAACCAACAATTCTAAAGAATTATGCTTGTTATTAACCAAGAGCAAGAAGACATGAGGATTCAAGAGTGAAGAGGAGCCAACAATGGAGATTAAGAGAGCTCCTCACGCACTGTTCTGTACTGTTGGGCAGAGGAGGGAGGGAAACATCACTGCCGGTTGAAGCCACGAACCGGCAGTGAAACATCACATCACTGCCGGTTGGTGGCTTGAACCGGCAGTGATAGTCACTGCCGGTTCAAGCTATCACTGCCGGTTCAAGCCACCAACCGGCAGTGATGTGATGTTTCACTGCCGGTTTAGCCTCTGCCCCCAATAATTGAGGGCTTGTCAGAGGAAGAACCGACAGTGAAGGGGCATCACTGCCGGTCCAAACAAAACCGGCAGTGATGGGCCGACAGTGATTGCCGATTCTGTAGTAGTGATATACATATATAGGCAAATAAACGGACACTGCAAATGCTACCCACATATTGCATGGTCTATATATGTATGTCTTCCTCTTGCCGCCAGTGCACCAGTACTACACAGTCATATCAGTGGCATCTCCTTTGTACCTTTCCACGAGCTAGCAAGAAGCAGAAGCAGAGATGATGGAGGCGGAGGTGCCTGTCTGGTTCTTCTCACTGGCCTGCCTTGGCGCGCTGTACATCGCCGCCATCTGTGGTCGCCCCTCGCGTACGTCGCGTTGTGCCTGCGACGGCCGAAGGACCTGCACCGCTACGGCTCATGGGCCATCGTCACTGGCCCGACTTCTGGGCTCGGCCGGTCCATGGCCATGGAGCTCGCACGGCGGGGCCTCAAGCTCGTCCTCCTCGACCTCAACGCCGACAACCTCCAGGAGACCTCCGACGCCATCAAGTCCCTCCACCCCGTGAAGATAAAGACCGTGGTTCTTGACCTCTCACTCGTCGCCACCCCTGAAGGTGAGACGACGATCGAGATATATATATATATATATATATATATATATATATATATATATATATATATATATATAATATATGATTGGCTGAGATCCACACGACAACACACCCACTGCACCCTGTGCCCGTTCCTCGCAGGCGACGCGGCGATCCGGCGGCTCCGGGACGCGATCGAGGGGCTGGACGTCGGGATGCTGGTGAACAACGCGGCGGTGAACACGCCTGGCGCGGTGTACCTGCACGAGGCGGACATCGAGCGGCTTGTGAGGATGATACGGGTGAACCTGTGGGGGCTCACCGAGGTCACGGCGGCGGTGCTGCCCAGGATGTTGGCGCGCCGGAGGGGTGCCATCGTTAACGTTGGCTCCGGCTCCACGGTGGCTGTCCCGTCGTTCCCTCTTTACACCGTCTACAGCTCCACCAAAAAGTACGTACGTGTGCGTGATGTAACATTATATATGCTTCCTTTGCTTGTTCTAACGACTTTACATGCTACTAAAACAAACTAGCGTGCAGCGTCGGAGTTCTCATATCGATGTTTGGACAACTAATTGTATGTTGTTTACAGCTATATATGACAACCGGTACACGTACGGACTTAATAACCAGATACATACGTGACTACGCTTTCTTCAAGGACTTGCACTCATTTTGAAATGATTTCACGAAAAACATTACTTTCCTTAGATATAAATTACCTCCTCCATCCCAAATTATATGCCCTTTAAGTTTTTTAGATAAAATAACTTTAATTTTCTATATATTTAGACGACATATTATATATATCTAGATACATAGAATATATCTAGAAAAATAAAACGTCTTATAATTTAGGGCGGAGAGTATAAAATACTGTTTTGAAACCTTTGATCAATTCTACGTTAATTGGTTTTTATAATATTTGTTCGGTCCGATATGTACATAGAAATTAAGACCAATATAAGTGAAGAAATTTCTTCTGCGATCATTCGTTCTTGACGTACACATGAGATGACCTTATTAGACGTACGGATATATATTCTGTTTTAACAACTTTAGAGTACCGGGATCTTAACAAGGCCATGTGTTTAGACTGTGGAGTACTGGGAAGAGTAGTGGGTTTTTTTTTTCAGCTGACCCGATGAGCACCCCTATCGAGTTCTGCTCCTGATCTATCCAATTAATGCGTACAAATAATTTGAGCCAGTTCTATAACCCTTCTATATTTAAAGTAATAATATTATTCTGTCTAGGCATGCAAACCAAACAAACATTACGAAATTGAAGGTGTGCGTAATATACAAAGTTGAATAAAATAATAATAACTACTTTTCTCCCAAATTATAAGACATAAGTTTTAATATTTTTCTGGATTCATAATTTTTCTAACATATTTAGACATAACATATATATATATATATAGATACATAGAAAAACTATAAATATGGATATGTCTAAAGGTGTGATAATTTGGAACGGAGCCACTAGTATAACTTGAAGGGTATCTTTCGTGACTTCAATGCCCGTACACGTCAACGTTAACACATGCATATATCAGATCCGTTAATGGCGCAAGTGGGAAACTTAAAATTAACTTCTTGACGATCATGGTACAACAACTACTAATAATAATTATAAATATAAATGATGCTAGTAAAAATGGTATATATATTTATATTTAACGTGTGGTTTATGTTCATCCTATCCAGGTATGTCGCTCAGCTCTCCAGAAGCCTTTACGTTGAGTACAAGAGCAAAGGAATCGACGTCCAATACCAGGTCGGTGTCAATTATAACCTCCAGCTAGCTGAGCTAGCATCAGCGCTGGCGATCGAGATCCGTGACTTGACAGAAGTACACCGCCGGCCTTTGCCTTGCAGGTGCCGTTCTACGTTCACACGCGCATGCTATCGAGCGCCGTGAAGGCCAAGCTCCGGCCGTGGTTCGTGGCGACGGCGGACGAGTACACCAGCACGGCGGCGCGGTGGATCGGAAACGGCCCGCTGTGTGTCCCCGGCGCCGCCCAGAAGCTCCAGTGGTGCCTCACCGGCTTCGTGCCGGACTGGGTGCACGACTGGTACCGGATCCGCCTGCACCTGCAGCACAGAGCCGTGCTCCGCGGCGGTCGTCCATCCGTAGTCCCCAACGCCCATCCACGCGGCGAGCAGGCCGGAACACCACCCAACAACGCCAATGGATCAGTTGGGCCAAAGATCAGTGCCTAGCTAGCGAGCGAGGGAGACAGCTGGGCCTCGGACCCCTATCTGCATGCTCTCTGCAGCTATCACTATCAGTTCAACAGTGATGATATAATTAAGTATATATGTATAGTACTCATGCAAATTGATCATGAGGGTCGTACTTATAATTATTCTTAGAATTACGTGTGCCTTTTTCTTCGTGTGTGTAATTGTTTTGTCACGTTGGATGTAATCTGTCAAATATTCACCGAGTTGTGTCGCTACATATTTATGTTATAAGGCAAGTGATTTGCAAATCAAGAACCATTAGAGCATCTGTAAGAAACTCTTTGTATCTTTCCTCATTTGTAGGAATAGAGTTTTTTTTTTAAAAAAAAATACACTATCCAAATTCTGATTTAGAGAGTGGATTTTAAAAAGACTGTTCTAAGGTCGAGACTAATGGTTTCCAACACAATCGCCAGTTAGCAAACCAGGATTGAATCTCTCTCGCTTTTCCGATATATAGATAGATATGCTTTTTCCCCTCGCCATTTTTAGAGATTTTGTGCTTTTTTGGTCAGCCTGCTAGGACGTCATTTTTGGTAACTATAACGTCACGGACAGTTGCGAACAAAATCCAAGTGTTTGAAGGACTGTTTAGATACAAGAGATCTAAATACATTTAAAGTGGGCTAAAAATTAGCTAAATTAGTTAGATCTAATACATTTAAAGAGGGCTAATTTGTAAGCTTTTTTTAGGTAAGACTTTTATTAGTTGTTAGCCATCTAGCTAGCTGATTATAGCTAAGAGCATCGCCAAGAGTACCCAATAATTTATTATAAAAAACATGGTTTTCCAACTCTCAAATAAGTATTAAGAGAAAGAAATAAAATCATCTCTAACAATTTCTAACAATTTACTGCTAAAATATAGGAAATCATTTTACGTTAGGAATTCTATACTATTTCTAAATTATCCTAACTACTTTTAAACGTCTCGTTCGCTTGGTTTATCATCCCAACTTATCAGTCATAGTACAGTGTTTTTATCTTACAACAAAACAACCAAAAACAACATCAACAGGTCGACATATTCTTTCTCTATGTACATTTGCATCAATCTTTATTCTTCCACCTTTAGATTGGGCGAGTTTTTCAAAGTGGCAAAATATTAGGAGGTGTTATTGGAAACTCATGGAGATGAATTTTTCTATTATTGCCAAAAATCTTAGATTAGGAGGTTAATTGGAAACTCTTGGAGATGATCTAATTTAAGATAATTTTTAGACCAATTAGTAAGTAGCCCTAACTTATTCAAACAAGTCCTAAGTGATGGACTTTTTAGTCACATTTTTTAAAGACAGTTCATTGGATTAACACAACGGTTCCATGCAGTGGATAAAAATAGAGGACTTTCACTGTGTCTTTCCTGGTGCAAAACGAAGAATGAATCCATTGCGCAATTTTGACATGAATTTGTCCATGTGTCCTCAAGCAATTTGAAAAAACTTGCTTGCCGGAAGCCACCGGAATGGCGTCGGCAGGAGCGTGCCAGCAGCCTGGCACTGTGATCGCCACAGGCGGATCGCATGATTCGTGACATGACTGCCAACACCCCATTAGCTAGCTGTGAATGTGATGGCCGATGGGATGTGCTGGCCCGCATGGCGGCATGGGCCTGTGTGTCTACCACAAGAGCGGCAGGACGGAAGTTTCAGTTCTGAATCTGAGTCTGACGAGATACACTTTGAGCAGGACGCACCAGGGGACCAGTGGAGGATGCTGGCCCCCCTGGTCGGCAGGGCCACCGGCGACTCATAAAACATTTGGATACTATTGTACCTGACCCATTTTAATAAGAAAAAAAACATAATCGTAGCACGCACAGTACTAAGTGAAACCACTTTTTATTTAATCGAGTTTACTGTTTTTCTTGTAAAAATATTGATATTTTTTATAAATTTAGTGAAACCTTTTACATGGTTTGATTAAATATAAAGTCAGTTATTCATTCTTTTCTAGACCAAGGTAGTGATTATTATTAGGGTTCCCACAACAAGAATTTGTGAGTTCTCTCAGTGATGTGGTTATTCTTTTTTTTTTGAGGGGAGTGATGTGGGTTATTCTAGTGTTTAGCTTTTAATATTTAGTATAATCTTTGTTTTACTAAATATCTTTTAATGAGAATTTTTATATACTAAGACTGTAGCAGTATTCTTATTATTATACTTAATGTATTATAGGATAATTTAACTATTTTGATAGCCTTATTTTAAATTATTGCATATAGTTTTGTACATGGGTGGATCTGGGCCCAGGCTGGGGGCTGCAGCCCGGCGCAGCCCAAAACACCCAGTAGCATGTCTTCAGTGCAGCTTAAAATAGCCCAGTCAAATAGCTGTTCAACCAAAGATATGAGAGGAACAATAGACGATGAGAGGAAAGGATGAATGATTGCATCATACTTTTCAATCAAAATTCAGTATACGCAAGCGTGTCTTTCTTCCCTCATAATTCCACATCACCAGAGCCGCCGCTGCCCTCTCTCAACCATTGTTGTCGCCACCCTCTCCCTAAGACACTGGCTCGGGCCCTCCTCCTTCCTAACCGGTGATCTCGCTGATTGTTAAGGAGTGAGATCTGATCCCCTTTCCCTTTATAGTTTTAGATTATAGTTTAAGATTAAGTTTGTGGATCTTTGTTAATCTAGGATTTTGTTCGGATGTCACCGATGATGTGGTGGCACCAGATTTAAGAATCACTATGAATCAAAACACCCTTTCACTACCAGATTATGAAGAGATGCCAGATTATGAAGCGACACAACCTTGGACCGACAGTGATGTGGTATCTAGAAATAATAAAAAATAGGCTGCAAAACAACAAAACAGTCACATGATTTTACAGGCGAAAAACATGCACTTTGTGGCCACTGGTGCTCGAACCCCCTCTACCTCCTGCTTCGCGTGTTTATCCTCTAACCACTCCACCTCTAAAATAGTTATGTCTATTTGGGATATTTGTCTTAGCCTTTTTATGTTTATCAAATTTTGAAATGAGTATTTGGGACCCTAAACAAATTCAAATGAAAAAGTTGATAACTATAACTTTGGTTTTGGTCATTTCTACATCAGAGGTTGTTTGAAAATTTTGAATTTCGAACGTAAGAAAATTCAACCATAATTTTCCTAGGATATATGAATTCATCTAAAAATGTTGTCAATTATAAAGTTGCCTAACGTACTTTTTAAGATCTACAATCTACAACTTTTGTTTTGGTCGCTTCTCCATCTGAGATCCTTAAATATCACTACACAATCACTTATGATTATGGAGCATAAGCCTTTAGTTGGTGTTCACTTATATGAAATTGTGCAAATCAAATAGGGGAACATCATAACAACTTCAAACAAAAAAGTTATAAACTACAAAGTTGCAAACCTTTTGAGATATACAACTTTTGTTTTGGTTGCTTCTGCATCCAAGATCCTTAACTGCCACTCTGCACTCACTTATGACTATGGATATTATGGTCTCCTTTTGTATTAACTCTACAAAATCTTGTGTATATTTAGACATTGAAACGATTTCTAATTAAAAAAAGTTGAACTACAAAGTTGTAGATCTAGTCAAATACTACAATTTGATATAAAGTTCGTATTCATTAAACGCCATACGAGAAAGTTATGAAACAAATTCAGCATATCACTACCGGTTCAACATATGAACCGATAGTGATGACCCAATATCACTAACGGTTCTTGGTCCTATTACTATCGATTATAACCACTATAAGTTTTCTAAAAACCGGTAGTAATGGAGCCAGTGGTGAATGTCAAATCAGTAGTAGTGCGGTGATGATGGTACATCGGAATAAGATCTCTTCGGTCTATCTCCACCTCGACATCATTCAATCTATCACCGATGAAGTACTCATGAGAGTTTGTTATGTGACATATGTTGATCTTTTTTAGATCTTTGCAATTGTTGTACTTATTAGAGAAAGTCATTGGTAGGCTTTCGATGCGATGATCTTCACCTCTTCTTTTGTTCTATTCTACATCAAGGCTTGGGATTATCAACACTTTGTTTTGATGGTGAAGGATTGTAAGCTGTGTTCCTTGCATGATTCCTCAAGCTGATGTTCATTCAATGGATATTAGATTTTGTTGCCCGCGGAGTGGATTTTGTGGTCCTCAAATACATGTGAGGGTGTTTATAGGTGGCCCTTTTCTTTGCTATCTTTGTAGTATGATCTTCAACCTCTAGCAGGTAGTGGGTGTTCAAAAGAAGATGATCGATTTGGTCTTGACGTGCTGTTATTTTCAGAGTCATTTTGTGCCTTTTTGTCCATTGTTTGTACTAGCCTTTGTTTTTCTTGAGATGTATCAGACATATATGAAACACCCTTTTAAGTGTTTTATAAAAAGAATCAGTGTACACAAGCATTAAATTGATCTATAGAATTATGTATGTTTTGCTCCATTTTTGTAAACAATTGGTATATAGGTTGGGTTTGGATAATATTGGTATATGGGTTGGGTTTGGGTAATATAGACACTTGTACAACTTTATAGTATTATTTAGGCCCCCTCCTACCTCATTTCTAGATCTGGCAAGTTTTGTATATGCCCAAGGCCTTTTCTATGACATACCACGTGAGATATAGAGGAGTATGCTATTTTAGAAATTTTGTTGATTCGAGAGGGAGATGGTGAATATAAAATCCTAGAAGGCAAATATAGGAAGCCAGAGGATGAATATGAAACCCTAGAAGATGTATATGGGATCTAGAGGATGCCTTCACCCTATTTTGAATTATCAAAGCAAGAGCCTCTTCTCGACATTGATTCTCCCACTACAGTCGCATATGTTTTTTTACAGTAGTAGGATCAAAATAATTTACCCATTAAGTTCGCTACCATAGAACTCCACCATTATGCCTACTTGTTCAAAACTATATTTTGATTCTGCTCTTTTAAAATGAATGTCCCCTCTCAAAATTCCTTATTTTGCCTAAGGGATTCAATTAGCGTCACAAGTCAGGGAAAAAGATTCTTAATTTTTGGTGGTACCAAAAAAAGATTTTAGGTCTTTTTTAATTAGTTTAGGGGTTTTTTGAGTTGATTCATATCAAGGGAATCGAATTAGCGCCGCCCAACCGTATTTCTCTTGAGTCCCCTTCCATTCTGTGGTGGCAGACGGATCGCACCATTTGAGCCTTTTTTCATGCTTTACCTGGCGGTCTGAAGAAAGCAAGACTATCATTTGAACCAAGTGTTGGTAGAAATAACTAATATGGTTGTCCTCAATAACTAACTCTCGTTGACCATGCTCTATGGGGATCATTGAATCAATATGATTTTAACCATCAATATGATTTTACCATATTAGCTGTAGGAAGGAAGGACCCCCCCTTTCTCCTGGGTCCATGGAGAAAAAATATAGGATCGGTGCCAACAGTTCATCTTGGAAGAAAGAACGCACAGAGTTGAGTTTTTTATTCCATCAAAAAATGATTTTATGGTATATGCACTTATGATCTCCCCTCTATGCCTTGCAGTAAGCTAAATCTCTGGAAAGCACCATATTAGCACAAAGCCTAGAATAGATTCTTCATGGTTCGATGCCCGAGCAGTTAAGAGGGCCCCATAATCATAAGAAAGTAGGTTTTTGAGCATTAGCCATTTCGTACAACTGAACCTTTTCAAATTGTTTCTGTTTGAGAAAGAGTCAGATGCTTCTTCTATTCTTTTTCCTGTCATAGTTAGGCCATCCTGGACTTGAACTAGAGCAAATTAAGTTCTAAATTAGTAGATGTTGTGTTGGTATAATTTATCCACACTCAAGTTATCCACAAGCGCATAGATAAGATACTGATGTAGCACTTCACTGGAATAACCCATTTTTAAATATCGAACCCAAAGGAACAACTACAAAAAAAACCTTTACAAAGTGATATGAAGATGGGTTCCAAGATGGTTGGGCCAGTTGCCCACCTTGATTAATCGTGGTAGGTTAGCCGACCCAAAAACCGCCACGTTAATTCTTAATTGAGGCAGGCAATGTAACCAAACTGCCTCGATATGTTGGTTCAAATAAACCGCCTCAATTAATAGGTCCCAAACCTGTATCCTTAGGTTGCCCATCTTGGTTAATTGATTGACCTAGGTGTTTGGTACAATGCAACCGCCTCAGTAAACATGCAATTAACCAAGGCGGTTGCCTTATAGTGCCTGCATCGGTGAAGCCTGAAATAAATTTGGAAAAACTCTACTTAACCCCCTCACCTATCTAGGGCGGTCTAGTTCATCCCCTCAACTATGAAACCGTCTATCCTACCCCTAAACTTGCTAAAACCAGTCAAATTACACCCTCAGATGGTTTTGAATGGTGGTTTACAATAATTGTGGTTTTGCTATAGGAATAGTGGTTTTGTCTTTTCTTTTTTTTATTTCCGCTAAATCTTTGAAAAATCATAGTAAATCATAAAAAATCATCAAATGGAAAATCCAATTTTGTAGGACTTCACATGAGTAGTTTACACAATAGACATATAATATGGCATGTTTTAGTATAAAGTTTTTGTAGCTTTAGATTAATTGAAAAAATCCAATTTTGCTTGTAGTTAATTAGAATAATTCAACACGGCAGCTTCTGTGGTCCAATTGTGGTGAAATTTTCATACTCATTGGACCATATATATACTTAGTTATAAATAAAGCATGGATTTAACATGCATAAAATTAGTTTTTTCTATGTTAAATCCATGTTTTATCTATAACTCCGTTATACATGGTTTAATGGGTATGAATGTTTTACTATAATTTAAGCATACAATAATTAGCGGACCATAAAAAATTCAGCACAATTAGACCACAGAAGCTACAACTATGAATTGTTCCAATTAATTATAGAAAAATTGGTTTTTTCAATCAATCTAAAGGTACAACAAAAACTTTGTACTAAAATATATCATATGAGACGTCCACTATGTAGATCTATTCATGTGAAATCCAACAAAATTGGATTTTCCATTTTATCATTTTTCTGTGGTTTACTATGATTTTTTAAAGATTTAGCGTAAACAAATAAAAAAGTAAAAATACATAACCACTGTTACTCTAGAAAACCATCATTACTATAGCAAAACCCACGTCCAAAATTATATGAGGGGTAATTTGACTAGTTTTGGAGAATAGACGGTTTCAGAGTTGAGGGGGTGAAGTAGACCATGCTAAATAGGTAAGGGGTTAAGTAGACTTTTTTCCAATAAACTAAGTACTTCCACCATTCCAAATTATAAGGCATATCAAGAACTTTGGAGAGTCAAAGCCTCTCAAGTTTGACCAAAAATATAAAAAAAATTATAAATATTTATTATATCAAATAGGTATACTATAAAAATAAAACTAATGAAGAATCTAATGATACTTAGTTGGCATCATAAATATTATTATATTATCATATAAATTTGGTCCAACTTAAGATACTTTGACTCTCCAATATTCTTAAAATGCATTATAATTTGGGAGGAAGAGAGTACTGATTTTGAAATTTTATACATATTTGGAAGGAGAAATGACCAAAATAATAGTTATAGATCTCAAAAAGTTATGGAACTTTCTATTGACAAATTTATCACCTGAAATCATTTTGTCAAAGAATACTATGGTTTGAATTTGATACATTTGAATTTTGAATTTTTCAAATGACCTTAAATGGAGAAATAACCTAAACGAAATGTGTAGATCTCAAAAAGTTAAACAACTTTATAGTTGACAAAATCTTCATTTCAAAGCATCTAAGGATAATTACGTGTGGAGTTGGTATATTTGATATTCGAATTTTGCAAATGACATCAAATGTAGAAATAACCAAATTAAAAGATGTAAATCTCAAAAAGTTAAAAAACTCTATAGTTGATAACTTTTTCATTTGAATTTGTTAAGAGTCTCAAACACTCATTTCAAATTCACATCAATGTACTATAAGGAGAAAAAATATCTATTGTTGATACATGTACCAATGGGGTGGAGTGGTAGAGGCGTTACACGCGAGGGTAAGGTCAGGTGTTCAAACCCCCACAGCCACATAGCAAACGATTTTCGCACAAAAAATGTGTGACGTGTTGCTGATCGGTGGGGTCTCTTCGGCGCCACTAATTGGCGAACGCTCAGCCGATTCCGATCGAGCAAACGATTTTCAGACACAATAGTTTTCTATTTTAGGAAAGAAAATTAGCGCATGCTTCCTTTTATGGATGCTTGCTGTGCGCATACGTAATTCTTTTTTCTTTCAGATTTCGGACGGACGAGCCGCGTGTGTGTTTCTTTCTCTTTTTTGCGCTGGATCACGCACATGGGAGCACTTTTACTTTCACAGTCAGTCTCACGTACTTTAACATTTTTTTAAAAAACATGTTCCTATAACTTAGATAAGTGAGTTATATAATATAACTTCAACGAATACTTAATGCTAAGTTATACAATATGACTTTTTTGTCTCAAAAATTACATTTTGAGAATATGTACGAGAAATATATTTTGTTTAGGTTTCAGTCATTTTTTATTTTAGAAACTAATCATTCGGGGACATAAAAAAAAGTTTTAAAAAAGATGGAGGAGTTAAATAAAAGTAACTTTAACAGCTTATACTATGATGTAAACTTACAAAACTAGATAAATAAATCACTTTCATAACTTCTAAAAATATGATAGTATCATCATCTCTATAACTACAACATTAAGTATATCTCTGACTTCAATTACAAGATCTGAAAAAATATTTAATGTTTAAAATAACAAATTAAAAAGTTCATAACAAGAAAAAACATAAGTTAATAGCAAAAAAGTAAGATGGCTATCTAAAATAGTTTGATACAAATAAAATTAGGTATAGTAAAGAAATCAAATAAGTTAGATAACATACACGTGAAAACACAAGTTAGATACATAACTCTGAGCAATAACTTAATAAAATAAGTTTGGTAACATACATACAAAAATATAAGTTATAAGTTTGAGAACACAAGTTAGATACATAACTCTGAGCAATAACTTAATAAAATAAGTTAGGTAACATACATATGAAAATATAAGTTATAAGTTAAAGAACACAAGTTAGATACATAACTCTGAGCAATAACTTAATAAAATAAGTTAGGTAACATACATATAAAAATATAAATTATAAGTTAGAGAACACAAGTTAGATACATAACTCTGAGCAATAACTTAATAAAATAAGTTAGGTAACATACATATGAAAATATAAGTTATAAGTTAGATACATAACTATGTACAATAAGTATGGTAATTAAATAAGTTAAGTTCTAAGTTTATAACTTATAACTCGAAAATACAAAGTTGTAAAATACAACTTATATATACAAAAGTTATTAAACACAAAATGAACAAGTTAACTTATAACATGTCAAAACTTAGAAATATAAAAAATATTAAACATAATGGAATGAATTAGTTTATAACTTATAACAAAACTTGAAAATACAACTTATTTTACAAAAAAGTTATCAACACAACTTCTATACATATTCTATACAACTTATGTACATAAGTTATGCTATATAACTTGATCACACTACTGAAAAAAATTTAAAATAAAAAAATAAAGAAAGATAGAAATAAAAAATGAAAAGAATACTAAAACAAATAAGTTACTAAAAAAAAAAACTTATAACTTGTATCAAAACATAAAAAATAAAAATTAAGAAACACAAATTACATAAAAAATTATCAAATACAATTTGTATACATAAGTTATTTTATATAACTTGTATATAATTATTTTACACAACATTTCCACACTTAAAAAACAAATAAAATAAAAATAAATAATAATACTAAAAATCACATAAAACAAAACTAAATAAAAATAAAAAATAGAAAGAAAAAAGTCTACGGCTATATAATTGTACACGTGAAAGTAAAAGACAAAATGAAAAAAATGATCCGTACATATAGTAAAAGTTTGTTTAAGCATAGGCTCACCATATCTGTCTGTGACGTGCCAGAAAATAAAAGAAAATAGGACACGAAAAAGAAACGAACCATGCAGAGCCTCGGTCGTTCACCCCGTTAGAAACCAGCCGACGCCCGCGAGAAGTAAAGGGAACGGGCATAATAGAAAAGAGAACACGCTCGGTCGGATCGTTCGCCCAAACGCAATCGGGTGAACGACCGCCAAAATGGATTTGCGGGGTCTCTTGGAGTAACGAAAAACGCTCGCCTTGGTTAAGTTATGTATTGGGCCTCCAGCTTGACTCACGCCTATCTTAGTCTCTTAAGATGGTGGCCATGGAGGTCGTCCTTGGGCATGAGATGTTTTACACATGATTAGAGCATGCTCTAACTTAAGCCACGGTCTCAAGGGTGAATCTTAAGCCAAGATGATGTCATAGTACTCGGTAGATCGAACAATAGCTTGTTATATATGATGATTTGAAGACTTTGCTGATGTTATATTGAGGTGGGACTAGATCTATTTAAAAGCCTATCAAACAAGTTTTGCATCGAGTGCTTATTGATATGAATCGTACTCTAGATATATGTATTATGGTATTTCCTATGAAGCACTACGGGCTGCCAACAAACCGAGTATTCTCAGTCTTTTATCCCAAGATGGGGTCTTGACTATGGCGCATCCACGTTCCATTAGTTATAGAGGCCATGTAAGAAGTCTCTCCAGAGTTCATAGCATCATCAATTTATTTCCTAAATTCAATGAAAGTACCAAAATTAGGTAGCAAGAAATTCTTACTTGTCACTACAATTATAGGAATGAGTACTCTTATTTTTAACTTTCATGGACATGTCCATAGGTGTCATGTCTTCATCAGGACACACACCGATGTTAATAGCGATTTTCATAGGCAAGCATCTTAAAATGTCTATATCTTAAATCACTATTAAAAGAGGTGACAATTCTAAGGGTATTCTAAGGACACATCTTTTAAAGTCAATTAATAGATGCAGGCATCTTAATAGGCTCATCTCTAGAAATAATTGCTCTTCAACAAATAATTCATAATTTTTTCATATGAAGTCAGATCAAGGCAAAGTTTATATTAAAATTCTATGTCCTGATGTGATATATAACTTTCTAGTTGAGAAACTTTTTATTTAAAAATATTTGGAGTCCCAAAATATTTTTTTAAGTTCATAATTTGAAATTTTAAATTTTCAAACAACTTGATGTTGACATGGCCTTTACCAAAGTTTTGAAGCTGTAGTTGTCAATGAAATCTACAAATTTAAGCTTGACGTTTTTTATTTGAAATTGTAGCCTCAAATATATGTATTAAGTTCTTAGATTTTTAGTTTCAAAATTTAGAATTATCAAATGACCTTGAATGTTCACATGATGTACAAGTATGTTGACGATAAGTTTTTTATTTAAAGTTATTTTGAGTCTCCAATATTTGTTTTGAATTAACATATATATAAGATTCAAAATTTTGAAATTTTTAAACAATCTCGGATGGAGACATATCATATATCAAAGTTAATTTTGTAGTACTTGACAAGTTTTAAAACTTTGTAGTTGAAACTGTATTGAGTTCATTTAATATTCAAAATGTTGGACAAAATCTTACAAAACGTTGGTAAAAGATAGGGAGTTATGTGAGTACTGGTGACGGTTTGGGTCATAGTAGACGGCCTTATCTCTGAAAATAAAAATTGTCCATCTCTCAAAATCTTCATCACTATATAGTAGACGGCCTTCTCATCTCTGAAAATAAAAATCATCCGAATCTTTACTCTCTCTCTCTATCTGTCTGTCTCTCTCTCTCTCTCTATATATATATATTGTCTCAACCCATTCCCATTTGGATCTAAGTAAAAGTCATATGGGATCCCGTGGATCTTCTTATGGGAATCCCGTGCTCCATTTAAATAAAAATCATTACACCAACGATAAAGCAGCTGCAATTAATTCTACATTTCGGCCTAGACCTGTCCATTTCCTGCCCTTCGTCAATGGAACCAACAAAATCTTGACTCCTACGTAGAGTATCTACCAAAGGCCTTCTTTACAGTACTGAGAACTGCTCGTGCATGTACTTGCTTTTTACTCTGTCTGTTTTTTTACATGTTCTATTTCTAACCTAAAGACACATTTCTATCTTTAATCAACATTTTTTTTTGAAAAATGTATAGAGGAACAACATAAAATTTATGTTTTTAGATTGATTATGGGAAATACTTTGATAATATAATTCAGATGCTCTAAAACAATACGATTTTTTAATGAAATGATCAAAGTTAGAAATATTTGTCTTAGGACCAAACTAATAAGATATGTACACTACTACACAAACGGTCTTTAGTCTCTGTTGGGAAGGACATTTAGACCTGGTTTTCCCAACTGGGACTAAAGGTCCTCTCAGCTAAAAAAACGAAAGCCTCACACACAACCCAACCATGCCTCGCAAGATTCTAACCCAAGACCTCATGCACTACCTCACACGTGGCTAACCACCCCACGTACTGAACACATCAATCAATAGATGAGACTCTTCCCTTTTGAACCCACCTATCGAGAGACCTTTAGTCCCGATTCGTAACACCATCCAGGACTAATGAGATCTTTAGTCCCGGTTTGTAATACCAACCAGGACAAAAGGGTCTACCTTTAGTCCTGGTTGGTATTACCAACCGGGACTAAATGTTCTAAACCTTTAGTCTCAGTTGGTAACACCAACCGGGACTAAATTTTACTCTTTAGTCTCGGTTGGTGTTATCAACCGAGACTAAATATCTATTTGTCCCGAACACAAAATTTTCCGAGACTAAAGCTCATTTTGAATATCGACCAAAGGCCTGTGCTCTAGTAGTGGTAAAAAACAGAGGAAGTAAAAGATACACCTAACATAACTCATAAGCACCTGTAATTAGTTCTTCATTTGGAATTGGAGCTACCCATCCATTGATGAGTAGGAGCAACGTCGTCCTTAGAGCACCGGGTTTACCTGCTAGTTTATGTCTTATCTGCTTATGCACTATTAGGAGTTACTGTTAGGAGTTTCTAGGTAAGAGAGCTCCATGAGTAGATGTTTTATCTAAAGTTGTAAAGAATTTGATTCTTCATTAGTTGTATCTAAAGTTTGTAATAAAGAATTTGATTGCTGAAATGGATGAAACGTGGCTGATGTATATGAGAACCTGCTATTTTTTTTGTTTTCCTGAATTGTTATCAGTGACGCGTATAGACAAACTGTGTCGCTGATGAGACTCACATCAGTGACGCGTCTGGGCTATATGTGTCGTTGGTAACTCACATCAGTGACTCGTTTTTGGCTAGATGCGTCACTGGTAACTCACATCAGTGACTCATTTTTGGCTAGACACGTCACTGATAACTCAAATCAGTGACGCAGTTTTACGCGTCACTCATTTGTCCATATCACAGGCGCAACATCAGTGACCCGTCTTTTTCGCGTCACTAATGACCCTCTAGACGCGTCACTAATTAGCTTTTCTGGCATAGTGGTCCTTAGAGCTTTTTCAGTTAGTAGGTTTATTTGGTTTGCCCGCCTAAACTTGAGTCCCTCTTAAATGGTTTAGTCCTCTTTAGTCATGTTGAAGTGAATAAAGAGGACTAAGTCATTTATTCCTATTAGTCATAGTGTGTGGCTCTCAAGTGATTAAAAGAGACTAAATTTAGATGACTAAGGGCCTATTTAGTTCTATTTAGTCCCTAGGCGAGCTAAACTTTAGTCATAGCCTGTTTAGTTTCAAGAGTAAAGGGGAGTCAAGCGCATTCAAGCTACTATACAAAGACCAATATGCCCCTGCTCGGCTGTCTCCCCTACACTAACGCCGGTAGGCAAGGAGAAGGAATGGGACATGGTGGAGAAGTACAAGGATAGTGGTGGGTAAGGCTCATCGATGTCGTGGCCAAATGTGAAGAGGGTCAGCAGCGCGCCATGAGCTTGGGGAGGGCGCCATTGAGGGTGGGGGAGGACACGCTGCCGCTAGGTTGGGGAAGGACGTCATCAACGGAGTGGGAGAGCACGCCA
>CM039126.1:19049753-19176169 GCA_022036555.1 Microstegium vimineum | reverse complement strand
CCAAACCAAAATCAGATTAAGGTTAATGGAGAGGATTTGATCTCTTGTAAGTTCAAATTCCATTTAATCCTCTTCTATCTCCTCCAATTCCTATGAATTGGAGATAAACGAAGAAACCCTTATAGAGCCAAGGCAAACTAGCAACATTCGATATGCGGTGCTTGCATAGGCCATCAGGCATCATCGTCTACTTGATGAGGTCAATCGCTAATGTCCCTAACACGAGGAGTGTGGCCGCAAAATCTTAGAAGTTTAACACTCTAATACTCCATTGACAAGGAAAGTTGTGCACAGAGGGTCTCCGGTACCCAAATTACCCACCAATTCTTGATATCGTCGAAGGGCCATCTTGCCCTTGGTTGATGATCTAAATCTGATCAAGTATGCTACATCTACACCACTATCTCCTCAAACTATAGCATATGGCAAACTCTAGCTCCGGCATGCAAATTACCTCTAGAGGCCTGTTTGGATCCTCCCCTCTAAACTTTAGCCCACCTCACATTAGAGCTTTAGACATTAAAAGTGAACTAAAGTGTTGTAAAGTTTAGAGGTAGGGATCCAAACAGGCCCTAACTCTTCCACACTTATACGAATTAAATGTGATCATGTTTCTTGTCTAATATGAGATCATGTAATGTGGCACAAACATAAGCATGATCTTATATCTTAGTTATTTTCCACAAAGTGGTTTTCTTTTCGTATAATGTACAAATTTAATAACATTTAAATTCTTTGACATGTCAACATTGGATATAATGATAGTATAATACATCTATGCGCTAAGAGTAGTGCAACTCTAGTAAGGCTATTATTGGAATCCCTATCCTATTGTTGACGTCAAAAATGGGCTCTGACATCAGTACCGCGCAAAGCCTACGGAGACCGTGAAACAACAGAGTCTTGATCTCCTAAACCTCTTAAATGGCTAGGCCACTTCGGTTGATCGATCTCAGACGTGCTAGTCAATTTGACCTGCAATTAACAAGGATGTGAAATGTCAAATTATGGAACCTGCCGGTTGTTGCTAGACAGGTCCATGAATATACAGCTTTCTCATAGCCGATGATCAAAGGAAATTAACTAGAAAGTCAACTCCTAGCAGTGTAAATCACGATAACAGAACATAAATGGCTATTCACGGTACATCATTGATAAAACATATAATCAGCCGATCAGAGTAAGGATGCGATACATGTGGCATTTACCGTCCCAAACTATTAAATCTACTAAGCATATCAGATAAAGATTATCCATCAACAGAGGTGTGTTCCCATGTAGCCATGATGACAGTTAACCCGATAACATAGCTCACTTACTAGCATTGGGGTGTTTCCATGCAGCCATAAAAGTAAACAAGTTAAGCCACATCCAGTACATTTAATAGACCTAATCATGTTGAGACAATAAAAGCACATGTACCGTATGATTGAAGCGCAACCAGATCAGCTATCTTAGCCGATATGGGATCCATGAAACATGAACGAGATCCATAAGCCCAACCACAAACGGTTCTAAGATTAGACAGACGTAACCCAACATACTTGGCAGTGGGGTCCGGTAGATGCAGCCATACCATGTATGTTAAGCCAAATCCATCTACTCTCAAACCAATCTAATAGCCGAACATATGTCTCGAACCCACAGCATGTAACAATCACCACCAACAAATTAGCCGATAGGATCTTAGATCTATAGCTTTAACGTGTATACGAGTGAAAACATGTAAAACAATAGATCCAGATGGAATTCAAGGGCGGGCCAATCTGTTGGTTGAGATTGGGCAAGATATTGTTGCAACAGATAAACAATGCATAACAAACAATATCGATAACTTAATGAATCTATTAGATTGCCAATCTAATAGAGCTGATAACTAGTTTGAAGCAATGACTCATGTGAGATTGAAGCAATGTAGCCACATGAACATAGATTCAAACCAATAACTAGCTCAAATCGAACTTGTATGAGTTACACAATACAGCCGTACAAATGAGACATGAACCAAGGCTAGACTTACAAGCAAAGTGGAGGTCGATCTGGTCGATGCAGCCCGGTCCGCCGAAGGTTCAGCGAAATCTACTCTACTCCTACTCCTAGGGTTTGGACGGTGGCCGAAAAGAAAGTTGTGCATTTGATTGATTGGATGTCCTCTACCATTCTCTAGGCCTTGCTATTTATAAACCATATTACATACCCTAACCGGCCATAACACAAGTCCTAAAAATAAGGAAACAAAGGTGACTTGGGTTTCAATCTTTCTTTGTGCTAAAACAGACGTGCACGCTCTGTTGTAACCGACCAAAAAATCTTCTCGTGTGATCTCTTCAATTAATTTCCTTAGTTGATTCTTCGGGTCCATCCAAATGGCGCTCTCAAAGGCGCACCACTAAGGCCGTGCCAAAATATGGTGTCAACACCTATTTTTAATAGTATAGACAATAACTTATTCCAACATGCCACCTATTAAAGCCATAAAAAATAGGAGGCTCTTAAATCCTTCCCCTAAACCCTGGTTCATTGGGTTGTTGAGGAGTCCTTACTTTTGTATTGTGACTATTTCTTCTACTCTCGTCCATGTTGTTGCTCATATGGATTCCACTGCTCCCTCCACCTAGTGCTTCCTCCACCTCCACTGCAACATATCTGTTTTTTGCCACCTTTGTCATACTCATCATCTACAATGGCTCCCCCACCTACAACACACTTTTTATCTCATTTTTTGAAGGTGTGTTGTGCTAGCCACCGTAGTCTTTACCTCATCATGCATCATGCCTCCTCCTTGGCCATCGCCCTTACTCACACGTGCTTTGTCACTGGGCACACTATCGTGATAGGCCCATCCCTCTCCCAAGTAGGTCACGCCTTTCGGCTACTCCCTGGCCCTTCTTGCTGCGACCCCTTTTCAATAGCCTTGCTCCTGCGCTAGTCTCATCGACATTAGTACCTCCCTAATGTGGACTCTCCATCTCGATATGCAGCTCCCACAGGCACAACTCACCCTAGCACAACCTCCTTCTCTTCGGTGCAACTCGCCCTATCATGGACACAAAGGGGACAAAGATAGGAGTAAAAATAAAAAAGAATAAGAACTATATATATATGACTGACAAATGAATTCTTGAAATTTACAAGTACCTAACTGAAATATGTATAAATAAATAGGACCACATGAAGATCAAAGTGAGGTGAGGGTCTCACTTCCCACTTAGCAGATCTAGATTACACAGAAAAAGTCTATTCATCCACGGACCTCTATAGCCGAGCTAGAGAAGAGGAAAACCTAGAGAATGAAAAAACGGAGAGTAAGATGGTTTGGGTGTAGCCATCTCTTATTTTATAGCGAACCACATAGCCTAAGGGCATTATGGTCCAACCCAATTTCTACTAATCCAATGAACACGCACCCTACGTAACTAAGCCTCGCCTCAACGATAGCCTCATGATGACACCACGTGCCACCTCTGATTCCCACCGGAACTGCCGTAGAGTTTTGAGGGCTAATCTGTGAAAACCTTTGCCGATGGTTTTGAGGCCCAAACCACCAAATCGCTCGTGAGTAGCGTACTCCATATAGATCCCCCCTGCGCATCCACACATGTCACCGTTGTCCTCGACTACCTGACCGCCATGTTTTCCAAAGCCTGTGCTCAACTTGCTTGACTGTCATCTTGACTTGGTCAACATCATCACTCCCATGTGCACTTGCACTTGTCGATAACCCGAGGTGTCAGTGAAAGGTCCTAGATGGCTAGAGGGGGGGTGAATAGCCTAATAAAAATTCTAAAAAATACTAGAGCAAAGGTTAGATTTAATACTTAAGCGAAGCTTTTTGCTCTAGCTCTACTAGGGATCCAAAGCCACCTATCCAAGCAATTCTAGTTAGTTAAGTGCCTAACAAACAATAGCAAGAACCTAAGGCACTTAACACAAGCTAGCAAGAACAACTAGCAAGAGAGCTAACTAAACAAACTACAAGCTACACAAGCTAGCTAAGCAAGATATGAGAGAATGTAAATACAAAGATAGAGGTGATTGTTATACCGATGCCTTGTGATCAAAGGATGTCAATATGAAGAATCAATCATAATGAAAACCAATAAGTAACCGGGAGACAAGATGACACAAAGATTTTTCTTCCGAGGTTCACATGGTTGCCACCAAACTAGTCCCCATTGTGTCGACTACTCAAATGATGATTCGGTGGCTAATAGGCAATCACAAGCCTAGCCCACTACCCGGGCATCACAAGAATCCACCCAAATGAGAGTAACTCAATGACACGAGCAATTTACTAGAGTTACCATTGGTGCTCCGCCGAGGTGGGTACAAGCCCTCTCACAATCGTCGGAATCAACCATGAACAATCACCAACTCGTGTTGACTCCTCCTTCTTACTCCAAGCCATCTTGGTGTTGGCAAACACCAAGAATAACAAGAAAACCGCAGCAAGAACGATCACCAAGTGCTTCTAGATGCAAATCACTAAGCAAAGCACTTGTATGCACTCTATCTCTTTTGGGATGAGCAAAGGATCAAAGAGATGAGTGGGAGAGGTGCTTGAGAGCTCACAAGAGTATACAACAATAGAATGAGGCAAGAGGGTGAGTTCCAACCAGCCACAAGCCTTAAATAGGCACCCCTCCAAAAACTAGCCATTATGCCTGAGTCGTGAGCGTCGGACTGTCTTCAAGTTCGCATCGGACTCTCCGTCGCCAGCATCCGTCGCGCTTCTAGTAAGCATCCAGAGAGGTCCAAAGTCTGTCGGATGTGTCCGTCGCCTTTCCGTTGGACGCTCAGCAGCGTCCGTCGCTTGTGTCAGTGAGTTCCTCAAATCGTCGGACGCTCGTCCAAGTTTTGCTCACTGTCCGTCGACATCGTCCATCGCGGTTACAGAGAGCATCCAGAGAGCTTCCGAACCCGTCGAACACGTCTGTCGCCTTGTCGACAGACGCTCTTCAGCGTCCGTCGCAAAGTCTGTAGGTGCCTGAGTTAGGGTCAGCCCGTCGGACGTGTCCGTCGCCTAGAGCCAGCGTCTGTCGCCAGCGTCCGTCACCCCTAACTTGCTTCTTTCTTGTTTCTTTCTCTTCCAACCTTGCTCCATTGTTCCAAACACTTATGGTACTTCCTTAGAGCAGATGTTTGGCATATATTTTATGTCTTCTAGGCAAGGTTATGTTACTAGGTTGATTAATGCATATGCATGAATGACAACACCTAGTAGCACTTGATAACCGCAATCACAACACGTTTTTCCCTTCTTGATAGTACGACTATCTATCCTAAAGATGATCACACTTTCTATAGTGTCTTGATCACTAAACCAAAAATAGCCCTATGATATACCTTTGCCTTGAGCCCATTTTTGTTTCTCTTTCTTCTTTTCCTTAGTCATGGAGCACTTGATCCATCATGATTCTTCATTTAGCTCCACTTATTAAGTTGGATCACCCTAGCTAGATCACATGCTTAGCACTAGGGTTAGTCCATAGGTTTCATCAATTAACCAAAACCAAACTTGGGCTTTCAATCTAACCCTTTTTGGTAATTGATGACAACCTTTCACAAATGAATATATTGAATGAAAATTTCAACTTTGGTAGTATTAGCTCCCCCTACATATGTGATATATGAGTTTGGTTCGTTTTGATAACATATGCATGAATAGAAATTGTGGGAGAGTGAATGCTACCAAATGATGCTAAGGTATAAAGAATGGACCTTTGAAGCGTGATACCAATCGGAGTGCCATATTAGAAACCACTTGATAGCACTTTGAGAAGAAAATTTGAAATTTTACTTGAAAAATTAACAACAACCTATACAAGTTAGTACTTCAAGCATCATGTTGATCAAAGCATTCACCACACAAGCATGTCATGAATATAAGTTACACATGCAAGCAAGCACTTATGAATGCACAAAGATATGCAACAACTTGATTCATAGGCTTGCTCCCCCTACTTGCGTGCTTTCATTTTCAAAATTTTCAAAATATTTCTTTGTGGTACTTACTTCTCCCCCTTTGTCATCTATTATCGTAAAAGATGTGCTCAAATTGTTGATTATTGGAGAGAAGCTTAGTTGTGGTTTAATCTATATTACTTGCCCCAAAATATTTAACTCGGTTTAAACCATGGATAAGCTTGTTCACACATTTTAGAATGGGTATCTTGCCCATGTTGAGTTAAACATTTGAAGTTCATATTCTAGATCAAACACTAGGATTGCAGGCCTACAAACATGTCATATGCTACTACTAGATCATAGAGATATAGAAGCAATAGTGGTACCATATAAGCATCAAATTCATTTGATTTTCATGAATGAGCCTAATGAGTTGATGTCTAGATGCACTAACAAGTCCTAATAGTGGATGAATGACATGTCAATCAACTTTTACCTTGCTTTGCTTGAAGGAGAGGCATGTCATATATATATGGGGTGCATCAACACATGTTTGAATAATCAAGAATGTTCAACTCATTCCTTAGTTTGCAAAATCTCTTCTCATCTAATGGCTTGGTGAATATATCGGCAAGTTGATCATCGGTGCCAACACTTGTAATTGTAATATCACCCTTTTGTTGATGATCCCTTATGAAATGATGCCTTATGTCAATGTACTTGGTTCTTTAATGTTGAACCGGACTGTTGGTTAGCTTCACCGCACTTTCATTGTCACATAGCAATGGCACTTTCTTGAATTTGATTCCAAAGTCATTCAATGTTGCTTTCATCCAAAGCAATTGAGCACAACAACTACCCACACTTATGTATTCGGCTTCGGCGGTAGAGAGTGCAACACTATTTTGCTTCTTTGATGACCAAGATACAAGTGACATGCCTAGCAATTGACATGTGCCCGATGTGCTCTTTCTATCAACCTTGCACCCCACATAGTCGGAGTTCGAATATCCAATCAACTCAAAGTTTGACCCCTTAGGATACCACAATCCAACATCTTGTGTATGCTTCAAGTACCTCAATATTCTCTTTGTAGCCTTCAAATGACTTTCTCTTGGAAAGGCTTGAACACATGCATACACTAAACATGACATCCAGCCTTGAAGCGGTCACATAGAGTAGGCTTCCAATCATAGACCGATACAACTTTTGATCCACCATATTGACACTAGCATTACTATCCAAGTGTCCATTAGTGCCCATTGGAGTGCTAATGCCTTTTGAATCTTCTAGGCCAAATTTCTTCATCATATATTTGATGTACATGCCTTGACTCACAAAGGTTTCATGCTTCAATTGCTTGATTTGAAGACCAAGGAAGTAACTAAGTTCACCAATCATTGACATTTCAAACTCATTTGCCATCATCCTGCCAAACTCTTCACAAAAGTCTTGATTGGTTGAACCGAATATGATGTCATCAACATAGATTTGTAGCACAAATAGATCCTTGCTAAATTTCTTGGTGAAGAGAGTAGTATCAACCTTCCCCATGATGAACCCTTTGGATAAGAGGAAATCCCTCAATCTTTCATACCATGCTCTAGCTGCTTGCTTCAAGACATATAAAGCCTTCCTCAAATTTTACACATGGTTGGGCTTCTTGTTATCTTCAAAACCGGGAGGTTGCTCAACATATACTAGGTCATTGATATATCCATTCAAGAAAGCACTCTTCACATCCATTTGGTATAGCTTGATGTTATGTGCACATGCATAGGCCAATAGAATTCTAATTGCCTCTAATCTTGCAACCGGTGCATAAGTTTCTCCAAAGTCAAGACCTTCAACTTGTGTGTAACCTTGAGCTACCAATCTTGCTTTGTTTCTCACAACTATACCATCTTGATCTTGTTTGTTTCTAAATACCCATCTTGTGCCAATCACATTGTAGTTCTTGGGTCTTTCAACTAGCTCCTAAACTTGATTTCTTGTGAAATTGTTGAGCTCTTCATGCATTGCATTGACCCAATCAACATCTTGTAGGTCTTCTTCAATCTTTTTTGGCTATGGATGATACAAAAGAACAGTGTTCACAAAAGGATGCCAATCTTGATCTTGTTTGCACACCACTTGTAATGTCACCAACTATTTGATCAATGGGGTGATCTCTTACAATATTGGTTGGTTGAAGGATAGGAACTTGATTGCTTAAGCTTGGTTGAGATGAACTAGCAACTTGTTGATCTTGCACTTGAGAACTACTAGCTTGCATATGAGGTGAGTTGAGCACTTGATCTTTGTCATCTTCAATGTCAATCACTTGTCTTGGCCTAATTGTGACAGAATCTCCTAAGAACAGGGCCCACTTGCCAGGATTATCGTCCATCCAACTTTAATCCCAACAAATGATCCAAGTTTTAAAAGATTCGTCAGGTGTCGTCGGATTCAACCGAGTCATCCACCTATTTCCGAGCAGGATCCACATTAAAGATATTGCAGAAGTGAACTTGTAATAAATTACATTTCGGAGATTTACACAGATAGCGGAAGTCTTACAAAGTTATATTACAAATCATAGTTTTAAAACATAACTTAAATGCCATTTCTACATCAAGCCAAGTGGTAAAGACTATAAGGTAATCAAACTAGGTGCTCTGCCCATGAGTCACAAGGACTGATCTTCAATGACAACTGCGGTCATACAGCACGAAGTTGTACCCACCGCTCTAGGAACTTCATCTGCAACAAGGGTTAACAAACCCTGAGTACGAGAGTACTCAACAAGTATTACCAGACCAATAAAAATATTTGGTGGACAAAAGGTATGCAAGTAATATGTGTCAAGGTGGGGTTTTACAAGAATCAAGAATTTTTCATAAATGAGCATTTTGTAAAACAATTGAAATTCATTTATTTGGTTTCATATAATTACTCAAGTACCGATCTAAAGTTATGATTGATAACGAGGTAATAACCCATCCATGAAAAGAAACCATCAAGTATCCAGTTTAAGTTTCATTAACTACGATGTAAAAGACAGGGTTATGTTTCCATATCCGAGGAACATGACGATTCGAACCGGTTAAACCCAGCTGGGGCTTCCCAATCACACGACATATACAACACTAAAGCACGCATATGACTACCTTTCCCTGGATCCTCCAGCCAAGACCGGGGTTCCGCCACCCGAGAGCATAGTATGCCTCCATCCAGTTCCTCGAACTTGGAGGGTACACACTACTCTCGCCATCTCTCCACTCCGAGTGCGAATTAACCGTTCTTAAGACTGAAATAGCCAGAGTCCAGCTTCCCGAAGTATGTGATAAGTACTCCAAAGTCACAACCCATGGACTTGTTACAACAGACGGTCCCTAATGACACAGGTGGAAAGAACCCGCTCACCAGATATCCACATCTGGTGGCTCCCAAACACCGTGTCCGCCCGGTCCCGATTATTACTTCCAGCAAACCATCCTTTTTAAGACATAGCCATTTGCCGCAGCAATCCGCTATTCTTCTCAAAAACAGAACCATTTGTTATCACCTATTCTTGCAGATGATAGGAAATCATCTGAATCTATCGGTCTAAGCAGCATAAAGTATCATTCGTATTTTTAAAACGGTACCAAGGTACAGGAAGTAAATAATTCAAGGTAAGGCTATGCATCAAGTATGAATTTGATTGAATAGTAACCATGCAATAATTAACCATAAGTGTATTTAAATAAAAGCTTTTAAATACAAGGAGGGGTTTAAATGAACCAGGGCTTGCCTGGGTAAGAACACTAGTCAGTGCTTGTTAGATGACACGATTGATAAAAGAATTCTGAGATTATCCATCTTCTGGATTCAATCACCAATACATCTTCGATTAGATCCACCAATCACCGTCTTCTGGTTTAAGATTATCCATCACACACGGATCTATCGTTCCTTAACGAAATGCAAATATGTGAATGTATAAATGCAAGGAATTGATAACATAAAGTTGCATCACAAACAAACATTCAAGTGAACAAGAGGTTATACAAGATATATTCATTTTTAGTTAGTTAATTAATTAACATCATTTAAGCATAAAGGTTGGACATTCTAAGCACTTAGAACATGACACACCAAAATACTTAAGTCAAGCTTCATCAAGCATCAAGCAATCAAGATTAGTTACTAGATTTAATTAATCAAAGACAAGCTTAAACACTCAAGACATCACAAGATTATACAACACATAAACATCTATAGATGACTAACTTAACCTTACCAAGCATGATATTTGGATATAAAAAGAGTGTAAAGTATAAACACAATTAAACTTAGGTTAAGATTAGCCAAGTATTCATTAGCCAAGAGGTAAACATTAGGTTAAACAACCAAGATAAAGTTAACCAATTAACTTATGCATGCAGTTTCTGGACAACATGATAACAGTCACCATTTTAATCATATCTAGAGTTTTACAAATCCAAATAACTTGCAAGAAGAAATTCTGTAAAGCTTATGAAATTATCTACATTTCATCTAATACCATCACAACATGATTCACAAGTTATTTAAGTCGAAAACACAAAATTACAGAACCTGTTCTTGAAAAACAGAGAGCAGCCATTTCTGATCACCAACTTGCAATATGCATAAATCATCATCTACTTGGCCAAATACCACCAAATTTTAATAGCAGCTATATACATGAGTTATCTACAACTTTGGTATATCCAAGATTCTCAGAAAACATCATTAACATGGGGTAATTTGCATTGCCCCTAGAACTGTCCAGAAACTCATAAATGCAATAAATAAAATTAACATAGGGTTCAAACATATAATTGGGCAAAACCAACTTTACCAACATGTCACACATGACTAATGAACACTATAAAACATAGTGTTCATTGCTAAATAAATTCTTTGGACACATTTTCTTAATTTATTTAGATAATTAGGTGTAAATATGAACACATATCAAACATGCATAATAAATTATACCAAAATTACAGAGGCCTACACATGCTTTCATTAGTTTACTGTATAAATTTCATGTCATTTAAGCGAGTATAGAAACCTCTATGAAAAAGACAAAAGTTTTATTGTAAGCATCTTAAACAAAAGGGCATATTCTACACTCAACTTTAAACAGCTATAACCTGAGATCTAGACCACATAAAAATATGAATCTTAACTTGTTGGGAAGCTTATGAAAATTACTTCAATTGTTCCCATAGGGCCAAAGCATGAATCTATATGTAACTAGATCAGCCAACTCAATTTTTAACATCTGTTCAGAAAGTTTAACAACAACTATACTCAACTTGCAAAATTAATTACTCCTAAACTATCAGAAGTAAAATCATAAAATTTTAACACAAGATAGATCATAACATTATCTATCACTTCAGTATACAACCCAGCCACAGAAAACATCATCTTGACCATGAAATAAATTGCTCAAACAATTTTATAGTAGCAGCCTTAACAGTCAAACAATCATTTTGTTATTTTTATAACTCAAAAACCATAGACCCTAAAATCATGAAATTGTAACCTGACATAAAGAGTAAACTTGTAAACATCCCATAAAAACTTGACAAGTATAACAGTGGATACGAAAATAACAAATACATGTTAATAGAATTGACATGTTTGCACCAAATGATTTTCAAAGTAAAATTAATGAACTAAAGCATGACATATGGTAGATCTACTGCATAGAGCACTTCATGAGTATTCCAAAAAGTCCAAAAACACATTCATATGATTTTTCTATGAATTATTACGAATTTCCAAAGTTCAGCAAAATAAGAGAAAAACAATTACGAGATTTTTCATTTGAATCAGGAACCCTAACTTTTCAAGAAATCAACCAGGCCCTTATATGTAAATTCATGAGTCATGAAATATTTGCATAAAAATCCAACAAAAAGCATCCCTCACCAAACAACCCTTTCTTCAACCTTTTACCGTAGAAATTCAAGGTCACTGATCATGGCCGAGTTAGTTTAGGATCCAAGGAAGGAGCTAGGGATGATAGAATTAACAGTAGGGAGGGAGGAATTTGAGCAACAAGAAAGGAGGAGGTAGGGAGGGAAGGACCGAGCAGAGGCCGCGCCTCCCTGGTGTCGGGCTCGGCCTCCTACCGATGGGAGCCGAGCGGAGAGAGGGAGGAAACAGAGGGAGGGAGGCGATGGAATGGGAGATGGAGAAAGAGCTGGGAGAGGAGGAGCCGGCCTTCATCCCTCTCCCCACGACACGGCACAGGGCACGCGTCGGCCTCATGAGCTTGGCGATGAGGAGGCCGACACACACCGGTCGTGCTGGCCATGGCCATTCTGCCTCCACGAAATTGCTCAAATTTTTAAAAATAATTACAAGATTGCCACTCACTTTAAAACCCTTTTAAAAATAAACCGAAACTCAATTTGAATAACCGAAAGCACCATCATGCAGAGCAACAAAAGTAGAACAACATGGTATAAAGGAGTTTGACAGATTTCAAAAGATCTGATAAATATTAACACCCAAAGTTTGGTATTTAAAACGGAAAATTCGGAATCCAACAATTCCGAGAAAAAGTTAATTTTTGCTGTTTTTGAATTCAAATTTAAAGATCCAAATGAGCTTCAAAATCTGTGAAACTTCTTTCATTGTTTCAATTATGAATAATACTTCACTCATATTAAAGAATCCAAAAGAGTTACCACATGAAACTGCACAAGAAAATCATCACAAGAAGGCAACTCACTGCAGTTTTCTAGACAGAAATATTTTTAGAATCCAAAACGACATAAGACTGGGGTTAACTTTTTGAGACACTTCGAGAATTAAAATAGGGTTTGATCCAAAAAACGAAGTTTAAAAGAGAACCTAATTTTTATTATCTGGAAATTAACACCTGAGGTGTTACACTAATATCACCAATGTCCATGTTCTTCATAGCCTTTGACAATTGAGGTCCACTCACATCTTCTAGATTCTCATTTTTAACTTGTGAGCCATTGGTTTCATCAAATTCAACATCATGAACCTCCTCAAGCACACCACTAGTCGAATTCCACACTCTATAGGTTTTGCTTGTGGTTGAGTAACCAAGTAAGAACCCTTCATCACATTTCCTGTCAAACTTTCCAAGTCTTGTGCCTTTCTTCAAGATATAGCATTTGCAACCAAACACTATAAAGTATGCAATGTTGGGCTTTCTTCCATTTAATAGTTCATATGGTGTCTTATCCATCAATGGGTGACAATACAACCGGTTGCTAGAGTAACAAGCGGTGTTGATAGCTTCAGCCCAAAAGGTATGACTCACATTGTATTCACTAAGCATAGACCTTGCCATATCAATCAATGTTCTATTCTTCCTCTCAACAAGGTCATTTGATTGTGGAGTGTATTTGGCCGAGAATTGATGCTTGATTCCAAGCTCATCACATAGCTCTTCAACTCTTGTATTCTTGAATTTACTACCATTGTTACTTCTAACTTTCTTGATGGTGGTCTCAAACTCATTGTGACATCTCTTGACAAAAGATTTGAAGGTGACAAATGTATCACTCTTGTCATTGAGAAAGAATACCCAAGTATATCTTGTAAGATCATCAACTATCACAAATCCATACTTGTTGCCTCCAATACTAGTGTATGTTATCGGGCCAAACAAGTTCATGTGCAACAACTCAAATGCTCTACTAGTGCTCATCATGCTCTTCTTAGGATGGGTGTTACCAACTTATTTGCCGGCTTGACAAGAGCTACAAAGTTAATCTTTCTCAAACACAACATCTTTCAAGCCTCTTACTAAGTCATGCTTAATCAATCTATTCTATTGCTTCATTCCAACATGACCAAGCCTTCTATGCCATAACCAACCCATACTTGATTTAGTGAGCAAGCAAGTTGACAATTGAGACTCACTAGCATTGAAATCAACTAGGTAAAGGTTCTCATATCTAAAGCCCTTGAAGATCAAGTTTGAACCATCTACACGAATGATTTCAACATCATCTACCCCAAATATGTATTTGAATCCAAGATCATATAATTGAGCCACGGATAGCAAATTGATGTTCAAGCTCTCAACTAGCAAGACATTTGATATTCTCAAGTCATTGGATATTGCAATCTTACCAAGACCCTTGACCTTGCCCTTGCCATTATCACCAAAAGTAATACTATCAATGCCATCATTGGTGTTGGAGTTGATTGATTTGAATATTCTAGAATCTCCGGTCATGTGTTGAGTGCACCCACTGTCAAGCACCCAATGACTTCTTCTGGCTTTGTAATTGACCTACAAAACAATTTAGTTCTCCTTAGGTACCCACACTTGTTTGGGTCCTCCAAAGTTAGTGACCAAGGATTTTGGCACCCAAATTGCCTTCTTCTTTGGGCCAACAATGGGTGTGCCAACATACTTAGCCATTACACCATCTCTCTCTTTGGTAAGCATATAACATGAATCAAAATGTATGGAGGTGGCCTTAGCAAACTTGGTTTGGCTCATGTTAAGTTTGCAATATTGGTCAACATGCCCCACTTGCTTGCAACTATTGCAAAACCGACCATTGCTTCTCACAAAGCTAGGCTTTGTAGTTACAAAGGCCGCCTTGCCTATCTTGGTGGTATAGCCCAATCCCTCTTTGCTAAGTGAGAGCCTTTGGCTACCCAAGCACTTTAGCAAGCGGACATCTCCACCATATGTCTTACTCAAAGCATGAGTGAGTTCATTAACATCATTTTTCAATTTTTCATTTTCACTCACTAGTGTAGCATCAACCTTTGAGCTCTCACTAGGTGGATGTGCATGTGGAAGTGTTAGTGTCGGTTGGTGCAACAATGATAGGAGTGAAAAATGATTCATCTAGAATATCACAAGTGACTCCAATATCACATGATGCAACAACCTTATCCTTGTTTTGATCAAGGAGGGAGGAGTGAGCTATGTCAAGCTTCTTGTGAGTTCTTTCAAGCTTCTCATCGGCTTCCATTACCCGCTCATGAGAGTCATTGAGCTCATCAAAGGATTGTTCAAGATCCTTAAGCTTCTTGTTCAATTCTTTGCACTCCTTCCTCTTTGTCTCAAAGCAAGCATAAGTTTGCTTCATCATGTCTATGAGTTCCTCCTTGGAGTACTCCTCATCATCACTACTATCATCATCACTATCACTCTCATCACAAGATTGTACCTTAGATGGCTTAGCCATGAAACATGATGGAGTGTCGAAGATGGATGGCTTGTTTTTTATAGCAATGCTAGCCAATGCCTTCTTCTTGGTCTTCTTCTTCTCATCATCACTAGATTCATCATCAGAGGGATCACTACTATCCCAAGTCACCATATATGATTCACCTTTCTTCTTCTTGGTGAATGATAGCTTCTTCTCCTTCTTGTCATGCTTGCTCTTCTTCTTCTTCTTCTCATCATCATCACTATGATTGGGACAATCCGCAATCATGTGATCGGTGCTCTTGCACTTGTAGCATCTCTTCACATATTCTTTGCTCTTGAAGTTATATCTTCTCTTTCTAGCACCATAGCCCTTCTTATTCATGAATTTTCCAAACTTGCTCACAAAGAGGGCCATCATCTCATCATCAATGTCACTTGCTTCTTTATCATCACTTGATTCTTGCTTTCTTGCTTTGCTCTTGCCTTTGGATGAACAAGCCTTGAATGCTAAGCTCTTCTTCTTCTTTTCTTCTTCCTTGACCTCTTCTTCTTCACTTTCTTCATTGTATTGCTCTTCGGTCATGATCTCTCCATGTACTTCATTGGGAGTGATCTTAGTCAAACCATCTCTCCTAATTATTTGCCTCAAGGTTTTGTATTTCTTGGGCAAACAACCAAGAAACCAGTTTGAGAAGTCCTCATCCTTCACATTCTCACCCAAGCTCTTGAGGTCGTTTATGATCACTTGGAGCCTATGAAACATCTCCGGGATGGACTCATCATCCTTCATCTTCAATTGGGATAGCTTGTCCTTGAGCATGTACAACTTGGCATTCTTTACCGTTGAAGTGCCTTCATTGTATCTTCTAGTCTCTTCCACACTTCACTTTCTCTTTCAAGATCCTTGATTTGTTCAAACACCTTAGAATCAATGCCATTGTATATGACATTTAGTGCCATGGTGTTGCATTGCCGGTTCTCTTGCTCTCTAGGTGTGGGACTATCCTCATCAAGAATGACATAGTCCTTTTCGGTCACACTCCACACATTCTCATGAATTGAGCCTAGATGCATCTTCATCTTTCTCTTCCAATAATCAAATGAGGTGCGATCAAACATTGGCGGTTTGCTCCCCACATGGTTGAATGATATTTGAGACATCACTAACACCAAAGGTTGTCAAGCCTTAATAATAGCTGTGACCACGGCTCTGATGCCACTTGAAAGGTCCTAGATGGATAGAGACGGGGTGAATAGCCTAATAAAAATTCTACAAAACACTAGAGCAAAGGTTAGATTTAACACTTAAGCGAAGCTTTTTGCTCTAGCTCTACTAGGGATGCAAAGCCACCTATCCAAGCAATTCTAGTTAGTTAAGTGCCTAACAAACAATAGCAAGAACCTAAGACACTTAACACAAGCTAGCAAGAACAACTAGCAAGAGAGCTAACTAAACAAACTACTAGCTACACAAGCTAGCTAAGAAAGATATGAGAGAATGTAAATATAAAGATAGAGGTGATTGTTATACCGATGTCTTGTGATCAAAGGATGTCAATATGAAGAATCAATCACAATGAAAACCAATGAGTAGCTGGAAGACAAGATGACACAAAGATTTTTCTCCCGGGGTTCACTTGGTTGCCACCAAGCTAGTCCCCGTTGTGTCGACTACTCAAATGGTGATTCGGTGGCTAATAGGCAATCACAAGTCTAGCCCACTACCCGGGCGTCACAAGAATCCACCCAAATGAGAGTAACTCAATGACACGAGCAATTTACTAGAGTTACCCTTTGGCGCTGCGCCAAGGTGGGTACACAAGCCGTCTCACAATTGCCGAAATCAACCACGAACAATCACCAACTCGTGTTGACTCCTCCTTCTTGCTCGAAGCCATCTAGTGTTAGCAAACTCCAAGAATAACAAGAAAACCGCAGCAAGAACGATCACCAAGTGCTTCTAGATGCAAATCACTAAGCAATGCACTTGGATGCACTCTATCTCTTTTGGGATGAGCAAAGGATCAAAGAGATGAGTGGGAGAGGTGCTTGAGAGCTCACAAGAGTATACAACAATGGAATGAGGCAAGAGGGTGAGTTCCAACCGGCCACAAGCCTTAAATAGACTCCCCTCCAAAAACTAGCCATTATGCCTGAGTCGTGGGCGTTGGACGCTCTTTAAGTTCGCGTCGGACGCTCCATCGCGCTTCTAGTAAGCATCCTGAGAGGTCCGAAGTTCGTCGGACGTGTCCGTCGCCTTTCCGTCGGACGCTCAGCAGCGTCCGTCGCTTGTGTCAGTGAGTTCCTCAAATCGTCGGACGCTCGTCCAAGTTTTGCTCAGTGTCCGTCGACATCGTCCGTCACGGTTACAGAGAGCATCCAAAGAGCTCTCGAACCCGTCGGACGCGTCTGTTGCCTTGTCGACAGACGCTCTTCAGCGTCCGTCGCGAAGTCTGTAGGTGCCTGAGTTAAGGTCTGCCCGTCGGACGCGTCCGTCGCCTAGAGCCAGCGTGTGGCGCCAGTGTCTGGCGCCAGCGTCCGTTGCCCCTAACTTGCTTCTTTCTTATTTCTTTCTCTTCCAACCTTGCTCCATTGTGCCAAACACTTATGGTACTTCCTTAGAGCAGATGTTTAGCATATATTTTATGTCTTCTAGGCAAGGTTATGTTACTAGGTTGATTAATGCATATGCATGAATGACAACACCTAGTAGCATTTGATAACCGCAATCACAACACATTTTTCCCTTCTTGATAGTACGACTATCTATCCTAAAGATGATCACACTTTCTATAGTGTCTTGATCACTAAACCAAAAATGATCCTATGATATACCTTTGCCTTGGGCCCATTTTTGTTTTTCTCTTTCTTCTTTTCCTTAGTCATGGAGCACTTGATCCTTCATTAATTTAGCTCCACTTCTTAAGTTGGATCACCCTAGATAGATCACATGCTTAGCACTAGGGTTAGTCCATAGGTTTCATCAATTAACCAAAACCAAACTTGAGCTTTCAGTCAGCCACCACGGCGAGTCACTTAGCTTCTCCAGTCTCATAGTCCAAGCCTCTAGCATCTGTCCTTCACTACTCTTAGTCCATTAGCACGAACCCGCTTGACCTTCACCTTTGCCGTCGACCATAGTCTCCAAGCTCCACACCTAGACACCACAAGCCAAGAGACATATTGCATGACACAACTCATGGCATGGTTAGTTCAACAACTCAACCCAAGACATGAATGACATTAATAGTCACTCATCACAGTTGAGACCACATGGGTACATATGGACCATGTGTCCTCAGTGTCAATCTCCCCCTTGATGAGTGCATTGTTAACACCAACACATGAACAACTGAGAAAAAGAAGCAGAAGAAGGCGAAGGAAGAAAGAACTCACCCAAATGGCCAAAAGCCAATCAAAAGACAAAACAAGGTCATTTGAAGTAAGCAAAACTTGGTCCCCAAAGACATGAGCAACAAATCGATGTAACCAAATAAAACATAGCTTACACTTAAGAAGAGATTGAACCTAAATCGGGCTCAAATGTGCAACTCCCCCTAAATCAACAACATTCTCCCCCTTTGGTGGTTTTTGTGGAACATTCTCCCCCCTTGTTGCTATATGCACACTTAAAGCTATTCATACTGCAACTCCCCCTCAAAATATGCAATGAGTGCATAGAGATGCAAAAAAATGCAGAAACTTTAGGAGTATAGAAATCAAAGTGAAAAGATGCTCCAACTAGTGTTGTTATATATGTGTATAGCAACAAATACAACTGCTAGCAGCAAATGGTCAAACTGATCAAGTCAAACAAAATATGATAGTTAAGCATTTTGAGCAACATTACTGGCAGTTTTGCTCTAAGGCTCGACGATGACTTCGGCGACGTGGTCACTGGGGTCCCACATCCGCTGTTCAACTCGATCTTGAGGTGTGAGCCGCGAGGGCAAATGTGCCTACACTGGAGTCTGGAGTGACAATAATCAGCCGCCATTGTTGGTGTACGCCCTCGTCGCTTGAGCATATACTTGGTTTGTACAGCAGGAACAAGCGGCATCCCAGCTAGGTGACGCGAGGGCATCGGGCGTCAGATTGAACGTTTGATGGGATCGGCACCGCTCCTGGAGAATGGAGATCCTGGTGCCTGGACTAATAACCAACGAAAACTATACAAGTTGTCAGGTAGTTGCTTAGCAATTTAATATGTTTGCATTATTCGGGTGAAGCTTAATAAAATTATTCATATCAGCTAGGTTCTTGATGCTGCTTGTCGTGGCTCAACTAACTGCAAAGCCGACAGTGGCCCAAAGCCAAGCACCGAGCATCACAGCATGAGGCTGACGCCGAGGCAGCAGCGTCGTCCCCACTGCCACCGTACTGGTAGGGTACCCTTTATTTCTTACAGAAACTAAAAAAACTTTAAATATATAGATGCCGGCCCCGCATATTTTGGTACTGGTTCCGCGTGCTTTGATAATGCGGAAGAGTCTGGTTTAGATGAGAATTAAAAGATTATTAAGGGACTTGGGGGCTGCGGTCGCCCACCCGCCTCATGGCGGCCCGCATTTAGGCCCATGACAATAGTTATCTCTTCATTCAAATTATCCAATGAACTACCACATTATATCCATATCAATGTGTCCCGCTGTCTACTAAAATTTATTTATGACAGTTTATTTCTTCTTTATAGATAAGTAAATAATATAAGTTGTATTATTTTATTTCGAATCATCTAGGATCCCCACAACAACCGGCCTGTTCGCTTCGCCATTTCGGTGGTTGATAAGCCGGCTGATATTATTTTTGGTTGTTTTTCTGTAAGAGAAAAACACTGTTTCGGTGTCCGATAAGCCGGCTGATAAGCCAAACAAACAGGACGAACATCCATTGTATGTTATTATTTAACCAATACTCAAGGCATGCAGAGCGGTTTATATTATTTGCTCACATAGATCAACACCCCAAACGTTGTTATAGATCTACCTTTAATTTGTCTTGGAAACTATCTATAATATCTTATATTTGCAAGCCACACTAGCATTTCTGTCTCCTCATGCAAGCTATCCACGTTACTAGCCATCTATGCCAATAAGGCACAACATCCACTAAAATGCATTGATTTTTCTATATTAGTGTGCAAAACATCTAGTACCATTCATTTAATTATCATATTTTATTTCTTTATGTAAGTAAATATAAGTAGTATAATTTCATTTTAAATTATTCACGATCACAACATGTGGGCTTAACACCTTGTGTTTTTCACCATGCTTAAAACACTAGATTTTAAAAAATTAGAACAAATTAAAATTTGGTTTGTTTATTTTTGCAAAACCATTTTCAAAAATGTTTTTTTGCCGTGACTTACATTAAAATTTCACCATATGCATTTTTTAGTTTCTGTGTGTTATCATTAAAACAACCCAATTCTATTCCTGCGGTCGCTCGCGCGATTCCAATGCAGCGAACGACTGAGCCTATCTGGACCGCTTTGTTTTCATTCCACGTCCTATTTTTCTTTTCTTTTCTGGCACACCATAGTAAACAACGTTGTGACGAACGTGGTTGGCCTATGCTCAAACAATTTTTTTATGTGACATGTACAGACTTATATTGTTCATTTTTAGCTTTGTACAAACTTATATTGGTTATTTTTAGCTTTTACTCACGTGTACAACCTGTATAGACTTAGCCTTTTTCTTTTTTTCTTTTTTTCTTTTTATTTAGTTTTATTTTATGTGATTTTAGTATTGCTTGTAATTTTATTATTTTATTTTTCTTTTATTTATTTTTTAAGCGTTGACAAGTTATATAGAGTAACTTATATACATAAGTTGATTATAATAAATTATGTACACAAGTTGGAACTTGTGTACACACAAGTTGTATTTGATAACTTTTATATATAAGTCATGTTTCATAACTTTTGTGCTTACAAGTTTTGTTATAAGTTATGTTAATTTTCTTTTTTTTGTTTAATAACTTATATATTTTTTAGCATTTTTATATTTTCTATCCTTCTTTTATATTTTTTTCTTTTTAATTTTTATTGAAAATGTTAGCAAGTTAGTATAACTTACGTACATAAGTTACATAGAATATATATAGAAGTTGTGTTGATAATTTTTTTTAAAATAAATTGTGTTTCATAATTTTTTTATGTATTTAAGTTTTGTTATAAGTTATAAATTAATTCATTCCTTTGTGTTTAATATTTTTTATGTTTCTAAGTTTTGGCATAAGTTGTAAGGTAATTCATTCATTTGTGTTAAATAACTTTAATACATATAAATTGTGTTCTATAACTTTTGTATTTCTATGTTATAAATTAGGAGGCATGCACACATGTGCATGTGTTTGCCTTCCCGCACGCACAATCTATTTTGGGTAAAAAGTGTTATTATTATACTAATATTTTCGACAAAGATGCTAATTACTACTTTTTGACGCACAAGATAAGCTTTCCGGCTGTTTTCAAGCTGATTTGTTGGCTTGCGCGGCCTCGGATCAAATGCTAATTACAAATAAAAGAACTACACAGATTAACTTTAGATACCAAAATTACACAAAATCATCACAATAAAAAAAGAACCAAACCCGAACCTTGATCTGTCCTTAGAAAGCAGTTCAGTTGTTTTGCATCATCTGACATCAGATCTGTTACTAGAAGCAGATTTGACCAAAAATGATAATCAATTTAGTTCTTTTGCATAAACAATTCAGTTGTTTTGCTTTTATTTTTTTTGGTAGAAACTTTCAGTTGACAATTCACAAAAAATAGTAATACAATTCTTACTGCTTACTGCATAAGTAAGTCTGATTCCTACATGTTCCTACTACTTACTACACATTTTGTAATGCTTTTGTACAATTATCTCTAGCTGTAACATCATTCTTTGTCCCTCAGCAAAGAAATAATATTTTATCGCAAAAACCTATGGATCAAAACAATATACTAGGTATCATTCAGTATACCAATCAAGAGGCAAAGTCTGCAAAAAGAACATCACATCAGTACATCAGTACATCACACATCTTCAAATTACACAAACAGAAGTGGGGCAAATTAGAGGAGCACCGGAAAAAAATACAGTCACATAAGGTTCCCTGCTAAATACTTTATATTTGATTCCTACACATGACCAGCATTAGAGTGTCAAAAAAGGCTATAATCAAATGTAAAACCTTAAGTTGCCTACTTAAGAACACATTAATGCCTAAAAGCAGTAGTATTATTTCTTAACTAAGGTGCCTATGTTGCCTTTTACAAGAACGGTTGCTCCTACAAAATTACCAATCTATTGCTGCTGCTACGAAATTACCAAGCACTCAAAAAGAGCTACTTGGTCAGACAAAATGATCAATAGATCAATACAAACCCCCAAGCAACTGCAAAAAAGCCAGGAAAAACATGGCAAAGCTGCTTGTCAAACCTAAAGAGAGTGATACCAGCGCCCCAGCACATTCATAAACAAAAAATTGCCATGCTAAGCGTGGAGAGCAGCAACGTAATAATGGTGATATACCTTCACTTGTTGGCGCAGTTCTGGGATCGTCAAACCTACAGCAGTTCGGGCCACATAGCGACTTGGTCAGCATTGAGAGCAGGCAGGGTCTATAGGTGTTGATCCAAAACCTAAATAGTAGATAGTTTAACTTGTATGCAGCCCAGAACATACGAGAAGAATGTCATCCTGTTCACGTACATATTAATTTAGCCACATTAATTACAGAGTAAGTAAAAAATAATGCAAACTAAAACTCAGCAATTTAAGTCACAATACCCCAAACAAGAGTATTATAGCCATAGCTAAGGTAATAATTCCCTGGACGTCACAAGATCAAGTTTGTCCCTTATCTCTAGCCGTACCGTGTTCGGATGAACTCCTAGTTCTTGATTGATTAATAGTACAAATTGCTTATGTACAGATTTACAGTACAAGAAGTGTTTCTGTACATATTTATAGATTTACATATTTTCTCTTAGTTCTTGGCGCTGCTAGCTAGCTGTTCCTACGAGTAGTAAGAAATGCCTAAGGATGAATGCTAAATGCCTGAATGCCTCAGGCCACTTGTGGTAAGAGCAAGAACAAAGCATTGGTTTGGGCAAAAAGGAGATGGACTTCTAATATCATGCACATGCAGCTTTTAGGTTTATCAGTAATTACATGGACTAGATTTATCATATAATGCACCCTAAAAGAGACGAAAGAGCAACAACTTGATTATGTGAAATCATCGAGATGTGGAGTAATGGTCAGGGAAGAACAACATTATCAAAGCAGCAGGTTCTAGCACTGCAACCACTAAAGACAAAAAAAGAAATTCTATATATGGGTAGTACTCCCTCTATTATCATTTGTTAGGTGTAGAGAATAGTTTCACAGGCATTGTTCGCCTGCACGGTCGTGTAGCCCATTTACACACCGTTTAAACGTTACACGGTGGTACACCATTTCCGTTTAATCAGCCATTTTGACCGTTTAAACGTCGTTTTCCCGTTTAAACACCCGCTTTTCCTGAATAATAGGCTAAACTGAAGGTGACTGACTGTTTACCGTTTAGAGTTTAGGATAACACTGTTCACAGGTACGAAGAAAATTGAGATAGAGAATTGATGTATTGATAAAGAGCTGAGAACTGAGGTGTACTCCGTATTCATGAATGCATGCATGCAGCTAATGTTTGTTTTGTAGCCCATTAAAATCAACCAAGCTTTCATGTCATTGGTCCATCACTAAAGAAATGCTTTGTATTCTCTGCATATGAGTAAATTGCCGATGTTTGCACATGGACTCTTTTGCCTCGTTATATACCCCACGCCTATTATAATGTCAGAACTTAGAAATCAGCCTACGCCTAACAAATGATAACGGAGGGAGTATGTATTTTGAAGCTTAGTCTGTACCAGTCTCTGACCTAACCACAGCTATCTCGCATAGACATGGGCAATGCATCAAGAATTTAGTGCATGCGACACTATTACAAAAACGGCAATCAGTACCGGTTCAAAAACCCCCTACAGTGGCGGATTTTGAACCGGCACTGGCGAATCGGCAGTGATGAGCCCAAGCCATCACTGTCGGTTATGCCAAACCGGCAGTGATGGCTCAAGCATCACTGCCGATTCGTGTTACCAACTGGCAGTGATGCTTGAGCCATCACTGCCGGTTTGTTTCACCAACCGGCAGTGATGCTTTAGCCATCACTGCCGGTTTGGCACCCCAACCGGCAGTGATATTATTTTTTAAAATTGCATTTTTTTAATTGTTTTATTTTCATTTGGGGTTTCTGGTTTAGGGTTTATGGTAGAGGTGGTGGGGTGGGAGATCGTGGAGGTGTTTGCTATCGAACCATTTGATATCAATCTGAATTGAAGGTGGTTGTGGACTAGCGACAATACAAACCCATCACATATTTATAATAATTATTACAAAACATCCAAACAAAACTTAAAGTATCGAATTAATTGTCGCATTACAATAGCCTTTCGAGGTCGTCTTTTCCATAGTTCTTCTTGAAGTCCTTACTCTTCACAATGGATAGACATCCTTTTCTATACACTATATCGTTCAGAATAAGAGCTGCTATCTCCTCTTGAAATCCTTTTATCTCAAAATCTAGCAACCTATTGTGGCCCTGTTCTTTGCGCTGTAAATTGATACAAGATGATATTGAGATGCACATACGTAAGATAAAACAATAGAATTAAAATGCGACGCGTACGTACTATGTCATCTCCTATTCCTAGTTTTGTGCCAAAGTAGGCAAGCATTGCCCACATCACATAGAACCCGCACTTGTTGTTCCCCATTGGTTGATCTAGGGTCTTGACCTTCTTCATATACTCCGCTCTGAATGGTTCTCTCCATTTCTTTTGCATCTTAGGCTCCACATTTCTTCAATCAGGTAACGCCTTCATTCTATGTGATAATGTAAATGAAGTGTGAAGGCTGAGGACATTATTAATTACAATATCATATGTGATTGAAAAGTGTGGTGATATTGGGTTCACTTACATATTTAGCACTTTGACTAGGGGTTCGATAAGTTTAAGTGACTTCTTTTTTGAGTCCCACACCTCGATAGTTGAATTTTTAAGACTTATATCTACGAGGACGTAATGGTTGCTGCAATCACAAGGTTCATGTTATTGAATGATATATCAAGAAAAAAACACTTAAGTAAGGGTCGAGAACACATACTCGCAATTGTAGGTTAGCAGTGCATTTGTTTTGCTGACTGAGAACATTCTTTCAAACTCTATCTTCAAACTCGTTGAGACATACGGATCTTGGAGACCGGCTTTGCATGTTGTCTCATTTACATAGATGGGGTCCAAGAAGTCAAAATTGCTTATTCGTTTTTGAAGGCAAAATTTTGCTACAGACCTGCAAAATAAACATGCATGGATATATTCAAATGCAGATCACGTAGTTTATTATAACGTTGTTAGGGTATGGTACTTACATAGTCCATAACATCATAATCTGCACATCCAGCGAGCGTCGTTGAAAGAGTTGAAAGAGGACTTCATAATGAATAGTATGCACAACTTCTTCAGGATGATTAAAAATAAAACATGGAGGGATGCATACTTCAAAGTTTGTATTCTTGTCTTTGCCGTTGTTACTATCTATGATGTAGTAATCATGCAACTATCGCATGTTTGTTGGCAAATTTCTATACTCTTCTTGGCTGGCGACCATAGGCTTGCCTAGTTCAAACTTGTATGCAACTTCAGCCTTTTCAAATTCGGTTTTATCAAAATAGAGATTCTCGGCATCCTCCATGCTTATATCCATCACTGCAACCAAGTTTTGTATCTCTAACAGCTGAAAGGTGTGTAATTCTCTAGCTCTTTCTTGGTTACCCGGATTTTTGCTTTGCCTTTCAAATTGGCTCTGTTTCTCAGGTATATAAGCCAATCGTTTATACAAGGCAAGTTTGGCGGCCTTTTCTGCAATCTGAGCTCGTAGAATATCGTCCTTAGTTGGCACTGGCGGAGGCCTTTTACTAGTCATCTTGGGATCTTTACCAACTGAAGCTGATGACCTCCTCTGTTGCGAAGTCGAACCTGATCTGGAGCTAGGCCGTCGAGATCCCAATCCTGAGGACTTTGAAGCTGGTGGAGGAGGAGGAGGAGTCTTCTCCTTTGGCGGTGGAGAAGGAGTCTTCTCCTTTGGCGGTGGAGGAGGTGTCGGTGGATCTTGACGAGGAGAGAAACCTCTTGGCGGTGGAGAAGGAGTCTTCTCCTTTGGCGGTGGAGGAGGCGACCGGGATGATTCATTGTCATCATCGTCATCCAAAGATGGCTGGTCGTCTAGCTTGATGAAGCGTTTGCGCCAGGCGACATGAGTGCCCAAGTTGTGAACTAGACGCGGCCTATCTTCCTCCACTGGGAAATCAATATGTATCTTATTGTACTTCTTGTCCAATATCTTATCAATGCTGACCCTGGCATACCCTAGTGGAACTGGCTTGCCATGAATGACGTTCTCTCCTATAGGAAATGCTTGTCCGACCGCCACCTTGTCTTTGGTCCACTGCTGGCGGATGTACAACCTGACATTCACAGGTTCTGTGATGTCGTCCACGGGATGAGGAGCATTGACCTCTTCTTCGTCAGGCATAGGGGTTGAGCCACATCTACTGCGGCCCTTTCCAAGCACTAGGCTATTCAAAACCAGGACTGCATGCGGCCCTTGACTCGAACACATGGATTGCATAGCGCTCGCCACCTGAGCAGCTATCCGTGCTTCAATGCTCTGTTCTAGCTCCCGTCGCATCCTTTGGAACTCCTCTTCTCTTTGCGTTCCAGCCCTTGCCCGGCCCCTATAGGAAGCGGATTCACTTTCAAATGCTTTCTCCCAAGGAATTACCCCAGCTCCTCTAGTGTGACCGAGGTGCTCCTTGTTTTCATGTGCTTGCGTGAGCACGTCATTTTCTCTATCCGACCTGCGGGCCCCTCTATGCACTTCCTCAGTGATCGTGGAAATCTTCTGGAGGAGATTGGTGAAGGGTTCAGTCCTGGCGGAAAGGCTCCCGTCAGGATTGTATTCTGCCCCCCTTGCGAGTAGGTAGTTCACTGATCTGGGCTGTCAATCGCTTGTCTGAGGCGTAACGCCGCTCTGCTCTAGTGCTTCGACTTGGGCATCCCAATCCGGAATCTTCCTTACGTACCCACGCGATCCTAGGCGGTGAGGATTATTTGACCTAAGCGAGTTTGCTTTGTTTCTTTCGCTTGATGCCTTGGCCTCATCGGATAGCTTGTAAGCCTTGAACTCCTCCCAGAAGTCCCTCTGCTTGCTGAGTTCACCTCCCGCAAAATTCGGTTCTTTTTCCTCCTTGATGAGCTTGTGCAACTTTCCCTTGAAATTCTTGAAGGAGTGACCCATGATTTCCTTGGCCTTCTTCTAGACTGTCGCTTCATCACAATCATTAGGGAAAGTGAAATACCCTCTGAGCTTGTTCCAAACTAGTTCCTTCTCAACTTCTGGAACCCTCCACGGGTCTTGCTCACTTCCATTCCACTTCCTGTATTTGATAGGGATGAAGTCCCTTACAAGTGCCCCGATGGTACTCTTGTATGGGCCCAATGCTCGAAGTGGCTCCACCGGCTCCCCTAGTTGATCGAACTGAGAGATGTGCCAATGTCTAGTTGTCTATGGGAGCTTTGTTGCACCACGCTTAGTCCTTCTGGAACTCTCACCAGTACTTGGACCTTCCGGCGGAACCTGCTTCAAAATTTATAAATAAGTCCCCATCAAACTTTTATGGCTATATCTACCATGTTTTAGGTATGACCTAAGTTATTACCTCGTCTTCTTGGCCCTCTTCTAGGTTTAGCATATGGCTAGGGCTCCAAGGTCTTTGATCCCCTTGCTGGTTGTCATCGGCTCCTTGGTCACGTTCAGCACCGCCACCACTAGTTCCTTGGTCATCGGCTTCAGTCGCAGGGCGACGGGTGGTGAATCGGCGCTTAATTGTCATGTTTCTGGACATGAATTTCGATTATTAGTATTAGCTCATTGGTAGATAGATAGACTCTATATATATATATATCTCTATCTCTCTATATCTCTCTATCTCTCTCTATCTCTCTATCTCTCTATATCTCTCTATATCTCTCTATCTCTCTATATCTCTATATCTCTCTATCTCTCTATATCTCTCTATCTCTCTATATCTATCTAAAAACATGAATAGAAGTTGAAAATATTCCAAAATAGACAAGTATATAGAGATTAGTCATAATATAAAGCCATAGACAAGTATATAGAGATTAGTCACAATATAAAGCCATAGCCAAAATCTTCCAAAATATTCCACTAATCTATATCTCTAAGTCATGCTATCTCTATATCTATAAAGCCATGGGTACAAGTCACAATATAAAGCCATGTATATATGATATAAAATTTTGCCATCTATCTATAAGTCATGCTATACATCTATCTCTCTATCTCTCTATCTCTCTACATGTCTATCTCTCTCATAACAAGAATTATACAAGGATGATACAACATGTCCACAAAATGTGCCTCCACACAATCTAGATAAGTATATAGACAAGTATATAGATTAGTCATCTATATAAAGCCATGTATCTCTATCTATATCTCTAATCTCTATATATATCTCTAATCATCCTCTCCTTCTCCTTCTCCTTCTCTATGGTTCTCTCTCTATCTTTCTCTATCTTTATCTCTATCCCCCTCCTTCCTCCCTATCTCCATGACCAGCAAGACTCCAAGCTCTCTATCTCCCTCCCTCCTCCCTATCTCCATGAAAGCAAGCAAAAGCACTCTGAATCCCATGTAGACATTTCATCGAACACTTTCGGTTCGTGTACATGGAGCTCACCGCGTGGAGGTTTGGGCCGGTTTCCGAGCTCCTACAGGGCGGGGATTCCAAGCTCCTGCACTGGCTTCGAGCGTCGGCGTGCTCGGTTGTCCTTCTTGGCGGCGGCGTGCACCGGCGGCGGCGAACACCGGCTCCTGCGTGCACCGGCAGCGTCCAATGGCGGGCTGGAGCGGCGGTGAGGTTGGAGCGGTGGCGTGAGGTTGGAGCGACGGTGTGTGCTCCTGCGGCGGTGGCGTGTGCTCCTGCCGGCGGCAAGTGCTCCTAGGGTGGCGTGTACTCCTGCGGCGGCGGCAAGTGCTCCTCAGGCTGGAGTCTGAAATGGCTAAGTGTGGAAGGGCGCGAGTCTGAAAATTTTAGACCACGCCCTTTCCCTATATACTCGGTCAGATCACTGCCGGTTCTTGTTACAAACCGGCAGTGATGAGGGCACATCAGTGCCGGTTGTTTGGAACCGGCAGTGATAGGTGGGTCATCACTGCCGGTTTGTAATAAGAACAGGCAGTGATAGGGGACATCACTGCCGGTTCCTTACAAACCGGCAGTGATTGTTATTTTTTTTTTAAATTTTCCCTTTGCTTTAGAATTCAAATTACTTCTGATTTTTTACTAAAACTTGAAAAACTCTAAACATAGAAGTTGCATAATTTTTAATTTTCTACAACTTTTGCTGAAGTAGCATATTCAAATTCTTTATAGTTTTTGAATTCCCTTTTGAATTTGAATAAGGGTTTAAAATTCAATTACCCCCTTTGTAATTACTCCAAAAATTTGAATAGAAGTTGAAAATCTTCCAACATAGCTTTTGCTAGTTTTGAGGAGCTCTACATTATTGCTTATACACTCAAGGTCTAATTCTTTATAGTTTTGAAATCCCTTTTGACATGGCATACATCAATCAACAACGTGGTACAACTCAACAATCTCTAGAACTCCATATGATCTCAAATTACTAAAATAACATTTCATTAAGGATTACATAGTTTATGATACTCTAACAATTCATGGTGCAGGCACGATGATGGCCTCATCATGATCACTCCGGAGGTAAGCAGGTTCGTCACCCTCTTCAAGGACATGTAGGGTAACGTTCGCCCCAAAAGGAGCCATTTCTTCATAACCTTTGTACTCTTCTTCGTCTGTCACTCCGTCGACACCTACAATCTTCCTTTTTCCTTACAATACTACATGTCGTCTTCCATTTGTATTGTTATCCCTTGCATAGAAGATTTGCAAAACATCCTTTGCAAGGACGAAGGGGTCATCTCTGTATGCGGTCTTGGATAGATCAACGGTAGTGAACCCATCCTTGTCGGTGTTGATTTCATTCAGCCGGACCCACAGACAATGGAAAAGAGCAACTTTCAACTGATGTCCATAGTCTAGCTCCCATATCTCATCTATGAAACCATAGTATGTTGCCACCACCGTGCCGTACTCACCGTGGGCGTCGAAACGAACACCACTGTTTTGATTCGTGCTCTTTCCGTCCTGTTTTTTTGTGTTAAATGTAAAACCATTTATTTGATATCCTTGGTACTTCATTAGCGTAGTCGAAGGTCCGGGGGCTAAGAGATCTAGCTGACATCCCGTCACCTTTCCTAGCCTTTGGCATCGAAACCAGTCACCGAATTCCTCCTTATGTTTTTTCTCAAGCCAAGCCTGTGACCTCCCTATGTGCTTAATTTGCAGAAACTGCTTGTGCTCATCAATGTATGCCATCACACCGTCGGCCTGCTGGAGAATAGCGAAGTATGCTTGTCTGAAGGAGACGACTTCGTCCATTTTGACAACTTTCTCACCTATTGTTCCTTTGCCCCCTAGTCTTCCATCGTGATGAGATACTGGAACTCCAGCCCGCTTGATGTCCAGATAATATGTGGAGAACTCAATAGCCTCCTCTGTTGATCATCCTTCTACCATGCTCCCTTCTGGTCTGAATTTATTCCTAACATACCGCCTAAAAACTTTCATCAGCCTCTCGAAAGGAAACATCTGGTGTAGGTACATTGGGCCAAGGGATTTTATTTGATCCACAAAATGAACAAGTAGATGCACTGAAATGTCGAAGTAAGTCGGTGGGAAATGCATCTCAAGCCTGCATATAATCTCGGCTATCTCCTACTTCAGGTGGTCTAACCTGCCCACTTCAATGACCTTTTCAGAGATCGCGTTGAAGAACGAACACAACTTTATGATTGGAGCGCGGACCTTGTCAGGGAGGATACCTCGCAGGGCAATTGGGAGCAGCTGAGTCATTATGACATGACAGTCATGGGCCTTCATAGAACCTTAGTTAAACTTAAGTTCTCTCATGTTAACTAGCCTCTTCGGGTTCCCACAGTAGCCACTCGGTACTTTGAGATCATTGAAGAAAGAAATAAGCATTTCTTTTTCCTCCTTTTTCAGTGTCCATGATGCCACTGGAAGTTTAAAGTGGCCATTCTCAAGAGTTACTGGGTGTAACTCCTTCCTGAGGCCCAGGTGTTGCATGTCCAAGCGTGTCGCGAGAGAATTCTTGCTTGTTCCCTCGGTGTTCATCAACGTGTTAAGTGTGTTACCGTACACGTTTTTAGTTATGTGCATTGGATCAAGAAAGTGACGTACACTCAAAAGTGGCCAATAAGGTAGTTTCCAGAAGATTGATTTTTTCTTCCAGATACTATCGGTTGGTGCTGCTACTGCCCCGTTCCCCTTCCCAAGGACAACATTTGTGAGTTTGCTTAATTGTTGAAGCATCTGTTTCCCGTCTCGATACTTTGGAGGTCCACGTTTCTCAGTAGTCCCATTAAAATCTTTTGTATTCCTACGGTAAGGGTGATCACGACGTAGGAACCTACGGTGTCCCATGTAGACCATCTTCCTGTTTTCTGGTAGATGTGTAGCATCAGTCTCGTCCAAGCACTCGACACACCCAGTGTATCCTTTTGTCTTCTCTCCAGACAAGGAACCTCGCCCTGGTAGGTCGGTGATTGTAGCAATAAGTACAGCCTTTACCGTGACATGTTCTTTCTTGTACTCATCCCAAACATCCTTCACACCCGTCTCCCACATCTGTAGTAGTTCATCGATCACTGGTTCTAGAAGCACATCAATATCATTACCAGGTTGTTTTGGTCCTTGGATTAGCAATGGCATCTGGACGTATGACCGTTTCATACAAACCCAGGGTGGAAGGTTGTATATACATAGCGTCACTGGCCAAGTGCTATGATTGGTTCTCACCTGGTCAAACGGGTTCATCCCATCCGTGCTCAAAGCAAACCACAGATGTCTTACCTCTCCACCGATGTTCTTATAGAACATAGTGTTGATAGTCCTCCAGTCCGACCCATCGGTGGGGTGTCTCATCATTGAATCTTTCTTTCGCTCTTCGCCGTGCCAACGCAACAACTTGGCTGACTTCTCATTTGCAAACAACCTATGCACTCGTGGAGCTATAGGAAAATACCACACGGACTTTACTGGCCCTCCTCTGGTCTTGCTTCCATCATTTGATGGCCCTTGCTTGTATCGGGGAGTTTTACACTTGGGACACGCATCCAAGTCTTTGTATTTTTCTCCACAGTACAATATGCAGTCGTTGGAACACGCGTGGATTTTCTCAACCTCGAGGCCAATTGGGCAAATCATTTGCTTCGCAAGGTAAGTCTTTTCTGCTAACTCGGCCTCCGGGAACAGTTTATGTAGTATAACTAACAAGTTATCGAAGCCTTTATCACTCAACCCATTCGTTGATTTGAACTCCAATAGCATGATGTTGGCTTCCAGTTTGCTTATTGGGCAGCCCGGAAACAATGGTGTTTTCACATCCTTTCTCATCATCTCCAGTTTTTTCAACTGTGAAGCACTAAGGAATCCCCCATGCACATCATGTAGAAGCTGTGAAATACCATCATTTTCCTCAGTATTGTCAGCTAATGTATTCACAAACACATCATCATTGGTAGGCACATCTTCTGTGTAATCATGAACAGGCAATAATGCTACACTAGGCATGAGCACATCATCATTAACATTTTGACCAACCTCCCCATGCAAAGTCCAAATCGTGTAGTTTCTCATGAACCCCCTTGTGATCAAGTGCAAACGTATATGCTCCACGTCGCCCCATTTTCTCGTATTCTTGCAGTCTTTGCATGGACAGAATACAAGATGTAAGTCCCCAACATTGACTCTAGCTCGCTTGATGAAATCGTCGATGCCCGTCAAGTACCGTGGGTCTGTATGTGACAGATCGTACATCCACCCTCGATCCATGTTTGCACTGATAAAATAAGATGGACAAAGCAGAGAAAACATAGGAACATATTAATAGAAGCATTTTTGAACAATATTCTTCGATATAATTTGAATTTGGTCGCGCTATAAAAATAAAGAGAACAAATAGATAACAATGGAAGCATGGAGTATTAAATGTAAGTATTAAATACATGCATGGAGTATTAAATCTAAGTAATAAATACCGAATCTATTCCACATCCCATCATATCTTTCATGCATGTATTGAGTATTAAATGTAAATAATAAATATAACTAATTACAATTTTTATCCATAATTTTCGAGATGAATCTTTCGAACCTAGCTACTCAATGATTATACAATAATTACCCAACAAAAATAAAGTGCTACAATTTTTCTAAATAATTTTCGATCTAAAAGCTACAAAAAATTGACACAAATTGCAACATCCCTGTTCTTGATCATGAAAACTAGCATAGCTCTAACACAAATTGACACAATGTAAACCAACAATTCTAAAGAATTATGCTTGTTACTAACCAAGAGTAAGAAGATATGAGGATCCTAGAGTGAAGAGGAGCCAACAATGGAGATCAAGAAATCCACCAGCCGCAACAATGGAGAGATGGAGCTCCTCACGCACTGTTCTGCACCGTTAGAGCAGAGGAGGGAGAGGAGATCAAAGCTTTATAGTGTACACAACTTCATTGCCTGTTGGAGCCACGAACCGGCAGTGAAACACCACATCACTGCCGGTTGGTGGCTTGAACCAGCAGTGATAGGGCCGAGAGGCATCACTGTCGGTTCAAGCCACGAACCGACAGTGATGTGGTGTTTCACTGCCGGTTCAGCTTCTGCCCCCAATAATTAGGGACCTGTCAGAGGAAGAACCGGCAGTGAAGGGGCATCACTGCCGGCCCAAACAAAACCGACAGTAATGGGCCAGCAGTGATTACCGATTCTGTAGTAGTGCGACAATACCAATTCTATATGTAGATATTCAGGTTCAGATCTGAGGTTACATGTTGCATCACCAGGTGTAATGGCTCATGCTTACGAAATTTTTGCCTTGATGAGAGCCTATTCAGAGTGCCAAGGCTCCAAAAACTCTTGGCTCCACTACTAATGAATAACCAGAATGCTTGAACGGAGCATTCTCTCTATGAAAGGAAGGATACAAGCAACAACGGTGAGAGTGTTTACACCAGGAGATGCTGAGGGTAGTCGGTGTAGTCGGGAACAGTGAGGATGCAAGGAATGGAGCAGTCGGCGGCAGCTTGGAGCGGGGGTAGGGGGCAAGCAAGCAGCGAGCCGCATAGATTCCGCGCGCGAAGAAGACCTCTAGCTACTGTTTAAGGACACTTATGTTAGTAATAGTAACCATAAACATGATGAATCCTGTGCATATGATATTTTGTATTAAATTAATGGGAGCAGCTAAATTATGGCCGGCGGTAATATAGCCTATTGCACGGTCCTGCTGTTTTTAGTAAAAAGTACAGTTATTGTATTTTATTTTTGGCAAGGATGCTAATCTCGTTAGCTTGTTGCCGGCGGAAGGAAAAATTTTCCCATCGTATGCATCCAAGCGACTTGCGCAGCACAGGCTCAGATCATAGTTATTGTGAAAAAAGGCTAATCATGTCCAAACATATGCTTTTAGGTACTAGTCGTATACATGTATATTCCACAAAAAATAAAACGGGCACACGCAATAAAGTTTCTCCTAAGTTTGATTGGTCACATCTAAGTTCATAGGAAAAGCACACATTGCAGCTTCTTTGTGCATGGCCTTACATCTTGCTCCTTTGTACATTGCCTCTATCCCGCAATTAAAAAAAGATACATGATTTGTTTCCTACATGTCATAATATAGCAGCACACATTTAATTATTTTGCATGCAAGTAATCATCTTAATGAGCTACCTCTACAACAAAAGGCTAAAATTGCCTATTTAGGGGCACATTGTTACCTAACAAGTGACACTTAAATTACTTACCAAATAACACTTAAATTGCCTAACAAATGACACTTAAATTGTCTATTTTGATTAGGCTATTATATTGTTTTGCACAAAACAAGTGTACAAAATCCAGCAATCCACCATCATGGGACTAAACAAGATCATCCTTAATGGCTATAGGGCTTTAGTTCTGGTATATAATCAAGTCAAACCGAAGCAACTAAGACTATCATGAAAAGGTTCATGCTCTCATGCCACTGATATAATTCCATCATAACAAACTTCCCCATGTAAAAATTGCAGCCCGTAAGCATTTCAATTATATAATTTTAGCCTATGTAGAAATTACATGCCTATGGCCTAATTTATTGGTTTGAACTAAGTAATTACACTAATTCTGAGTATAAAAATGGTGTCAAAAAATAGTATACTAATATTAATGGGTAAAGATGAGGTTCTTAGAATGCCTCGTTGTTGTCAACAAATCAACACTCTCCTCCCGTTCCCATACCCATGAACACATCTATAATAAAGAAAAATTGATGCATGCATAACATGTTGATATATTATGGGCTAGACCTTTATAATATCTTTAATAATTTATAAACTATTTGCTTTGTATTAAATAATATTCACTTGGTTAAATGCAATAAGACTATACGTAGTCACATGCATGCAAGGAAGTCGGATGGACAGGCCAAAGGCACGGCAAGGAATCCAGGCAGGCAAGCAACGAACGGTTGTTTTTCATTTTGCCAACTACAATTATTCAATGCTTGAGTTACCAAAGGAAATTCCATTTCCATTAAGTGATTGGCATGATACGAGAGTTTCATTCACTAGTGATTGAATCGTCTCTGACGTCTTCTGGTATTCGTGAGTCCACCTGCCTTCCATCCGAGAGCTGCTAGGATATGTGTATATATTTCAATATCCTCGTATGACGAAAAAGTTAACTTGCCAAGAACATAGACAACCATAGTTCTAGTTGCATCCAATCTTCCCCGTCCCATGGCTTGCGCGCACAAGACCCTGGGAGAGTAGCAGCCTCTGGAACGCACGTCGGCAACGAGTTCACCTGCTCGGGTGGAGACTGGCGATCACGTTTTTGGGGAGTGCCGCTTCACGGCACGACTACTCGCTGCACATCTTCCTGGTGTCGTTTCTCTGCATGGTCTTCTTCCCGGTGTCCCTCGGCGGTAGCGGAGATCGGGACTACAACCTCTCTGCACGGCATCGAGCGGGACGACTACATCAACAAACGCTATGTCGACTAGCGTGACCGGCATGGATGCCGCTAGGTATGAAATCATTCGATTTCTCACTGTTTTCTTACTTACAAATGTCATCTACGTATATGCTCATGCTAAATCACACGTGCACACTTATGATGTCATGAACATGATGTTTAACGTATTTTTCTGTATTAAATTACTCGTTAAATTGCCTAATTTTCTAACAATCCAAAAACGTGATAGGCTTTTTTTGAATACTGGTTTTGCGAGCATGCTGAAACCCAATGTTTTTTAGGGTGCACACTATAAGAGATGGCGCCAGAGGTGCATTCTGTGGATGACCTCCATGCACTGCTTTCATGTGGTCGAACCTAGGTCGGCTGGACCACATACCTCTGATGAGGATCGTGCATGGAACGATGCTGATACTAGGTTCAAAGCAGGACTGTTGGGCGTGCTTGGAGACACCATAATTGATGCATATGTGTCATTGCAGACTGGTAAAAAGATGTGGGATGCACTTGAGGCCCGCTATGGAGCATCTGATGCTGGCTCTGAGTTGTATGTCTTAAGCAGTTCCATGACTACCGGATGGTCGAGGACCGTCCGGTGGTGGAGCAGGCTCATGAGATACAAGCGCTAGTAAAGGAGCTCGAGCTGTTTGACTGTGACCTTCCTGACAAGTTTGTGGCAGGTTGCATCATTGCAAGGCTGCCACAATCTTGGACTAATTTTGCTACTTCTCTGAAGCACAAGAGACAGGAGTTTGACGTTGCTCAACTCATTGGTACTCTTGATGTTGAGGACAAGGCGAGAGCAAAAGATGTCAAAGGGAAGAAAGTTGGAGAAGGGAGTTCTAGTGCACACATGGTGCAGAAGAATCACTCCAAATTCTACAAGAAGAAAAGCCAGCAAGATGTGAAGCCAAAGAACACTACTTCTTTCAAGAAGAAGAAGAAAGACAACAAGGAAAAGGGAAATTGTTTCACTTGTGGCAAGCCTGGGCATTCTGCGAGAGATTGCCCAGATGCGAAGTGGAAGCCAAATCAGAAGAAATCTGTCAACATGGTTGAGGTTGATGGTGGAGCATCGGGGTATGGTAATTTAGTACATACAGTTCTTTTAGTTTTTAATTCACCTGATTGGTGGGTTGATACAGGAGCCAATATACATGTATGTTCTCATATTTCCTTGTTTTCTTCTTATTAGGTCGGGCGGGCTTCCTCCTTGTTGATGGGGAACGGGGCGCGTGCGGCTGTACGTGGTGTTGGTACAGTCAATCTGAAGCTTACTTTGGGAAAGACCGTGCAGCTAAAGAACGTGCAGCATGTCCCCTCAATAAGGAAGAATTTGATTAGTGGATCTTTGCTTTGTCGTGATGGTTACAAACTTGTCTTCGAGTCGAATAAATGTGTGTTGTCTAAATTTGGTACTTTCATTGATAAAGGCTATGAGAGCGGAGGCTTGTTCCGCTTGTCTTTAACTGATGGTGATGTTAAGTCTGTGAATCATGTTAATAATCATAATGAGACGAATATGTGGCATTCGCGGTTATGTCATATTAATTTTGGTTGCATGTCTCGCTTAGCTGGTTTAAATTTAATCCCAAAATTTGATTTAGTCAAAAGTTCTAAGTGTCATGTGTACGTTGAATCAAAACAACCTCACAAGCCTCACAAGGCTGCTGCGGCGAGGAATTTGGCACCACTAGAGCTAATCCATTCTGACTTGTGTGAGATGAATGGCGAGTTGACTAAAGGTGGTAAAAGATATTTCATGACACTTATAGACGATTGCACTAGATTTTGCTACGTATATCTGTTGAAATCAAAGGATGAAGCATTACAATATTTTAAAATCTATAAAGCTGAGGTAGAAAACCAACTTGAGAAGAAAATTAAAAAATTACGGTCAGATCGCGGAGGAGAGTATTTCTCAAATGAGTTTTCTGAATTTTAATTCATGAGAGGACACTGCCATACTCACCACAGTCCAATGGGATTGCAGAGAGAAAGAATCGTACTCTAACTGAGTTGGTTAATGCCATGTTAGACACTGCGGGACTATCTAAGGAAAGGTGGGGTGAGGCGATTTTGACAGCATGTCATGTCCTGAATAGGGTGCCCACTAAAAATAAAGAAATTACGCCATTCGAGGAATGGGAGAAAAAGAGACTAAATCTCTCTTATCTGCGAATGTGGGGTTGTTTGGCAATGGTAAATGTGCCAATTAACAAGAAGCGAAAGCTTGGACCCAAAACCGTTGACTGCATTTTTCTTGGTTATGTTATACACAGTGTGGGTTATAGATTTTTAATAACAAATTCCAAAGTGCCAGACATGGTGGAAGGCACAATCATGGAATCAAGAGATGCTACATTCTTTGAAGATGAATTTCCTATGAAAAATACGCCTAGCATTTCTAGTCATGAATCTATTCCTATTAATGAAACTTTTGAGTCACTAAATGATGCTACGGTTGTCACGCATGGAAATAATCCTGAGGAAGATAATAGTATGGTCACTCGTAGGAGTAAGAGACGCAGGATTGAAAAATCTTTTGGCGATGACTTTATTGTTTATCTGATAGATGACACTCCCGGAACCATAGAAGAGGCATATTCATCTCCTGAAGCTGACTTGTGGAAAGAAGCGGTGCAGAGTGAGATGGACTCAATTATGTCTAATGGAACATGGGAGGTGGTTGATCGTCCTTATGGATGCAAACCTGTGGGTTGCAAATGGGTGTTTAAGAAAAAGCTCAGGCCTAATGGTACTATTGAGAAGTATAAGGCAAGGCTTGTTGCAAAGGGCTATACTCAGAAAGAAGGTGAAGATTATTTTGATACTTATTCACCAGTGGCCCGTCTCACAACTATTCGAGTGCTGCTATCCTTGGCTGCCTCACATGGTCTTTTCATTCATCAGATGGATGTTAAGACAGCCTTCTTAAATGGAGAGCTTGAGGAAGAGATCTACATGGATCAGCCTGATGGATTTATAGCAAAAGGTCAAGAGGGAAAGGTGTGTAAGTTATTAAAATCTTTATATGGTCTTAAACAAGCGCCCAAACAATGGCATGAAAAGTTTGACAAAACTTTGACATCAGCAGGCTTTGTTGTGAATAAAGCTGATAAATGTATACACTACCGCTTTAGTGCTGGTGAAGGTGTGATTCTATGCTTATATGTAGATGATATTTTAATATTTGGAAATAATGAAAGTGTGATCAAAGAAGTGAAAGACTTTTTGTCTAGTAACTTTGAGATAAAAGGCTTGGGTGTGGCTGATGTTATTCTTAACATAAAGCTACAGAGAGAAGAAAGAAATAGTGGGGTTACGCTTGGGCAATCCCACTATGTGGAAAAGGTGTGGAGTCGCTTTGGTTATAGAGAGTGCACGCCTGCTCCAACTCCTTATGACCCAAGTGTGTCTTTGAGAAAGAATCGAAGAATTGCTCGAGATCAATTGAGATATTCTCAAATAATTGGCTCACTCATGTACTTAGCTAGTGCAACGAGGCCAGACATCTCTTATGTTGTGAGCAAATTAAGCCGGTTTGTGTCAAATCCGGAAGATGATCACTGGCGTGCTCTCGAGAGAGTTTTGCGCTATCTAAAAGGTACTATGAGCTATGAGATTCACTATACCGGGTATCCTAGGGTACTTGAGGTTTATTGTGATGCCAACTGGATATCCGATGCTGATAAGATTTATGCCACGAGTGGATATGTGTTCTCACTTGGAGGTGGCACTGTTTCATGGAAGTCTTGCAAGCAGACTATCTTAACGAGGTCAACAATGGAAGCAGAACTCACAACATTGGATACCGCCACAGTTGAAGCTGAATGGCTTTGTGAACTTCTGATGGATCTACCGGTAGTTGAGAAACCAATACCGGCTATTTCCATGAACTATGATAATCAGACAGTGATAATCAAAGTGAACAGTTCTAACGACAATATGAAGTCTACAAGGCATGTGAAAAGGCGGTTGAAGTCTGTCAGAAAACTGAGAAACTTTGGAGTAATATCTTTGGACTATGTAAATACGTCCAAAAATCTGGCAGATCAATTCACCAAGGGTCTATCACGAAATGTGATAGAAGGTGCATCGAGGGAGTTGGGCTTGAGACCCACTTGAAGTCACACCATAGTGGTAACTTGTTCTATGTGATCGAAGATCCCGTGAATTAGAATGACGAAACAAGCTAGTGGTTGACTGAGGGAGAAACCCCTTGTATAAAGTTCAAACTCATTGGAGATGCGCTGTTTCTCCTATGCTGTATGGCAGGTTGGATAAGTCCTTAATGTGATCCGAGTGGCTTGTTTAAGCAGGGATGTTGTCCTACAGAACATTCTCCAAAGGAACACACCTATACGAGTTCGACTGCTAGTTACAGTCTATGAGGTATGAGCAATCTCTAGATACTCGTGAAAGGCACAAGAAGTGAGACTTATATGCTTCAAAACAAAGGGGATGCTTGTAGCAGCCTAGTACCATGATACGATCTTTGGTGAAACTCATTTTCGCACAAAACTGACAATTCAAAGCATAGTCCATTGTTCAGTTGTGAGTGAGTGGAGCCTTTGTTCTAGACGGGTGTTCAACTTAACAGTCCCTGTTGAAACTCCGGTATATTAAAAGAACTATGGTTTTGAGATTATTTTTATAAAACCTAGAGTTGGTGGGGATTGTTGATATATTATGGGCTAGGGCTTTATAATATATTTAATAATTTATAAAATCTTTGCTTTGTATTAAATAATATTCACTTGGTTAAATGCAATATGACTATACGTAGTCACATTCATGCAAGGAAGTCGGATGGACAGGCCAAAGGCACGGCAAGGAATCCAGGCAGGCAAGCAACGAACGGTTGTTTTTCATTTTGCCAACTACAATTATTCAATGCTTGAGTTACCAAAGGAAATTCCATTTCCATTAAGTGATTGGCATGATACGAGAGTTTCATTCACTAGTGATTGAATCGTCTCTGACGTCTCCTGGTATTCGTGAGTCCACCTGCCTTCCATCCGAGAGCTGCTAGGATATGTGTATATATTCCAATATCCTCGTACAAAGTTAACTTGCCAAAAACATAGACAACCATAGTTCTAGATGTATCCAACCTTCCCCGTCCCATGACTTACGCGCACAAGACTCTGGGAGAGTAGAAGCCTACAGAACGCACGTCGGCAACGAGTTCACCTGCTCGGGTGGAGACCGGCGATCACGTTTTTTGGGAGTACCGCTTCACGGCACGACTACTCGCTGCACATCTTCTTCCCGGTATCGTTTCTCTGCTTGGTCTTCTTCCCGGTGTCCCTCGGCGGTAGCGGAGATCGGGACTACAACCTCTCTGCACGGCATCGAGCGGGACGACTACATCAACAAACGCTATGTCGACTAGCGTGACCGGTATGGATGCCGCTAGGTATGAAATTATTCGATTTCGCACTGTTTTCTTGCTTACAAATGTCATCTACGCATATGCTCATGCTAGATCACACGTGTACACTTATGATGTCATGAACATAATGTTTTACGTATTTTTCTGAATTAAATTACTTATTAAATTGCCTAATTTTCTAACATAACAACAAACTAGTCCAGTTGAAAACTCACTTAAAATATGCGGTCAACAACAGGGCTACGTACGCTCGTGCCGTGTGACAGGGGCACCAATGTGAGGCGAAAACATGGCCGTCACCAAGAAGCCTACATGTGAAACAGCAAGTATGCCAATTCAGAGTACGAAGTGAAGAATCTACTATTTCTATGTATGCTTATACAGTAGAAACTCACATGAAGCAAAATATAGTTATATTGTAGTGGATTATATTTTCTTAGACAATTTAAGTGTCATTCATTAGACAACAATATCTTCATAAACAACCAATTTATTTATTCTGAAAAAGCAAAAGCAAATATAGTGTTTGTGTTTATTTGCAACCCACGGCCCCATCCCTACCCCGATTTATTTGCAAAAAAAAACAATTCAAACCGAGGAAACATGATGATGTAAAAATCAGACTAGTTTAATCAGCATAACAATAGAAAAAAAATTAAAAGAATGATCTATTGGTAATAATATGTCACTTGCATTTACCGTGTGAACCCTTATTGTTGTCTTTGTAGTGCTATAGTTGCTTAAACATATAAAAAGTGCCAAATACGGAATCTGAAATACACCTGCTAACTAGTGAGTCCTCTAGTGTGAGTTGTACTAAATAATCTTAATCAAGTACTCAACAAGCAACTGCATGCATCTAAAGGGAACGGCCAAATTACCATTTCCATCATTCGGTCACACAATTAATAAGCATCAAACATATTATACCCTCGAATACCAATATATAGATTATAGAACTACATATAGAACAACCATAGAAATTGTAAGCAAAATTAGAACTAAAAAGCTCAATCACAAACACTTAATATTCAAAGCAAAAGGAATAAAATAGGATTTGGAAATCACATGCTCACCTTGCTGTCAACCTATCACTTAGGAAAGATTGGGAGTGGGAGCAGCTAAGCCCAAGCAAGTAGGATCACAGGACCACAGGAGCCAGGAGGGAGCTAGTAGGGGAAAAGGCATTGGAAGGGTGGAAGGGCCTGTCAGCCGGGTGGTCTCATCATTGGCACAACAGCGTAGCAGCTTAGGAAAGCTCTGCGCCTCTGCAGCTGGCCTGGCGGGGGCTGTGTCCGGCGGGTCATTGGCTATGGCCACCAGTCAACTAGGTTCGGCCCCAGGCGCAACCACGCAGGAGGGAGAGCCCCAACCCATAGGCGCTGGCAGTGGAGGCCGGAGGCAGTAGCCGGTCACGCGGAGGTGGATGTGGTGGCGCGTTCACGGTCGCGGGGAAGGGCAAACGCACCATGGTCGGGCGGGACGGACAGGGTCACAACATCGTAGAGCCTGGGTTGCGAAGAGGTAGGACGGACGGAGGTGCAGATCTAAGGCACAAATAGCAAATAGCTTAGGTTAGGGTTGGGAAGCTTGATTTCGCGCAGCAGGAAGGGGAAGGAAGGCAGGGGACGAACCTGGTGAAAGGTCCTATGCGATGGCTAAGAGGGGGTTGAATAGCCTAATTTAAAAACTACAAGAAAAACTCAACAAGTTAGATAATTACGTGGCGAAGCAAGTGTTGCGCTAGCCTACTTGGGGTTGCGAAGCCACCTATCAAGCAATTCTAGCCTAATAGTTCTAGTTCACACAAGACTAGGAGCTTACTACTAGAGCTAAACAAATCTATCACAAGCTAAGAACTAAGCACAACCTAACAACTCTACTAAGAAAGAACAAAGAGATACAATAGAGAGATAGGGGTGATTGATATACCTCCGAGTAGTGTAGGGGATGAACCAATCAAGTGAAAACCAAGATGATCAATCAAACACAATGAGACAAAGGTTGACACTTGATTTTCTTCTGAGGTTCACTAGTTTGCCAACTAGCTACGTCCCCGTTGTGTCAAGACACTCACTTGGAGATTCACGCGCTAATTGGCATCACACGCCAAACCCGTCACCGGGTGCCGCACAACCAACACAAGATGAGGCTATCAAAACGCCATGAGCAATTCACTAGAGTTACCTTTGCAATCTCCCACGGTAAAGGCAAAAGAACCCCTCACAATCACACTTGTGGTCGACGAAGCACAATCACCAAGCTTCTCGAAACCACACCGCTGCTCCAAACCATCTAGGTGATGGCAATCACCAAGATTAACATGAATACCGCAGTGAGAAACAACTCCCAAGTGCCACTAGATGAATTCACTTCATGCAATGCACTTGTTTCATTCAAATCTCACAAATGGATGATCAATCAACTAGGAGATGAGTCGGAGTGTGTGTCACAAGATCACAATGTGTATGCAATGTCCAAGTGTGCAAGAGAGTGAGCTTGAGCCGGCCAAACACCTTTTATAGCCCCTCACAAGGAACTAGCCGTTATGCACTTGGGCTGCTGAAAAACAGAGCGTCGGACCACTCAGCGAAACCGTCGGACCATAAACTCTGGTTCAACGCTTTGGTCTGACGTCTCCTCTGATTGTCACGTGTCTCTGACAATTTGAATACGACCGTTGGCGCGCAAAATTGCTAACCTCCAGACCACTTACCATAGTCCTGGTCCGACGCCTTGCAAACGAGTCCGACGCACATCAGTAAGCTCCAAGGCTTCGGACTCTGGTCCGGAGCTCACCTCCGTACTAGTTTGCCTAGTTCAACGCCTCTGCTTACTCTGCTGACTAACAAGTCAACACCACCGGACCAATGGAGATTGGTCTGGAGCCTCTGCAGTCACCTGGTTTGGAGCCTCTAGTGAGGCGGCCAAGGCTAGGGTAAGCCTCCGGACTACCACGCATGGTTCGGAGCTCCGCTAAGCAACTGGTCCAGAGCATATTTCACACTGAGAAACAACTTCTCTTTTCTCCCCTTGATCTCATGTGCCACCACCAAGTATTCCATTACTTGTACTCGTGTGTTGGCATATTTTATTAAGTTTTACAAGGGTTGCTCATGAGGTCTAAATGCAATGCATGTCATGATTCACCTAATGGCACTTGAAAATTGTAACCACATACCATATTCCCCTCTTTATAGTACGGTTACTTATCCTAAATGTGATCAGACCCTCTAGGTGCCTTGATCACCAAAAGAAAAGCCCTAGCTTATACCTTTGCCTTTCTTAGCTTAGGGTCTCTCCATTTGTCACCTTCTCCAAGTGTGAGCTATAGGATTCCACCTTCCTAGCCTCCTTGCTTGCTCCACCAATTGTCATCATCTTCCATAGGTGTACTTAACCTACTCAACACTTAGATCTAGGTTAGTACTTTAGGTTTCATTAATTACCAAAACACTAGAGATCTCTCAATCTCTCCCTTTTTGGTAATTGATTACAACCCATATAAAATGATATGAAATATGATTTTGATTTCAACATGAGATGCTTGTCCAAGAAAAATTCCATGAAAGAGAGTGGACAACCATTTCAAAGTTGCTTTGATAGTGTTTACTCCCCCTACATATGTGCACTTCTATGAATAAGAGTCAAAGCATTGCACATATGCCTAGATAGAAAATTTTGGAGGGGTGAACAACTAGCAAACTATGACATGATGATAAGGTATAAGATATGGACCTTTGAAGCATGATACCAATCGGAGTGCGTCTTTCAACATCCCTTAGCAACATGGTTAGCTTGATACTAATTGAAAAACTTACAAGATCTAGAAGGTTAACTAGCTAACTCCTATGCATGCTAAGATGGCTAGAGGGTTGCATACATCATTTCAAGATTACCACTTAGCATACAACACACAATCATTTTATTTTGAATTAAAATACAATGCAAGAAAGCATATGTGTGAATGCACAAACAAAATGCAACAACTTGTTCATAGGCTTGCTCCCCCTACTTGTGTGCTCAAATTTTAATTTTTCACTTGCAGCAAAAACCTATCTCTCCCCCAAACTAAGTTTCTCCCCCTTGTTACTTCATATTTTATATCACATATATCTCCCCCTTTGTCACACATTACCACAAAGGGATTACTTGTTAAAGTTTCATCAAGTCAATTTAGAAAATGATGTGTGATTATCAATTTTGATTCAATCTAGACCCCTTGTCCTCAATATTTAACACGGTTTAAACCAAGGACAAGCTTCTTCACACGTCTTGCAATGTTTATCTTATCCATGTTGGTTAAATATAAGAACATTCTAGACTAAATATATGAGGTTGCAAGCTTATCAACATGTCATATGCTACCACTAGATCAATCAAAGCATGGAAGCAATAGTAGTACCATATGTCCATACAAATCATTTGATTTTCATGAATGAGCCTAATATGAGTGATGTCTATATGCTCTACACAAGTCTACTAGAGGATGAATGCATATGTCAACCAATTGTACCTTGCTATCTTGGAGTAGAGGCATGTCATATAAGTGGGGGTGCATCAACTCATGTTGGAGAAATCCAAGATATTCAACTCATTTCTTAACTTGCAAAACCTCTTCTCATCAAGTGGCTTGGTGAATATGCCGGCTAATTGATCATCGGTGCCCACATTATCAATGAAAATGTCACCCTTTTGTTGATAATCTCTTATGAAGTGGTGTCTCACATCTATGTGCTTTATTCTTGAGTGTTGGATAGGGTTGTTGGTTAGCTTCACCACACTTTCATTGTCACATAGCAAGGTAACCTTCTTGAATTTGATTCCATAATCCTTCAATGTGGCCTTCATCCATAATACTTGTGCACAACAACTCCCCGCACTTATGTATTCGGCTTCGGCGGTAGAGAGTGCCACACTATTTTGCTTCTTGGATGACCATTAGACTAGTGACCTTCCCAACATTTGACATGCACCACTAGTGCTCTTCCTATCCACCTTGCAACCCACATAGTCGGAGTCCGAATATCCAATCAAATCAAACCTTGACCCCTTGGGATACCACAATCCAACATCTTGTGTATGCTTCAAATATCTCAATATTCTCTTTGTGGCTTTCACATGACTCTCTCTTGGAGATGCTTGAAATCTAGCACACATGCATACACTAAACATGACATCCGGTCTTGATGCGGTCACATAGAGTAAGCTTCCAATCATTGACCGATATAGTGTTTGATCAACCATCATGCCACTTGTATCATTATCCAAATGTCCATTAGTCCCCATAGGAGTACTAATGCCTTTTGCATTTTCTAATCCAAACTTCTTGATCATGTCCTTGATGTACTTGCCTTGACTCACAAATTTGCCATTCTTCATTTGCTTGATTTGAAATCCAAGGAAGTAACTAAGTTCACCAATCATTGAGATCTCAAATTCATTTGCCATCATCTCACCAAACTCTTCACAAAATTCTTGATTTGTAAATCCAAAGATAATGTCATCCACATATTTGCAAGACAAACAAGTCACTTCCAATCTTCTTTGTGAATAGGGTGGTGTCAACCAATCTGTCGGTGTCTAAAATGGCGGGGTCTAGACAGCCAACGAGTAAATTTCTAAGCGTGTCGGAGATCGGATGGTTGCGCTCGGAGGACACTGTTGACATTTCTTAACACCACTTTGAATACTAGGTTGTCATCCCCAGCATGGCGCTAGAAATGTGCGATGGTATTTATGAATGTAAAGGCTCTCTGGAAAATATATTTATTCTATCCGCAAGCGCACAGATAAAATACCAATTGTAACACTTCACCAGGAAGTAATTCCAGGTATCATTTATTTATAATTTTGCTAAAGGAAAAGCAAACATTGGTGGCATGAACTATCAAAGGTTTAGACTAGAGATGTACTTGCAAAACATGATTACTTATGAGAAAGCTCAATCACATAGTCACTTGCTTCGGCAGGGGGTAAGCCATAATAATAATAATAAAGATATTGAAGTGTAAGCTCAAGGATAAATAACACAGAGATTAGAGATAGACTACTCCATATAAATGTAAGGTGACGTCGGACTAGTAAGAGAATAACTTCTAAGTAGATTCTAATCTATTAAGTCATAATCTACTCTAGCACATATACAATCATATATAGCAGGAAGGACTCTTCATCTATGTATAAGGAACATCGCTAAAGTAAGCCAGGATATAACAAGACTTACTCCGCAATACAAATTCTACATGTCCTACCAACGGGGGTGGACTATATAAGAATTAATGGAACTGTCACTTCCACGAACTACCACGCGACCCGACCAATAGGATACATTTGCAGGTAAATAGCATCTAAGAACCACGCTTACATGTGATCTACCACTTAACTCCCCTAGGGAAAGAGCTAAGCGCTTTGCAAACTCATACATAAACTCATTATCAATCATGACTGTATCAAGTATAGAACTAGAACAAACTAAGAACATAATAAATAGAAACATAATGATATTAAGAATAAAGTTGTAGAGAAAGATACAAGATAATACCAATCTTTATGACGAAGATCCGAAATCCAGAGCACGATGCTCTACTTCTCTAGATCTATCTAATCAATCCTATAGAACTTGAAGGAATTGGGTGTAGCTATTCTAATTCTTTGGTGGAGAGAGGGATATGAAACCCTAGATTTGATGGCTTCCTCTAATAATGATTTCTCCTCCCTCTCAGGGGTGGCAGGGCCTTCCTTATATAGCCTCCTCAAATGAACGTGGACCGTCGGATCAATCCAACCTTAATCGAGTAGTTTAGATTCATCCTCAAAGGCGGTTAGGCATGATCCTCGAAGTGGAAGGTGATTGGCCACTAGGGTAGGGCGGCCGCCCCAAACCCTAGGGCGGGCGCCCTGGGTGTGGGCCTAGTCGGCCTCCGGCTCGGTCCAGTCTCTTCTAGAGTCTTCCTGAGTATTCTTTTCTTGTGCGGAGGTCCTTTGTCTCTATGTAAACATGACATGTGGACCTTCTTTGGTTCTTTTCCTGATAACTCCCTCTAAAAACATAAACTCACCAAAACTTGTGGAAATTTATCAGTTAGACCCCCTAAGTCTATGGTGGTGATTCATTCAAGTCCTTTCTTAACCCCAGAACGCCGCCGCCACCGCAGAACACCACCGCCGTCGCCCCTCTGCTGCCGAGCCCCTCCGCTCCGTCCAACCGCCATCCGAGCTCTGCATCACGGTAAGAAAGGCCCCAAGTGCTCCAACTTTTCCTCTCCATCCCTCTCTCTCTCTCTGCTCTCGTTCCCCGAAGCCCCGCCGGATGAGCAGAGGCGCAACGACGAACCGCCGTCGTTCCCGTGCTTCAATCGGTACAACCAAGAGCATCTTCGAGTTCGCCACGTCCCCCTCGTTCTCTCTGCACCTCTGTGCACGCTCACAAGAGCCGTCGTGCCACCACCGCACATGGACCGCCCCTCTGAGTCTCTCTCGGCCTCAACCAATACCGCAGTCGAGTTCCCCTCTCCTTCCTCTCTCTCCCGGTGTTTTCCTTTCGATCAATGGAGCTCGGAATCGCCGTGTCCATGAACGCCGGCGAGCTCCCACCCCTCTGGCCATGGCGCCGCCGCGGTAACACGCCGCCCCGTCGTCCTCGCGCCTACGCCCTCTCTGCATCGTCCGATCCCGCCCAGACGGCTGGGATTAGATCCCTTTAGTGGATACCGGTTCGGTCCACCACACAGTGTGGACAAGGTCCACCGCACCGAGCCCCGCATCTGGTCGACAGCCACGTCGTGCACCCGCCCTGTCCCGTGCTGCCACATGGCACCCGTTAGCCCCACACCGCAGTTCCCTTGGCGCCTTCCTTCTTTACACTTTCATCTCTGAAAAACGTATTTCAGTTCGGTTTCGTTTTAAATGAAAAATTCTATTTACAGAATTGCCATCCACATTCAAATGTCTATAAAGGATGCGTTTCAAATCCGTTTTGACCCAAACAAGTTGCGTTAGATTCGTAACAACAAGATCTACATGTTACAACCATAATAAAATCTGTTTATGAACTTTGAAAATAAATGTTTATTTAATGCTTTTCAATTCCTAGTTTAATCCCTAAAACTCGTTTAAATCATATCTTCTCCGTTTTAAATCCGTTTCGATCAGTTCAAGTTGCGTTGGCTTCGTATCGGCGTAACCTTTTCATTAGTGATCTTTAATACCATGTTAATAGCTCTGTATTTTCATGATGTAAAACCCTAACTTGATTAATAACTATGCAACTTATTTTACACATAAAATATCAATGCTTTCTACTTTCGTTTTCGAAATCCAAATATAAGTTTGACCTAATTAAACCAAGGTGTTTCACTGAAATACCTTATACAATCCTTTATATAGTTAAAACTAACAAAACTCATAGTTCTCTTTTGTAAAAGCAAACCTTTTGGTAGATGTATCTTTCTAATCTTGGCTCCAATTGGTGTGTTCTTCGCGACTGTGTGATCGTAGAGTTGCGTAGTTTTCTTTTAAAATCTCTTTAATTGATTGGTGTATTGTTCTAAATAGATATGTATGTATGCTATGTTTGGTCAGGTGTTTGAGTGGTGTTTGTGATTTTGTCCAATTGGTGAGTGTTACGTTGGAGATCAAGAAGTTGGTGTTTCAGAAGATCTTTTGAAGAAGTTAATCTTTGAAGACGTTGATCTTTGAATAAAGGATCTGTTTTAAGGCAAGTATTACATGGGATTATCCTTGTTGTCCTATTCATGATAATCACTCATTAATCATATGCATGTGTTTCCTTGTTACCCTATAAGATTATCCTAGTATTGTACCTTATACCTTGTCACCCTGGGAATTTATGCATTTGGGTAGATCAAGCTAGTGCTCTTTAAGAATAACTATGATCATGTAAACTTGATTAATGATATATGAAATGACAATAAAAGATGACTTTTTAGCAACGTGGACTATAGGTGGAACATCAGGAATTCACACCTGTGTTCTCACTCATAGGGATATTTCTGTAAGAGATTACCCCAAGAAAACAGTACTACCATAAGCTAATGGGCTCTGGCTTGACTCAGTATTAGGCTTTTGCTAGTTTGTGGCAACTTACCTGAGAGGGCGCAAGAAGGGCTCTGAGAAAGTTGGGGCTTGATCTGCCAGAAGGCACTGCGGTGGCTTCTGGGAGGGGAGTTTCTTACGATCTTGTTAAGGGAACTTGTAGCGGGTTGTTACCTATTAGTGGAACCTGTGAACGGTCTCGTAGTGAACCCTACCGGCCTACCTTGGAAGTGGGATAAGAGACTAGCTACCTCAGGCGAAAGGGCAATTCATGACTTATGGGTAAAGATGTACACCTCTGCGTAGAGTTAAAAACTATCATGATAGCCGTGCTCACGGTTACGAGTGGCTTGGGCTCCTTGTTGTGTGATGTCCTTATGTCATGGCTCATCAGTTATTATCTGTGATATATTATTGTTACCGTTCATATAAGCATTACATCCTGTTCACTTGATCATATGGTTATTGGGCTATTGATAACATTGATGCTACTATAATGCTAAAATTGAGATAACCTAAAAGCTTATGCAGTTAAACCAGTGTCATACCTTTTTGAGCCTCATGAACCCCATGTATACTTGTTGAGTACGAAAGTACTTACGCTTGTTTATTCTTTTCAATCTTTGGATAAAAATCCCGGATGGGTACCAGATTGCAAGTGTCTTGAGCAGTTAGGCTTGTGATCAACCAGTCAGTTGGTCCCTGTGGAGTGGAGTTTTCACCCGAAGTTCGGAGTGTCTTACCGCTGTTTGCTCTCTTAAGGTTATTTCTTTGACCTTATATGTTAAGTATTTAAGTATTGTCTTTTGATATTACCTTCTTCTGACTTCCTGGGCTCACATATAGTGCATTGTTGAAGTGTTGTTTTCCGATCGAGCAATCAATAGTGGGGTATCCTGGATCCTTTTTCTTCTTTGGTGACTTGTTCAGGATGGCCGCACTATATTCTTCTATCAGCTTGATCACCTCGGTGGTTGGCAGTGGTCTCTTCTTGTTAAGAATGTCTCTGATGTACTTTGAATATGTAGGGACATGTATGGCATCAAGTAGAGGTATGTTGATGTATAACTTCTGGATAACCTATACGAACTTTCCAAACTGCTCATCCGACTGCAGTCCTCTATTTCTTCTAGGAAATGGTAAATAGTTGGTGTCATGGTAATCTTTTCTCATTTCTTGGTTGTTTGGAGCTTGTAGCAATTCTTCTCCTTCAGTGGGATTTTCTTCTTCTACTGCTACTGGTATTGCCGGTGCCCTTCTTGTTCCTCTTGGATGAGGGGATCTCTGGTGGATTTCCCTCCTCTTGTAGTTATATTCTTTACCTGCTTAATGTTAGTGGCAACAAGCAAAACAATAGCTAGCTCTGCTAACCTAAACTCTACCTTTTTATTAAGAATATTTTGTTCATCAAAAGCAGATACTAGAAAATACATTTTATTATGTATATCTTTTAAAGAAGATTCATTTGTATATCAAAAGCAAGATTTGAATTAATTTTAGTTTGTTGCACAATTAAATTCCTCAAAGTAGATTGCTTTAAAGTATTACCTGGATTCATACCTTTGCTATTGGGTTGACTTGGAGTAGGTTGATGTGGGCATTTGTATGCCGTTTCAATGGCCCTTCGATCTTCTTTATATTTGGCCCTCTGGTCAAGCCAATGGAGTAAATCATCCATCTTGGTTGATAGTGCATTTACTTCCTCGAGTATTTCTTCTGTTTGGTGACAATGTTGAACTTTTTCTTGGGACGAGCTTTGGTTTTCTGCTATCTTTCCCATAAGTATCTCTGCTCTTCCATGTGTAAGTTCCAAAAATGATCCTCTAGCAGATGCATCTAGGCACTCACGAGCTTTCTGAGTTAATCCATGGTAAAGGGTCTGCATGAGTAACCATCCTTCCATTCCATGATGAGGACAATCTGATAAGTATCCTTGAAAACGCTCCCATGCTTCTGGAATGGTTTCTGATTTCTGCTGTTTAAAATTGGCAATCCTTCCTCTTAAGGCATTGGTTTTGCCTATACGGAAGAACTTTGCTAGAAAGGCATTTGAACACTTTTCCCAAGTGTTGATATCTTCCTTGTTGGTGTAAAACCACTTCCTCGCTCTTCCCATAAGTGAGAATGGAAAGAGGCGGAGTAGTATGATGTCTTGGTTGATTCCGTTGATGATGATTGTGCTTTCGATCTCTAAGAAATTCTGCAAATGTGCACTAGCATCTTCATGTGCCTTTCCACTGAACTATGTAGCTTGCACCATATTGATGAGGCTTGGCTTGAGCTCAAATTCAAATTCTTCTTCTCCTTCTTCTGCCTCAAATACCGGACCAGCGTGAACATTCTCAATGCTTGGAGCAGAGAATTCTCGCAGGGTCTTTTGTGCCATAGCTTCAGAAATTGGTGACTAGCTTCTTCTTTCTTGATTGCTTTGATTCTAATGATGAAGAGTTGAATGTATCAAAGTCAATCCTGCAATACACTGTATAGAAATATAAACATAGAAAACAACAGGGGTTATCCTACCAAAGCAGAGGTGCCTTGTTATGAGGTTCTCATTTGAGTAGTTGTTCATGTAATTTCTCTCCATAGTCTAATTTTAAAATAAATCTATATTCTATGCGTACCGATGTTTTATGTATCCCCGGCAACGGTGCCAGAAATGCTTGTTGACATTTCTTAACACCACTTTGAATACTAGGTTGTCATCCCCAGCATGGCGCTAGAAATGTGCGGTGGTATTTATGAATGTAAAGGCTCTCTAGAAAAATGTAAGGACCTGATTGGCCTAGAGGGGGGTGAATAGGCCTGTTTAAAAAACAACTCGACACTTGCTGTTAGACACAGGCCGACACTGCCGGGCTCAGGGCCGACACTGCTGGGCTAAGAGCAGCAGTGCTGGTCACCTGAACATATTTCAACACAATTCAAAAAGTAAAGATTGAATGTGAATTGTGGCTGAATCAAAACCTTCCTAGAGGTGTAGGAAACCTCTAGCACCACTTGAAAGTGTTAGCAACACACCCTTGGAGTAGATCAGGTCCAAACCCTAGAAATCACCTTGCACACAATATATAACAAAGTAAAGTAACAAGCACACGGTGACACAAGGATTTATCCCGTGGTTCAGCTCACCACCAAGGCTTGCCTACGTCCACGTTGTTGAGGTGCGCCACAAAAGGCTCAAGCGCGCCACACAAGGCTAGCTCTTTTCTCGGTCTCAAGTCAAGAGAATGAACTATTGAGATGAGGGGCAATGTATTAGCAATATGGTGGTTTTACAAACCTCCCTTGGATGCCACACAAGTTGACAAGCTCAAGAGCGACGCCTAGCCGGCTAGGAGCAAAGCTCCAAGAGTAACAAACTCAAACCGTCGACCACCACGGGAGTCAAATGCTTGTAGGAGTTGAAGATCCGAGGGAGAAGCTTCTTCTCAAAGCTTGGAGGCTCAATTTCTCAAGAATGATTGGAATCAAAGTGGGAGAGAGGGAGAGAGCACCAAGGGAGAAGGGAGAGCAAGAAAGGAGCTTCTCTTTCTGTTTCTGCGAAGTTTGAATGAGTGAGTGGCAGAACTAGCCGTTGGGGGGAATGAGGAGGTGTTTAAGTACTCCTCACTACCAACGGGAAGAACAAGTCGTGGCAGTGCCGGCCTGTAGCCCGGCACTGCCGGCCTGCCTGGCACTGTCGGCCTAGGCAGAACAGCAAAGGTGTGATCTTCAAAAAGCTGGCTGATTTGCCCACTTTCTATGTGGAGGTGTGAAGTATATAGATAGATGTTGCATTTGGTTCACTTGTTGGCATGCGTGTTGAATCCCTCTTAATAGTACGGCATACCTAACTCAATTTCAAAGTATAAAAGAATTTAAACTCCTTTGAGCTTGTTGCCATGCACTTTTGTAATTGGAGGGGTCCACCAACCTGTTCATCAACCTCCTTAAGTTTAACCTGCTTGTCATACTTGTAAAGTCTCATTAGTTCTCTAATTGCGTTGTCATGTCACCAAAACCCACTTAAGGCTTGATTGTACTTTCAATCTCCCCCTTTTTGGTGATTGATGACAACACACTTAGAGCTTACAAAAGTGAAGTATAATCTGAGACAATGAAAGTCATGGGTGTAGAAGCTCCCCCTAAATGTGTGGGTGAGAATTTGAATTTCCAAATATGGCATAAAAGGGCCAAAATTCACACATTGGAGTGAAATAGGGCTCCCCCTACATCCATGGTTGTTGTGGGGTGATGAAAAAGGTGTCACAAGAATATACGTGATGCATATGAACCTGTCTCAAAAAGAATCAGAGGGGCTGCTGTTGAGCAGGCCGACACTGCCGGCCTGGCTGCAACCAGCAACCCTGCAGAAGCTCAAGCACGACCACACAACGAGATATAAATAAAACCTAAATGCACACTAAGACAAGCATGATATATATGAGAGAGTACATGTCCACAAATGACACAAATAAAGTACTTAAGTGACAATATTACAAAAAAAATAGTTTTGCATGTTGCTCTCTCATCTCTCAAACTAAAAACTGAAAAACTAAGATAACTAGCAGCTGCTGCCCCTCTGCTCCTCCATGACCATCAAATATTTGTTGTACCCCCTTCACTTAGTAATTCTCCCCCTTTGGCAACAAGTCACCAAAAAGAGAAAAGAATAAAGAAAAAGAGAATACAAGCTAGTCATCCTCATCATCATCATCTGCATCTTCATCTTCCTCATCATCATCATCTGGAGCTGAAGAGAAGTAAATACCAGGAGCTGAGGCCCTCTTGCTCAACCTCCTAGCCTGGGGCTGCTGAATTTCCTCCTCCATATCATCATCCTCATCCTCAGAGTCATCACCATCATAAGGAGACTCCTCACTGAGCTGTGGTGGTGGTGTAGGTGGAGGAATCTGACTGAGGCCCTGCTCCTGTCTGAGCTGCCTCATCTCTAGCCTAGTCTGGTAAGCTTGGTCATTGGCATAGCAGATGCCAGCAAGAATCTTCTTTAACAACCTGTCAAGCTTACCCTTCTTCCTACCTCTGCTAGCTGCTCTGCTGGAAGACTCAGGGTAGTCTGGGTCTGCCCTGGTGCTCTCTCTAGGAGGAGTGTTCACCTCCTGAACTGCAGAGGAGTGAATGTCCTTCTCTGTCCTGAAAGGCTCATGAGCTGTATCCTTGTTGTAGATCCGGTCAGTCACCATCTCAATGATGAACATCAGATAGGGGGCATAAGGAAGCCCCTTTCTGGCATCCTCTGCTGCAATGCATATCTCATCCCACAAAAACCGAGCCACTGAGAATGGTGGTGCTCCACCTCTCATTCTCCTAAGCACATTCTTGGATGTAGCATAGAGATTTGAAGCAGATCCCATCTTGGGATAGAGAGTGGTCCTGAAGAGGTTGTTCAAGATATAATACTTACTCCTCAAACCCTTCACCAGACCATCTGCCTTATGAGGCTCAATGTAAAGTTGTGAGATCTCCTCATTGGTCAAGCCTCTCTCATCATGAATGTTCATGCACTCCCTGTCATCCTTTCCAAAGCCTAGGAGATGGGCAAAAGTCACATAGTCCAACTTATAGTGCCTGCCCTCTGTCATCCAGTGCATCACAAAGTTCTCCCTGTCAAGATAGTAAGTGGAGTAAAACTGATAGATGATCTTAGTGTTCCAGCCATTCTGAAAACCCATCCAGTAATACATGTCAAGCTTCCTGCACTGGTCAATGACTCTGTCAAACACAGGATCTATTTTTAGCTCCAAGTGCTCCCAATCAACATATTTCATCTTTATGATCTTGGGTTTATCAGCTTGAAGAAGGACTGTGGTGTAATAGTCAGAATGGAAAACATTCCAAAACCTCTAATCCACACTCATGTCCTTTGGCTCATCATAGGGATTGAAGGCCCTCTACTCCTGGACTGTCCTCCACTGATTTTTATAGATTACTCTGACTCTGCCAGGAGTGTCCTAAGGGTCTCTGACTAGCACCTCCTTAGGATGCTCCACAAGGTGAAAAGCATTGAAAAGACCCAAGTCTAGAGGTGTCATAGGGCACACATTATCTCTGATTGTTCTCCCTGCCCTTTGCAAAGCCTCCTCTTGAGCTATCCTCTGCCTGGGATTTAACCCATCATCAACCAAGGGAGTACGAGCCTTGGACCTTGGCCTCTTTCCTCCTCCACGACTCGATCCACCGGCATCCGTCTATGCATTTAAAAGGAGAAAAGGTTAAGTTGTTGCACTTAGGCAGTGACAAGAAACTCTAGTGGAGAGATTGAACCAAAATCTAGGGTCAATAGACGATTGTAGGAGCAACTACATAGGTGCTGTCACCAGGGGCCCGGCACTGCCGGCCTCTGGGCTGGCACTGCCGGCCTGGTGCAGACAACACCATGGCATGCTCCATCAATCCTCCATTGAAACTAGGTTTTGATCAAATCTAACTACTGGAGGTACATCACCATATATAATGCAACTACTAAAAACCTAAATCTCATCTCAAAAACCGTGCATTGCATAGATCGAACCAACCTAGGGTTTCATATTGTTACCTTTGAAATAGAGGGAAGGAGACGAAGAAGGTCGGGCTTGAATGAAGCTTGACGCAGGGAGGAAGATCCTCCACACCTCCTCCAATGGCAGCACCTCCAAAGGGGCAGCACTGCCGAGGGAAGAGAGGGACCTCTGGGCTCCCTAGGTCTCCTTAGGGTTGAGAGAGGAGAGGAAAAGGTGTTCTGTTGGAAGGGTATGACCTGGGATGGAGTTCCCTCGGGTTGGGGTGAGAAGATAAAGCAAAACCCGAAGGCTAGGACTTGGGCCCAACAGGCTCGGGTCCTTTAAGTCCCGGCACTGCCGGCCTTAGCCCGGCACTGCCTGACACCCCGGCACTGCTGGCCTAGGGCCGGCACTGCTAGCCTGGTCAGGCAGTGAGGAACTATGCCACTGTTATACTCTATATTTATGCAATTGTGGACACATACCCCTTGCCATGTGCTGGTCAGTAAGCAAATAATCAATCATACAATGACCAACACATTCAAGTTTCTTTCGAAATTGGTTTTGAAACACATAATTGAAACTTTCAAAGTTTTGCCTAAGTCGCTAGGTGGAAAAATAAATGTGTGCTATAATTCAAACCACGTTACGAGAGTCAAGTATATTCAACTCACTACGCAAAGCACAAAACCTTGTCTCATCTAGACGCTCAGTGAAGATATCAGCTAGTTGCTTTTCGGTGCTCACATGGAGAATTGTGATATCTCCTTTTAATTCGTGGTCTCTCAAGAAGTGATGACGGATGTCTATGTGTTTGGTTCTAGAGTGACTAACCGGGTTGTTTGCAAGTTTGATGGCACTCTCGTTATCACACAAGAGAGGCACCTTGGTGAATCGACATCCGAAATCTTTTAAGGTTTGCCTCATCCAAAGTAGTTGAGCACAACAAGCGCCGGCTATAACATACTCGGCCTCGGTGGTGGAAAGGGCTACACAATTTTGCTTTTTAGAACTCCAAGACACTAGGGACCATCCAAGGAATTGACACGTCCTCGAAGTGCTTTTTCGGTCTACCTTGCAACCGGCATAATCGGAATCCGAATACCCAAGTAGATCGAACTTAGAGCCCTTAGGATACCAAAAGCCAAGGTTAGGAGTGAAAACTAGATATCTCAAGATTCTCTTAATGGCCACTAAGTGGCACTCTTTCGGGTTAGCTTGAAATCTAGCACACATGCACACACTAAGCATTATGTCCGGCCTAGATGCACATAAGTAAAGGAGAGAGCCGATCATGGAACGATATACCTTAATGTCCACGGATTTCCCTCCTTCATCAAGATCAAGATGTCCATTAGTTGGCATGGGAGTCTTGATTGGTTTAGCATTTGCCATGTCAAACTTTCTCAACATGTCATGGGTGTACTTGGTTTGGCATAAGAAAGTCCCTTCCTTGAGTTGCTTGATTTGAAAACCGAGGAAGAACTTTAGCTCACCCATCATAGACATCTCAAATCTTTTAGTCATGATCCTACTGAACTTATCACAATAGGATTGGTTAGTACTACCAAATATTATGTCATCGACATATATTTGGCACACAAAGATATTATTATTGACTTTATGAGTGAAGAGAGTAGGATCCTCTTTGCCTATTTCAAAGCCTTGTTTGATCAAGAATTCCTTAAGGCATTCATACCATGCTCTTGGTGCTTGCTTAAGCCCATAGAGCGCCTTATGGAGCTTGAGGACATGATGAGGGAACTTTGGATCTTCAAAACTCGGTGGCTGCTCTACATACACCAACTCTTGGATAGGGCCGTTGAGAAATGCACTCTTGACATCCATTTGTTGAAGCTTGAAGTCATGATGGGCAGCATAGGCCAAAAGCATTCGAATTGCTTCAAGCCTAGCTACCGGTGTATATGTCTCTTCAAAGTCTAGGCCCTCCACTTGAGTGAAACCTTGAGCCACCAATCTTGCCTTGTTCCTTGTCACCACGCCTTGCTCATCTTGCTTGTTGCGGAAGACCCATTTGGTTCCAATCACATTGGTATTTGGTCTTTCCACAAGTGACCAAACCGTGTTCCTTTCAAAGCTATTTAGCTCTTCTTGCATAGCCATCACCCAATCCGGATCATCTAGAGCTTGCTCAACCTTGAGGGGTTCCAAAGAGGAGACAAAAGAGTAAAATTGACAAAAATTTGTCAAATGTGAACGAGTAGTTACCCCCCTTCGGAGACTCCCAATTATATTGTCGACGGGATGATCCTTTTGAATTGTTTGCCTTAATCTTGGGTGTTTTGTGACTTCTTGTTGGCTAGCTTGGTCATCATACTCATGCTCTTCAAATATTGGTTGTAGGTTCCTTGGAGTAGCAGGAGAGGGGTTAGCTACTGCCTGTCTGCCTGGTCTGGCAGTGCCGGCCTCTGGCCCGGCAGTGCCGGCCATAGGGTCAGAGCCCTGACCAGGGAGCACTGTAGGCCCTTCTTCATCACATCTTGGGGCAGTAGCTTCTTCTCCTTGAGGTTCCACATCTATGGCCTGAACTTCTTGTGGCCTAATGTCACCAATAGCCATATTCTTGATTGCTTCACATGGTGGTTCCTCATTTCCTACAATAACTTGATCAATTTGCTCTACTTGAGAGCCATTAGATTCGTCAAATGTCACGTCTATCGCGATTTCAATTTTCCCTAAGGTCTTGTTGAATACACGATAGGCATGCTCATTTGATCCATAGCCAAGAAGAAAACCTTCATCAACTTTAGGTGCAAACTTAGAGGTTTTGGGTTTCTTCTTAAGTATGAAACACTTGCACCCAAAAACTCTAAAGTAAAACACTTGTTACCGGTTAGGAGTTCATACGAAGTCTTCTTCAAGATTTTGTGTAGATAGAGTCGGTTGATGGCATGGCAAGCGGTGTTGACGGCTTCGGCCCAAAAGATATCCGAAGTCTTGTACTCATCTAGCATTGTCCTTGCCATGTCAATGAGTGTCCGGTTCTTCCTTTCTACTACACCTTTTTGTTGAGGAGTGTATGGAACTGAAAACTCATGCTTGATGCCCTCATCATCAAGAAACTTCTCCACTTGAGTGTTCTTAAATTTGGTTCCATTGTCACTATGAACTTTCTTGATTTGGAAACCGAATTCTCTTTGTGCTCTTCTAATGAAGGTTTTCACCTTATCTTGCACTTGTGCCTTATCATACATGAAAAACACCCAAGTGAAATGAGTAAAGTCATCAACAATAACTAAACGATGTTTGTTACCGACAATGCTTATGTAGGCCACTGGTCCAAAGAGATCCATGTGAATTAGATCCAATGGTTGCTTGGTGGAGACAATGCTCTTTGGTGGGTGAGGTGCACCTACTTGCTTTCTGGCTTGGCAAGCGCTACAAATTCTATCCTTCTCAAAATGAACATTGGTTAGTCCAAGAATGTGTTCATCTTTTAGGAGTTTGGCCAAGTTCCTCATCCCAACATGAGCTAGTCGACGATGCCATAGCCAACCCATGCTAGATTTTGCCACTAAACAAGTCTCAAGCTTAGCCTTACTTTTGTTGAAATCAACTAGGTAAAGCTTGCCCTTCAAACGACCCGTAAAGACAATAGAGGAATCCTCCCTCTTAAAGACGTTCACACCCTTATCCGTAAAGAGACAATTGAAGCCCCTCTCACATAATTGAGAAACGGACAACAAATTGTAACTCAATGAATTCACATGTAATATATTTGAGATGGAATGATCAAGAGTAATAGCAACTTTACCAAGTCCAATCACTTCCCCTTTGGAGTTGTCACCAAAGATGATATTCTCACTTGCATTTGAAGTTGGGGAATATGATTAGAACATACTCCTTTCTCTGGTCATATGATTTGTACATCCGCTATCAAGCACCCAACTTGATCCACCGGAGGAGTAAGCCTACAAAACAAATTAGTTCCTAGATTTAGGTCCCGAATCAATCTTGGGGCCTTGCATGTTAGTCACAAAAATCTTTGGAACCCAAATATTCATTCTTCTCTTATCATGTTTCTCATCACCCACAAACTCTGCAATGACTTTACCACGGTCATTGCATTGCAACATGTAGCAAGAGGACAAACTTCCTTGAGGTGACCTTGTCTTGGGTTGATATGTAAACTTGTTTTTGGCCACCCAGATTGAGTCCTTGGGTTTTTGAGAAACCTTCTTTTGCTGGGGCATCCTCTTGGCATGGACTTTGGTCTGAGTTTGATCAGATGAAGCATTGGTAGCCTTCCCTTTCTTGGGGTGCGGCACTGCCGGCCTCAGGTCCGGCACTACCGACCTGTGGTCCAGCAGAGCTGTTGTCTGTGCAGGCTTATCTTCACCAATGCTTCCCTTCTTCTCAAACTTGACACACTCAATGACTTTGACCATTTTTATACCATTGGTTTTGCCTCCTTGAGTGTGACCAAGCCCATATTTTATTGATGGATGCCTTCCATTCTTGTATTGGATCTTCTTTGGCTCAACTTTGTCTTTGTCATTCTTCTTTGAAACTGAGATGACATTGTTGAGCCTTGCTATTTCTTTCTTCATAGCCTCCATGTTGGCAAGGTTAGTGGAATAAGCATTCATATCAATATAATAGCATTTTCCACAACCTTGACTAGTGTATGGAGAAGAGGCATCATTTGATTTAGGAAGATGTGAGTTGCCCTCCCAAAGAAGAGAGTATTGTGCCTCAAGCTCTTGATGCTTTTCAACTAAGCCACAATACTTTTGCTTGAGGTCACCACACTGATTCTTAGTGAGAGCATGAGCTTCTCTTTCCTTGGCCAAAGCTTTGGTCAAAGAGCTCACCTCACTCCTTTCTAATTCAAGGGCTTCCTCACTAGCAATGTAAAGATCATCTTATTTAATAAGAGTTTTCTCTCTAGATGCTAGCTCGGCCTTTGTTGCCTCTAATTCATCCAATATGTTGGCAATGAATATCTTGGTCTTAGGATCCATTTTCTTAGTTATTTCATTTATCTCTTCATCACTAGATTCATCAACACTAGAGTAATCACTAGAATCACTACTAGAGATGTCTTTGGGGAGAGGAGTTATGGCTTTGGGTTTTGATTTTACCTTCTCACCCTTTGCCATAAGACAAGTGTGAGGGAAGCTTTCATCATCATCGGACATGTTGTTGAAGAGCCTTGTTGAAGTGGATGGCTTGTGAATAGCAATGGTGGCCATCTCTTCATCTTCACTATCAGTTGATTCATCCCAACCATGTCCAATGTGAGCTTCACCCATATATTTGTTCCCTTTCTTGTAGTCACTCTTGTCTTCTCTCTTGCCTTTGCCAAATTTGTTGTCTTTCTCTTTATTTGGGCAATCGGCAATGAAGTGTTCGGTGCTACCACATCTAACGCAAGTTCTTGATTTCTTGATTGGGAACTTCCTCTTCATGAGCTTGTACCCATTCTTCTTTAGGCCCTTGTCGAATCTTCTTATGAATAGAGCCATGCCATCTATGTTCTCCTCTTGTTCACCTTCACTTTCACCATCACTTGATGTTGGAGCTTCGGGTTGATGCTTAATGGCCTTGGTTTCTTGAGCTTTGCTTGAGGAGGAATGCTTGCTATTTTTGGAACAGCTAGGGGTTGATTCCCTTGTGCTCTTGTTTGCCTTGAGAGCCACATCCTTGATCTTCATGCCCTCCAACCTTGCTTGCATCTCTCCAAGCTTCTTCCTCTCTTGTGCTTCTTCTCTTTGTAGATCAAAAGTGATGATCCTTCCAAGCACATCACTTGGTGTGAAGTACTCAAATCTCTTCTTGTCTCTTATCAATGTCACAACGGTCTCATTCCTTGGGGATAGTCTTCAAGCATAATGTTGACAACCTTGTGATCATTGACCTCTTCACCACCAAGGCTTCTAATCTTTCCAACCATGGTCATCAATCTATCGAACATCTCTTGTGGCCCTTCACCTTCATTGATCACGAACCGGTTGAGCTTGGCCATCAATAGGCCGATCTTGGATTACCTTACTTTGCTCACACCCTCATGTGCAAGATGCAAAGTATCCCAAATTTCCTTTGCAACCTCCAAGCCCATGACCTTGTTGTACTCATTGCCATCCAATGAACTTAGCAACACACTAGTTGATTGTGCATTGAGTTGTATGCAACGGAGCTCGGTGGTGGTGGGACTTGTGGGATCAACTGGAGGATCACATCCTTTGTGCACAATCTCCCAAGCACCGGGGTGAAGACCTACAAGATAGGCTTTCATCAAGTGTTTCCACTTGGCAAAGTTAGTCCCATCAAAGTGAGGCAATTTGCCCGCGGGAACATGGAATAATGGTTTATGCTCATGCTTAGAAATGGATGAATAATCAAAGGATATGGAGGAGGATTTCTTGCTGCCATCATCCTTGTTCTTCTTCTTCTCATCCTTCTTCATGGCCTTGGAGGCTTGATACGATGCATCATCATCACCGTCGGATCTACTTGAATCAACCTCCACATGAGAAGCTTGCCCTTGGCTTTTCTTGAGCTCCTCCTCCTTGGCTTTGAGCTCTTTCTTGAGAGCTCTTACTTCTCTTCTATGAAGCTTCTCGACAAGCTTCAATATTTTGGCTTCATTGATTGCTTTTTCTTCTTTTTGCAATTTCTTGCCTTCTCTTCTTAATCTTCTAGCTTCTTTTCTTCTTGCTATTTCTCCAGCGGATATACTAGCAGTGGTTTGGTACTTGTTCGTGTTGGCACTATCATCGCTACTTGAGGTCTCATGCAAATCCACCTCCTTGGGATCAACCATCACGACCTTACCCTCTTCAGCCATTACCTCACACGGTTAAGTGCTTCTTGAGGTAACCTCGCTTTGATACCACTTGTAAGGACCTGATTGGCCTAGAGGGGGGGGGGTGAATAGGCATGTTTAAAAAACAACTCGACACTTGCTGTTAGACACAGGCCGGCACTGCCTGGCTCAGGGCCGGCACTGCTGGGCTAAGAGCAGCAGTGCTGGTCACCTGAACATATTTCAACACAATTCAAAAAGTAAAGATTGAATGTGAATTGTGACTGAATCAAAACCTTCCTAGAGGTGTAGGAAACCTCTAGCACCACTTGAAAGTGGTAGCAACACACCCTTGGAGTAGATCAGGTCCAAACCCTAGAAATCACCTTGCACACAATATATAACAAAGTAAAGTAACAAGCACACGGTGACACAAGGATTTATCCCATGGTTCAGCTCGCCACCAAGGCTTGCCTATGTCCACGTTGTTGAGGTGTGCCACACAAGGCTCAAGCGCACCACACAAGGCTAGCTCTTTCCTCGGTCTCAAGTCATGAGAATGAACTCTTGAGATGAGGGGCAATGTATTAGCAATATGGTGGTTTTACAAACCTCTCTTGGCTGCCACACAAGTTGGCAAGCTCAAGGGCGACGCCTAGCCGGCTAGGAGCAAAGCTCCAAGAGTAACAAACTCAAACCGCTAGCCACCACGGGAGCCAAATGCTTGTAGGAGTTGAAGATCCGAGGGAGAAGCTTCTTCTCAAAGCTTGGAGGCTCAATTTCTCAAGAATGATTGGAATCAAAGTGGGAGAGAGGGAGAGAGCACCAAGGGAGAAGGGAGAGCAAGAAAGGAGCTTCTCTTTCTGTTTCTGCGAAGTGTAAATGAGTGAGTGGCAGAACTAGCCGTTGGGGGAATGAGGAGGTGTTTAAGTACCCCTCACTGCCAACGGGCAGAACAAGTCACGGCAGTGCCGGCCTGTAGCCCAGCACTGCCGGCCTGCCCGCACTGCCGGTCAAAGAGCCCGACATTGCCGGCCTAGGCAGAATAGCAAAGGTGTGATCTTCAAAAAGCTGGCTGATTTGCCCACTTTCTATGTGGAGGTGTGAAGTATATAGATAGATGTTGCATTTGGTTCACTTGTTGGCATGCGTGTTGAATCCCTCTTAATAGTACGGCATACCTAACTCAATTTCAAAGTATAAAAGAATTTAAACTCCTTTGAGCTTGTTGCCATGCACTTTTGTAATTGGAGGGGTCCACCAACCTGTTCATCAACCTCCTTAAGTTTAACCTGCTTGTCATACTTGTAAAGTCTCATTAGTTCTCTAATTGCGTTGTCATATCACCAAAACTCACTTAAGGCTTGATTGCACTTTCAAAAATATATTTATTCTATCCGCAAGCGCATAGATAAAATACCAATTGTAGCACTTCACCAGGAAGTAATTCCAGGTATCGTTTATTTATAATTTTTCTAAAGGAAAAGCAAACATTGGTGGCATGAACTATCAAAGGTTTAGACTAGATATGTACTTGCAAAACATGATTACTTATGAGAAAGCTCAATCACATAGTCACTTGCTTCGACAGGGGGTAAGCCATAATAGTAATAATAAAGATATTGAAGTGTAAGCTCAAGGATAAATAACACAAAGATTAGAGATAGACTAGTCCATATAAATGTAAGGTGACGTCGGACTAGTAAGAGAATAACTTCTAAGTAGGTTCTAATCTATTAAGTCATAATCTACTCTAGCACATATACAATCATATATAGCAGGAAGGACTCTTCATCTATGTATAAGAAACATCGCTAAAGTAAGCCAGGATATAACAAGACTTACTCCGCAATAAAAATTCTGCCTGTTCTACCAACGGGGGGTGGACTATATAAGAATCAATGGAACTGTCACTTCCACGAACTACCACGCGACCCGGCCAACAGGATACATTTGCAGGTAAATAGCATCTAAGAACCACGCTTACATGTGATCTACCACTTAACTCCCCTAGGGAAAGAGCTAAGCGCTTTGCAAACTCATAGATAAACTCATTATCAATCATTACTATATCAAGTATATAACTAGAACAAACTAAGAACATAATAAATAGAAACATAGTGATATTAAGAATAAAGTTGTAGAGAAAGATACAAGATAATACCAATCTTTATGACGAAGATCCAAAATCCAGAGCGCGATGCTCTACTTCTCTAGATCTATCTAATCAATCCTATAGAACTTGAAGGAATTGGGAGTAGCTATTCTAATTCTCTGGTGGAGAGAGGGATATGAAAACCTAGATTTGATGGCTTCCTCTAATAATGATTTCTCCTCCCTCTCCGGGGTGGCAGGGCCTTCCTTATATAGCCTCCTCAAATGAACGTGGACCGTCGGATCAAACCGACCTTAATCGAGTGGTTTAGATTCATTCTCAAAGGAGGTTAGGCATGATCCTCGAAGTGGAAGGTGATTGGCCACCAGGGTAGGGCGGCCGCCCCAAACCCTAGGGAGGGCGCCCTGGGTGTGGGCCCAGTCGGCCTCCGGCTAGGTCCAGTCTCTTCTAGAGTCTTCCTGAGTATTCTTTTCTTGTGCGGAGGTCCTTTCTCTCTATGTAAACATGACATGTGGACCTTCTTTGGTTCTTTTCCTTATAACTCCCTGTAAAAACATAAACTCACGAAAACTTTTGGAAATCTGTCAGTTAGACCCCCTAAGTCTATGGTGGTGATTCATTCAAGTCCTTTTTAGCTCTTGTTGACATATAAAAAATTATACTTAATGATCGTCAATAGACACAAGGGTTATACTGGTTCGGGCACGAACGCCCTACGTCCAGTCTGCTGCGGGGTCGTGCTACCGAGCGCAGAGGTGCTCGTAGAGGGGAGCTACAATCAGGTAGAGAGAGGGAAGCTGGTTCCCAGGTCTCATGCGTATAGGTTCTTGGTTCTGGTGAGAGTTTGCGTGAATGCGAGCGTGTGTCTGTTTCAGAGTGTCTAGAGAGAGAGATGGAGGGTCCATTCTCCCCCTTTATACGTAGGGAGGGATGGCAGAGTACAATGGGAGAGGGAGGGAGAACGTGGGCCCAGCTTGGGCTGTCGTCTTGGGAGTGCTTTTGGAGTCTCTGTTCGCCTTCCTTCTCGGAGAAGATTGTGCCTGTAGACACGTCGCCCGGGTCCCGTTCGTCCTTGATGAAGTTGTAGCCATGCGCCTTGCAATCGGGAACATCACTATTCCTTGATTTGGGCATGGGTGGGGGTTGGTAGGACAGGTTCAGGCACCCCCACGTTCCATCATACAGGGCTGAGGACGCCCTAATACCTGTTCAGGTGTCTGTCATAGGTATGGCGCGAGCATGGCGAGTGTCAATCGTCTATTAGGCAGCACAGGAGCCTGTACCGCAGGGAGTATATAGGGGTGGGCATGGCAGTTCATGCCTTGAAACCCTGTCCCTAAGGATGGGCGGTACTGTGGACCTTTTGACGATCGGCTTGGGCACCGCGGGTCGATCGTGGCGATGCTGTCTTCGGGAGGGGACAATATCGTCGAATGAAGTGACATTTGCTCGGGCGAGGCGAAAGAGCCCCCAAGGGTGAAAGCGTCACGGATGATGTCACCTCAGAGGGTAGACAGCGTCACGAATGACGTCGGCCTAGCTCGGACGAGGCGGAAGATCCTCTGAGGGGCGCGTTGTCTCCTTGGTTGGTCGGAGCGGGGCGCTCCCGGGAGTGATGATGTCACCCCGGCTTAGACGGGGAGGAAAGCTTCCGAGGGTGGTTTTATTTTAGTGAAGTGCGGTGTTAGGGTACCCTATTCTCAGGTATCCAACAGTAGCCCCCGAGCCTGCGGTTCAGTGATAGGGCTGCAACGGAGGCTTCTGAGAGCGCTTATGGTGGCTGGCTAAGTTTTTGGATTCCGGTGGGTGCGCGCGAGCGCACCTGCCGGGTGTAGCCCCCGAGGCCTTAGGAGGATGATTTTTCCTCCTAAGGGCTTGTTCGATTGACTTGTATAGTGCTTGGCCTTTCGCTCTCGTTGGGGGTGAGGAGGCGAGGAGTCTTTGTACGTACGCATGGAGTCAGAGTCTGACTTGCACGCCAACTCTGCCACGGGGCGCATTGTTGATCTTCGACTGGTGCGCTTCGACGTGACGAGTCGGCTTAACACTGCACTACCACTTGACAGCGGAGTCAAGTGGGTGGGTCGATGCAGTGTAGTCGCCCAAAAAGCCTGACGACCCCCCTGGTCGGTCCAATGTGGGCATGTTGTGCTTTTCCGTGAGGATGCAATGCGGGACGCCGCTCCCTGTTGGTCAAACTCCGAATGGCGAGCCCTAAACCTTGGGACTGTTTGGCCATTTATAGCCCCGCCGCATCCTCTCGGAAACAGGCACCGGCGCGTAGTGCGGTTTAATTGGGGGAGGCGAGTGGTGTAGCCTCGTGGGCCGGTTGCCGCGTTGGTGCCTTGGCGGGCTATAAATAGGGGCAGCCGTCTGCGAGATGAGACTCACAATCCCACAGCATGGCATGCCCCACCTTGTTCCTCCGAGGCCTCGTCGGAGATACCCTTGAGCCGCCCTGACGAGCGGCCTTTTTGAGAGCAAATTGAGATCAGGGGAAGTTCTGCGTTAGGGGTGCAGGTGTCCCGTCTCGGCCAGTGGCAGAGATCAGAGTAAGTTCTACGAGGTGCGCAGCCCTTCTTCTCATTCTAGCCACTAGTGGGACGAGAGGTTGTCAGCACCCCCTGCACTCATCGCTCCTAGGGCCGGGAGGAGCAAGGCCCATCCTTTCGCCGGATGGTTCTGGCTCTCCGCGTCCGGGGAGCGGTGGCATGCTATCCCTTCCCAGAGGGCAGTCGAGGATGTGTCCACTGGGAAAGTCACGGCAGTCCACCTGTGTGACCCCAGGAGTTGGATCATCCTTGGCTGTTGGTTGATGGCCATGTCGCCGTCGGCGAGATAGGCGGACTCGGAGCTGCCAATGTATGGCATGCTCGGGCCGCTGGCCGGCGGTGACCTTGATCATGGAGCAGCTGAGGCGGCTTAGCCGTAAAGTGCCCAACTGCTTTCGGGGGAGGGAGAAGCATCGTCACGGCTCGGGGTCTCATGAAGACGAGGCAACCGCTGTTCTCCCACAGCTGTAGCATTCCTGATAAGAGTGGTCGGCGGATCGTGACGACGTCGTCTGGCGTGATCTTTAACACCAGGCAGGTGTTCCCTGGGCCTCGTGGCCGGGTTGCCTGACCTAGATTCCAGGAGTGTCGGATGACAGCGCCCTTAGCGCGGGCGCCTGTGTAACATTTCTGGCTTTCGGCCTTTTTGGCCTGGGATTTCCCTTCAGTCCACCTTGTAAATGTTTTCGTGTTTTTGGTGTCTGATGATTGGGCTTAGCCCCCGTGGCTCTTAGAAAGCATGTAACCCCTGCAAGGATTAGTATATGAAAATGAAATGAATGTTGTGCATTTACCTATGCGGACCTCTGAGGAATGAGGCTTGGCGTGTTTCTCCCTCCGGTTACCCGGTTGCTTGAACCGGGGCGGGGGTGCGGTGGCAGCCCCCGAGTCCTTACTCGATGTAAGGAACCGTCTCGGGTCTATACTTTCTTTCTGTGCGTTCCCTGCGCATCTCTCCGTGAGAAGGGGGAATATGAGCCGACCCATGCTATCCTCAAGGCGGACGAACCACGGATGCTCGTTAAGTTATTAACGGGAAAATCTGAGTGGGGTGTCGGTTCCCGTTCAATAGGGTTCTAACTAGTGGCCCATGTCATGGCGCACCCCAGATTAGTTTCATCTAGTACCCGGGTCCGTTCGACAGGTCCCAAGGGCTCCTCGCCTTCCTTCGGAGGAATACCATGAACCAATCATACGTAAAAAAACAGACTCAAATATGAAATCTAGGAATGACCTTAGCATCTGATTGCCAGGCTAATGACCGCTAGTGTGTCCATTCCCTATTCGCCCCTCACTCTGTTGTCCCGAGTCGGCTGTTTGGAACCCCGCTGGGTCGACCTCCATATCTTTGGACCATAATGGGTTGTTGGGGCATCTATAGCCCCTATCCCTTTATCTTACCTGGGCCCATGGGCCTCCCCCGCTGGTTGCGCCACGTGTGCGTTCCTCCGACCTGCGCGTACGTTGGTCGAGCTCGGACGAGTCGGAGGTTCTTCCGAGGTGCACTTGCGTCCGGGGAGCGTGCGCCTTGGCTGGAGACACGTAAGAAAAAGAAATCTATGCGCGCGACATGGTGGGCCCGGGATGGATCCTATAATGATGATAGGTATGGGATGCAGATTGGAGTGAGAAAAAAGGTGGGTGGTGTCAGTTACCTGCCATGTTGTGCGTGGCTCCCGACATTCCCGCGAATAGTGGAATCGACGTAACCGAGCGGCCGCATTAAATGGAACTGGAGGCATGGGGTCGTGGCGTGAAGGGCCGAGGTGGCACCGTTTCGCCTTCCGGGTCCCTATAAATATATGTGTGCCACGTCATCCCCCGTAATCTCGTACTGTTCGCCTTCTTTGCCTCCCAATCTTGCTCGTGTTGCCTCCTTCTGGATCTAGGGTTTGCGCCGCCCTGTCTCCGCCTTAGCCACGCCTTCCGCCGCGCTGTGAGTCGTTTCTTGGGCGCATCTTCCATGGCTGGGGAGCATCTGGAGAGGAGCTAGGTTTGGTGTTCGCTCTAATACGAGCGGGTGCTCGAGCCAGTGGATGCGCGGCTGCTACACCCCGAGCTTTCCGCCGACGGCCACCTAGAGTGGATCGTCCCCAAAAACGTTGACGTACCGAACCCGTCGACGAGGTACGTGGTTTCCTTTCTCCCGTTCCATGAGCGCGGTTTGGTACGCCGTCGTCTCGCTGCTTCCGTGGGATTCTTCACCACTATGGGATTGAGCTCCACAATCTCAATACCAACTCCGTCCTCCACCTTGCGGCCTTCGCGGCCATATCGGAGGGGATGCTAGCGTCGAAGCTGGACTTCACCCTGTGGAAGTATGTCTTCAGGGCGACGGCGTTCCTCCTCAGCTCCGGCGGCGCGAGATGGGTGGTGCCATGCGGGGGGTGTGAGCTCAGCCTTTGTTCGACCAACTCGGATCTCTACATGCCGGCGCGGGCGATTTCGTCTAACCCGGGTTGGCGCTCGCAGTGGTTCTACATCCGGAACCATCCCGAGGCGCAGCTCCTAGTCTACACGGGTCGCCGTTTTGCCGAGGAGCTCCCCAGCTGGCATTACGGCCCCACCCCCCGTTAACTCACAGGGATAGAGCCCTATCTCCGGAGCTTGACGCGGCTCTGGGACCAGGGGCTGCACTTCTCGAGGGTGGTCGCGCAGTTCCTTCAGCGTCGGGTGCTCCCGCTCATGGAGAGAGCGTTGGCTGCACGAGATGGTGCACGGGGCATCACGAGCGTTGTCCGCCATGGCAGAGGTGGATCTACGCCTCGAGGACATGATCACCGCCGCCCGGAGGCTGCTGGGGAACGCCCTGGCCGAGGACGACGTCTACCGTTGCCCGCCGATGCGCCCAGACCTCAACTTCGATGAGCTGGTGAGTTCAGATAGTATGCAAGACTGATCTTCCCTCTCATTACCCTTGTTTGGTGGTGTTGACCCATGCGCCTCCTATTTTTCTTCTGCAGGGGCCCCGCTCGATGGCTCGCCACGTGGCCGCTCCCCTTCCCGCTCCGCCGGCGCAGCGGGCGGTGAACTGGGAACAGAACGCGCAGCAGCAGGAGGCGGCCACCGAGAGGAGGAAGAAGAAGGCCGAGAAGGCCTTAAAACGCACGCAGTTGGACCAGCGGCGGCTAGGCAACGCCGCGCGGGAGAGCCGGAGGAGGAGTCTCCCACTGAGTCCGACGAGGACTAGGAGAACCTCAGTGGCGGCGACGACAACGATGATGACGATGGTGGTGAGGATAGGCGTCCTCTGTCTGAGGTGGTGTCGGCGCTGCTGGCAGCGGGGACATTGCGTTTCCTGGCTGGGGATGCGCCGATGGTGGAGGTTCCCCCGGTCAGGACGCTCGGCGCACACCTGGCCCCCGGGGGTTATGGGAGTGGCGCTGCTGGTGGTCCCCCAGACACTCCCCGCCCCGCCTCGCCCCGGCCGGGGGGGGCGAGGGCGGCGAACAAAGCGGCGGTTCAGGCACCGCTGGTCGTGGCGAGGTGGAGCCGAGGCGGAAACATATCCGCGTCTTCTCCCCGCAGTATGTTTGGATTATTTGATGTTTTTCTCCGCCTTCTTAACGAAGAGAGGTTGCCTGTGATTTTACTATGCGTGATGGGCGTTTCAGGATCATCGGGGCTCCGCGCACGCGGGGTGGAGAAAACTGCGTAAGGGGACGCCGTCCACCGGCTAGAGGCAGAGCGGCGCCACCCCGCCCCTTGGCTCGACGGATGTCGCCGGAGCTGGGGGTGAACCGACCCCGAGCGACGCCGCGGACGCCGTGGTCGCTGTGACCCCGACGGCTCCTATGGCTGCGGGCCCCGCGGCCATCTCGCCGTCCTCTCCCCGGAGGTGGTGGTCGTCGATGACTCTGGGGAGGAGGGCAGCCTGGGTAGCCCCATGAATGTGGATGTCGGGGAGGAGTAGGCGGCTGGAGAACCGGAGAACGAGGTGGTGGCAACCGCGGCGGGCGAGGCCGATGGGGGTGGCCCTGAGGTTGGGGATGGAGCCGTGAGCCTCCCGGCCGTGACGCCCGGGGCCAAGACAGCGGTGAGCAAAGAGGGCCTCCTGGGCAGCCCCTTCCCCCCAATGTGCTGGCACAGACCCTGGCTGTCCCCCAGTCGTTCATCGAGGAGGAGGTAGCGTCTGGTGTTCGTGCTGGATGACCAGCGGGAGCTCCGCCACTAGAACCGCGTGGCGGACTCCCATTGGGAGCATGAGCACCTTGTTGCACGCGGAGTGGAGCTGATCCAAAGGGCGGTTGCAGCTCTCTCCAACGACCTCTCTCACCATGGCATTGTGGGAGGCCGCTTGATTGTAAGTTTTTGCTTGTTCTTCCTTGACGATTTCTTGACATCCCCTTGCATGCAGATCCTGATGGCGATGAGTGTCGAGAAGTCCGACTTCCTCCGTCTCGAGGTCGGTCGGTGGGCTCCCGGGTCGTGGACATTCGCTGGGGAAGCTGACGTGGCTGAGGAGCTAGTCACGGCTCGCCGTCGCGTGGCGGAGCTAGAGGAGTAGCTAAGCGCTTCGGAGTCGAGGGCGGTGGATGCCCAAATGATGGCGCACCGGGACGCCGCTGACCTCGAGCGGATCGGACGAGAACGTGACGAGGCTCGTGCCGATGCTGAGGCCATTTGCAAGATGTTGGCGGACGAGTGCGCGGAGCGTCAGGCTGAAGTTGAGTGCCTTGCGGTCGAACGCAACGCTGAAGCGGAAGCGTGATGCCGGGCCGTCTCGGCGCTAGACTCCATGGAGGAGGAGCGCAACACCATGTGGCACCAGCGAGACATCAACCGCCGAGAGCGCGACGACGCCGTGGCCCGTTTTGAGGACCTTTCAATCCAGGCACGCGATCGCGGCGCTGACGCTGATCGGAGGATCCTGGCGTTCCCGACTCGGATTGGCGAGCTGACGGCCGTTGTCTCACTGCTCCGTGTGACAGTCAAAGGCCTGGCGAAGGAGAACGGAGGTGCGTTGTCTCTCTTTGCCCTTTTGTTCTGGCACTTTTGCGGTCGGGTCCGGAGGTTGAGACCCTCTTCTTGTTGCTCTAGAACTGCAGGCTGGCGCGCAGGAGTTGCAGGCGTTGCACGAGGATTTGCATGGAGCGTGCGACCTTTTCGGCATGCCGGTCACAGGGGACGGACCCGACTTGGCCAGGAACCGTGTCGGCCTGCTCTGGGAGCGGGGCCAAGCTCGAATCCAAGAGGCACTGCGTGTTGGGGTCCATTGCATGATGGCCATCGCCGCCTGCCTCTACGACGCGGTGACACCTGCGCTTGCTAGCGAGGGTTATCCCCAGGACGCCCCGGAGGACCTGCTCGACCCGGTCGAAGCCACCACGGAGGAGCCCGCGACGATTCTTGCCGCCAAGCTTGAAGACGAAGTGTTCCCGCCGTCGGAGGAGTGACCCTGCGTGGTCAATGAACAGGGTCGAGGGCCCTTGTAAGAAGAAAACTAAATTTGTCTTTTGGTACGATGCGCCCTGAGGGCTCTGAAGAAGTTGGATTGCTCCTAGTGAGCTTGCTTTTAAGTTTGCTCATTTTCTGGTTTTCGCATTTCTTCCTTTTTGATCTACTTGCTCTACCTTTCCTTTTGAGAGGTTTGATCTGTCCGGGTGGGTAGCTGGGTGAAAGTACTTGGCTCCGCGGAGGCCGGAGTACCTCGTGGCCCGTTGCCGCAGTCCGGTGAGATTTTTTCTCTTGATCGGGAAAAGCGAAGTTTTCGTTCAGCGGGAAAAAGTGCGGGTTTTTGCGCAAAAAGCTTTTCAGAGAGAAAAATAGGGGGCTCCCCCCTTTCCAGCCCCCGAGCAAGGTGTGCTCTGGCCCGCGCCGGGAGTGCACCTTGCTAAGCGATTGATTCGAGAGTTCCCGCATTTTTATTTCTCGAACTTTTTGCTTAAGAAAGATTACACGCGTATGTACAATGCACCTTGCTTTCTCGCAACAGTCCACCTCGGACTGGTAAGCCACCTTGAGCTCGGAGGTGATCGTGATGATGCCGCATGGCCTCGGAATCTTCAGCTTAAGGTAGTTGTAGTTGGGGACGGCTCTGAACTTCGCGTAACATGGCCTCCCGAGCACCGCGTGGTACATCCCGCGGTAGGCCACGACCTCGAAGGTGAGGTCCTCGGTCCGGAAGTTATCCGGCTCCCCGAACGTAATGGGTAGGTCGATCGGCCCCAGGGGCATTGTTTGTTTTCCAGGGATGATTCCCGGGAAGGGAGCCCCCGACGATCGGAGCTTTTCCCTCCATAGGCCGAGGGCCTCAAAGGCGTTGTAGTACATGATGTTGAGGCTGCTGCCCCCATCCATCAGTACCTTGGTGAAGCGCACGTTCCCTATGATCGGGTCCACAATGAGTGGATAGCGACCTGGCTGGGGAACGGGGCTCGGGTGGTCGTCTCGACCGAACGTTATGTCGGACTCTGACTAGTCAAGGAAAACCAGAGTTGCTGGGGCAGCTGCGAAGACCTCGCGCCGCTCCTGCTTCTGCCGGCGCTTGCAGCCGTAGGCATCCGAGCCCCCGAAGATCATGAGACACATGTTTACGTGGGGGTAGGAGCCTTCGTGACCCCCGTCCCCATCCTGGCCCTCCGGCTGCTTTGGCTGGTCGTCCTTGTCGGGGATAGCTTTGAAGTACCTGGCCATCATTTCACACTCCTGGAGTGTGTGCTAGACCAGTCCGTTGTGGTACGGGCATGTCTTGGTGAGCATGTCATCGAACTTGCCCCCGTTCTTCTCGCCCTGGGGACGGGAAGTCTTGCGATCCGCCGCCGCGACCACGTTGTCGCCACCGCCACATTGCGGCTTGCCCTTCTTCTTGTTCCTGTTCTGGGCGCGGTTGGAACCACCTTTGCGGGCGTCCTCCACTTCCTTGCCCTTCCCTTTGTCAGGGTGGAAGATTGCGCCGACTGCGTCTTCACCCGACGCATAGCTCGTGGCGATGTTGAGGAGTCGCTCGGTGGTGCGAGGGTTGCTACAGCCCAGCTCGTGGACCAACTGCTTGCAGGTGGTGCCCGCGAGAAAAGCCCCTACCACGTCCGCATCGGCCATGATCGGGAGCTTCGTACACTGCTGGAAGAAGCGACGAATGTAGTCCCGGAGGTACTCGTCTGACCTCTGCCTGCAGCTGCTGAGGTCCCAGGGGTTCCCTGAGCGCGTGTAAGTGCCTTGGAAGTTCCCCACCGCAGGGAGCTCCACCCATTGATGGTGTTGGGGGATAGATGCTCGAGCCACGTGCGGGTCGAGTCCGAGAGATGGAGAGGCAAGTTGCGGATGATGAACTCATCATCGTCCACGCCGCCGGCCTGGTAGGCAAGGCGGTAGTCATCGAGCCAGAGCCCGGGGTTCGTTTCCCCGGAGTACCGGACGATGTTGGCTAGTTGCCGGAAACGTTGCAGGAATGGAGCGCGGCGAATGCAGCGAATGTAGGCCAAAGGGCCCAGTGGTTTCGGAGTGGGAGGCCGATCTTCTTTGCTATCATATTGGCCACCATGTTGAGCATGTCGCGCACGTCGCACTTGTCGCCTACGCAAGCAAGAGCCGTCGGACATCAGCATCCATCCGGCGTGGGCTCCTGGTGAACTGAACCCTCGCGGTCGTTAGGCGCCGGGTCGGCCTATTGGCTGAAGTTGAGCCCGCGTCGCCGTGACGCAGAGCTCTCGGCCTGCTGAACCGCGGCATGCCCTAGAAGGGATTTGAGCTCGTCGTGAGTGAGCTTCCCTTCGGGAGTGTCAGGGACCGGGAGGTTGCGGAACAGCATCGCCGCTACCGCGATGTTCTGACTTGTCCGCGCGAACTGCGGCGGGTTGTGCTCGTCGTTGATGATGCGTTGGTGTACCGCTCGGGCTTCCCTTCGAGCACGGGGCTCTTCGGGGCCCCTAGTAGCTTCACGCTCGAACGTTACTCGTCGCTGCCCTTCCTTGAGCTTATGCTCCATGTCACGGAGCTCTTGCAGATAGGGGCGTTGGGCCCCGGAGGACTGCGGGTCGCCCCGCGGTGCCGGTGCTAGTGACCTCACTCCGTCGACGGGCGTGTGGATGTCGTCGCCGTCCTCTTCCTCGATGAGGGTGGCGTCAACGGCAGCCCCATGCGGTGGTGAGTCGCACATGAAGAACTCACGCCCGCAGCTGGCGCTGCGGTCGCTCGAATCGGAGTCGAGCAGGTAATCGCTGGCGTGTAAGAAACCATAGAAGGCCTCCTTATCCCCCAGAACTTCGAAGTCCAGGGGCTCCCAAGGATCGACGCTCTCGTGGCTGGAGTCGGCGTTGGATGTCGCCTCCGAGCTCGTAAGGAGGTTGGAGATGGACCGAAGATGATGTGACGCAAGCCCGATGTGTGTCCCCTCCGCGGGGTCAGCACGGAAACCCACAGCCACCGCCTCCAAGTAAGATGCGGCGGCGTTCCGCAAGCTGTACGGTAACGCCCTTGGGGCGGGCGCCGAGATGAGCTCGGGAGGGAGCGGTTGCCCTCCCGCAAGCTGCGCCGTTATGTTGGTGAATGCGAAGTAGAGGCTGTGGAGGGACCCCTGAGTCGGCTGGGGACCCATCAAGGTATCGAGCTGGCGCTCGAACTCGGGGTAGTCGGCCCGTGGGACGGCTGTCCCCTGAGTGGTTTGCTCCCCAGAGGGAGACAGGCCAAGGTGGGCCATGGATGCCGAGATGGCGTTTACGGCTGCCTCGGAGGATGCCGTGGGGCGGCGGAGGACCAGATCGGCCCCCCACCCATGGCACTGGAAGTCCAAACTACCAAAACGAACAATGCAGCCTGGAGCAAAATCGACACGGCGAAATGCCATCTGAAACTCGAAAATACGGGTGACACGCAAAGTCCCCCTACCTGGCGCTCGGAGGACACAAGTGTTATACTGGTTTGGGCAGGAACGCCCTACGTCAAGTCTGCTACGGGTTCGTGTTACCGAGCACTGAGGTGCTCGTAGAGGGGAGCTACAAGCAGGTGGAGAGAGGGAAGCTGGTTCCCAGGTCTCGTGTGTATAGGTTCTTTGTTCTGGTGAGAGTTCGCGTGAATGCGAGCGTGTGTCTGTTTCAGAGTGTCCAGAGATAGATGGAGGGTCCATTCTCCCCCTTTATACGTAGGGAGAGATGGCAGAGTACAATGGGAGAGGGAGGGAGAAGTGGGCTCGGCTTGGCGGTCGTCTTGGGAGTGCTTTTGGAGTCTCTGTTCGTCTTCCTTCCTAGAGAAGATTGCGCCTGTAGACACATCGCCCAGGTCTCGTTCGTCCTTGATGAAGTTGTAGCCATGCGCCTTGCAATCGGGAACGTCACTATTCCTTGATTAGGACATGGGCGGGGGTTGGCAGCTTAGGGCCAGGCACCCCTGCGTTCCGTCGTACAGGGCTGAGGACGCCCTAATCCCTATTCAGGTGTCCCTCGTAGGTATGGCGTGAGCATGGCGAGCGTCAATCATCGATTAGGCAGCACAGGAGCCCATACTGTAGGGAGTATACAGGGGTGGGCATGGCGGTTCATGCCTTGAAAACCCTGTCCCTAAGGACGGGCGGTACTGTGGACCTTTTGACGATCGGCTTGGGCACCGCGGGTCGATCGTGGTGGTGATGTCTTCGGGAGGGGACGATATCGTCGGATGACGTCACATTTGCTCGGGTGAGGCAAAAGAGCCCCCGAGGGCGGAAGCGTCACGGATGACGTCGCCCCGTCTCGGCTGAGGCGGAGAAGCCTCCGAGGGTAGACAGTGTCACGAATGACGTCAGCCTAGCTCAGACGAGGCGGAAGATCCTCCGAGGGGCGCGTTGTCTCCTTGGTTGGTCGGAGCGGGGCGCTCCCGGGAGTGATGATGTCACCCCGGCTTGGACGGGGCGGAAAGCTTCCGATGGTGGTTTTGTTTTCGTGAAGTGCGGTGTTAGGGTACCCTATTCTCAAGTATCTGACACAATCCAATCTTGAATCCAAACTTCTCAACCTCTCATACCATGTTCTAGGTGCTTGCTTCAATCCATAGAGAGCCTTCTTGAGCTTGAATACATGGTTGGGCTTCTTTGTATCTTCAAATCTGGGTGGTTGCTCAACATACACTTCCTCATTGATGTACCCATTGAGAAAAGCACTCTTCACATCCATTTGATATAACTTGATGTTATGTGCACAAGCATAGGCAAATAGAATCCTAATTGCTTCTAACCTTGCCACCGGTGCATAGGTTTCTCCAAAGTCAAGACCCTCTACTTGAGTGTACCCTTGTGCAACTAGTCTTGCTTTGTTCCTCACCACTATTCCATCTTGATCTTGCTTGTTCTTGAATACCCATTTTGTTCCAATGACATTGTGATTTCTTGGTCTTTCTACTAGTTCCCAAACTTGATTCCTTGTGAAGTTGTTAAGCTCATCATGCATAGCATTGATCCAATCCACATCTTTCAAAGCTTCATCAATCTTGGTTGGCTCAAATGATCACAAAATGAAGCCAATCTTGATCTTGTTTGAACTCCACTTTGAATTCCATCAATAACTTGATCTAAAGGATAATCTCTTGCAATGTTTGTAGGTTGGAGCACTTGCATGTGAGGATCTTGATCATTCGGTTGAGATGACGATGGACTAGCCTCTTGTTTATCTTGAACTTGAGTTTCACTAGCACTTGCTTGAACTTGAGTTGGAGAGCTACTAACTTGCTCATGTGTAGGAATGGTCACTTGATCTTCATCTCCGTCTTGCACTAGTCTTGGTCTAATGTCACCAATATCCATATCTTTCATTGCATTTACCAACTTGTCACCTCTCACATCATCCGAGTTTTCTTGTTCATCTTTAGAGCCTTGTGTTTCATCAAATTCCACATCATGCACTTCCTCAAGAATTCCACTAGATGAGTTCCAAACTCTATAAGCCTTGCTTGATGTAGAGTAGCCAAGTAAGAAGCCTTCATCACATTTCTTCTCAAACTTGCTTAGCCTTGTGCCTTTCTTCAAGATATAGCATTTGCACCCAAATACTCGAAAGTAACCAATGTTTGGATTTCTTCCATTCAATAGCTCATATGGAGTCTTCTCAAGCATGCCATGACAATAGAGGCGATTGCTAGAGTAGCAAGCCGTATTGATAGCTTCGGCCCAAAAGGAATGACTAACATTGTACTCACTCAACATTGATCTTGCCATATCAATCAAAGTTCTATTCTTCCTTTCAACTATCCCATTTGATTGAGGAGTGTACTTTGGAGAGAATTGATGGTTTATTCAAAGTCATCACATAGTTCATCAACTCTTGTATTCTTGAACTTACTCCCATTGTCACTTCTAACTCTCTTGATAGTTGTTTCAAATTCATTTTGACACCTCTTGACAAATGACTTGAAGATATCAAAAGTGTCACTCTTGTCACTCAAGAAGAATACTCATGTGTATCTTGTGAAGTCATCCACTATCACAAATCCATACTTGTTTCCTCCAATGCTTGTGTATGTTGTTTGTCCAAAGAGATCCATGTGCAATAGCTCAAATGCTTTGCTTGTACTCATAATGCTCTTCTTTGGATAAGTGTTGCCAACTTGCTTTCTGGCATGACATGAGCTACATAGCTTGTCCTTCTCAAATGTGACATCCTTCAAGCCCTTCACTAGATCATGCTTGACTAGTTTGTTCAATTGCTTCATGCCAACATGTCCAAGCCTTCTATGCCATAGCCAACCCATGCTAGTTTTGGTGATGATACATGTTGATAGTTGAGTCTTACTAGCATTGAAATCCACTAGATAGAGGTTCTTATATATAAATCCTTTGAAAATCATATTTGAACCATTTACACTAATGATTTCCACATCCTCCACACACAACACAATTGGGCAACCGACAATAGATTGAATTCAAGCCTTTCAACTAGGAGCACATTGCAAATGCTTAGATCATTGGAGATAGCAATCTTTCCTAGCCCTTTTAAACCGCCTTTGCCATTGTCACCAAAAGTGATACTATCATAGCCATGAGTGTTATCTTAGTTGATTAAGTTGAACATCGTTCCATCACCGGTCATGTGTTGATTGCACCCACTATCAAACACCCAATGCCTCCCTCCAGCTTTGTAATTGACCTACAAGAGAGATCAATTCTTTTTAGGTGCCCAAACTTGCTTGGGTCCTCCAAGGTTAGTTACCAAGGATTTTGGTACACAAATGGACTTCTTAGTAGTCATCCATGGTACACCAACAAACTTGGCATGAACTCCATTAGTACCCTTGCAAAGGACATAGAAAGAATCAACTCTAATAGAGGATACATCTTGCTTAGCCTTCTTGTTCATGCAATGTTGCTCATTGTGACCCACTTGCTTTCAACTTTTGCAATACCTACTAGTGTCCTTCACAAAACGAGTCTTGTGAGAGGCAAAAGCGGCCTTGCCTTTCTTGGGTGTATAGCCCAATCCCTCTTTGTAGAGAGATGCTCTTTGGCTACCCAAGCACATAAGAAAGCGGTCCTCACCTCCATAAGACTTAGCTAAGGAGTTATTGAGCTTTGTAACCTCCTTCTTGAGGGTTTCATTTTCCACCATTAGTGAGGAATCACAAGTGAAACCATCACTAGTAGATGAAATGGATGTAGTAGTGCTACAAGAGGGGTCAGTGGGAGCAACAACAATAGGAGTCTAAAAGGATTCATCAAGAATATCACAAGTTACTCCCATGTCACATGTTTGAAGAATCTCTTTCTTACTTTGATCTAAGAGAGAGGAATGAGCTCTTTCAAGCTTAGTGTGAGACTTCACTAGCTTCTCATGGGCTTCGATTAGCCTCTCATGGGATGCTACGACCTCATCAAGGTTTTGCTCAAGAGCCTCATTGGCCTTGCGCCATTCCTTGCATTCCTTCCTCTTCTTGTCAATGTATTCCTTAGCTTGTTCAAGCATGTCCATGAGTTCCTCCTTGGAGGGACCCTCATCCTCACTATCACTCTCACTTTCACTCTCACTCTCATCATGAGAAAGTACCTTAGTGGACTTAGCCATGAAGCATGATGATGGAGTGTCAAATAGAGAGATCTTGTCCCTCATAGCAATGCTAGCAAATGCCTTCTTCTTGGTAGATATCTTCTTTTCTTGATCATCATCACCACATGAAGAAGAATCACTATCCCATGTCACTATGTGAGAGTAGCCCTTCTTCTTCTTCTTGTCAAAGGTGGGCTTCTTCTCTTTCTTGCCTCTCTTCTTGTGATCATCATCATCCTTGTCACTATTGTAGGGACATTGAGCAATGAGATGATCAAAGCTTCCACACTTGAAGCACTTTCTTGGCACATCAAAGTTCTTGGAAGAGGTTTTCTTTCTTCTAGCCCGGTAGCTCTTCTTCTTCATGAACTTACCAAATTTCCTCACAAAGAGAGTCATTTCTTCTTCATCTGCATCACTAGCACTTGAGTCTTCACTACTTGACTCTTCAATCTTGCTCTTGCTCTTATGTGATTGTTGACGGTCCTTAAGTACCAATTTTAGCCATCAACTAAACATGAAAAAGGATCCATATGCAATTCACATCTAGATATAGGGGGGTTTACTACTGAAACTTCACAAGTTTTGGTGAAAGTCTGTTTCTGCAGGAGGTTATCAAGAATACCAAGGAAAGGCCCACATGTCATGTTTACATAGAGATAATTATCAACCGCACAATTTTCTATACTCTAGAGGGTTCCAGAAGACACGAGAACGAACGGGAGGGGGATCGGGCCCGGAGCCAGGGCGCCCGCCCTACTCCTGTGGCTAATCAGCTTCAACTTTGCAGATCATGCTCCACCGCCTTTGAGGATAAATCTAAACCCTTCATATAGGTCGGTTTGATCCAACGGCCCACGTTTATTTGAGGAGGCTATATAAGCAAGGCCCCTAACCCCCTAAGGATCATCTCATCTCATTATTCTTTCTCTAGAGCAAAAGCTAGGGTTTCAATTATAAGTAGAGAAGGAGAGGGGTCCCTCTAGTTGTTTAGATCTAGTTCTTCTAGTTCTAGTTCATCTAGATGTAATTAGAGGTGAGAGAGGAGGAGAGAGGTAGGAGGAGCTAGATTTGTCGGATCTTCATCAACATTGTACCTTTGCAGCATCTGGTTCTGAGCAATCTTTAGGTTCTTCATTTATTATTTCTATGTATCTTATTTTAGTTCTTACTTTATTCTATTTACGGGATCTCCGCTCGTATTGAGTGCTCTAGTTTACAATTGGAATTAGAGTAGTAAGCGATAGTGTAGACGTGGTGTCTAGACTAGAGTTTACCTGAGTTTGCGCCCAATCCCACGGATAGTTGTGGTAGCCCCAGAGGTGACAGCTCTGTAAGGCCTTTGAAGTCCACCACGTTTGGGTTGGTGTTTCGTAGAGCTTTTGGCAGCCTCCCCCCAACTACCTTTTTCCTAGTCTTTGTCGAGAGTCTGGAAGGTACTGTTGCTCCAAAGTAAGTAGAGTATCGTGGACCTTTGATTATATAAAACCCCTTAGAAAACTCAAAAATCTCTCTACCCATTTATCTTATCTATCCTTGGATGCTCTTAGTTCTTCTCTAGTACACTTCACCTTCCCCGTGGAAATCGATACCCTTGGAATACTCACGGGTGAAAGCTACAGCGGTATCCGTGTGCTTGCGAATTTATCTGTGTGTGTTAAGAAATACCAACAGTGATGAAGTGGCTTTTAATGTCACACTCTTCTTCTTCTCATCCTTCTTCTCTTATTTCTTCACATCTTCCTCTTTGTTGTCCCAGTATGTATCTTCGGTCATCACATCTCCCAATACTTGATTGGGTGTCATGGTGTTCAATCCACTTCTCAAAATCAAGGTCACAAGAGTGTCAAACCGGGGAGGAAGACACCTCAAGAACTTGTGAGAGAAGTCCTTGTCCTCAACCTTCTCACCGAGAGCCGTGAGATCATTGACTAGCACTTGTAAGCAATGAAACATTTCTAGCACATTCTCATCATCCTTCATCTTGAAGCTAGCAAACTTCTCCTTGAGTATATATGCCTTTGCACCTTTGATGGCTTGAGTGCCCTCAAATGATTCCTCAAGCTTCTTCCAAGCCTCATGAGAACTCTCAAGATTCTTGATTTGCTCAAACACCTTCTCATCAAGAGCCTCATGGATAGCACTAAGAGCAATGTCATTGTGTTGCAACTTCTCTTCTTCGGCCACGGTGGGATTTTCCTCATTCACCACCTCAAACTTCTTGTCCACCACAAGCCATACCTTCTGGCTAATTGACTTGATATGTGCGGTCATCTTGACTTTCCAATAGCCATAGTTGGTGCCATCAAACTTGGGTGGTTTCTTCATGTTGTTGATATGAGCCATCTTCACACCGTAGGTTAAGCCTCAAATCAACGGTGTACTAGCTCTGATACCACTTGAAAGGTCCTATCCGATGGCTAGAGGGGGGTGAATAGCCTAATTTAAAAAGTACAAGGAAAACTCAACAACAAGTTAGATAATTATGCAACGAAGCAAGTTTTGCGCTAGCCTACTTGGGGTTGCGAAGCCACCTATCAAGCAATTCTAGCCTAGTAGTTCTAGTTCACACAAATCCTACCACAAGACTAGGAGCTTACTACTAGAGCTAAACAAACCTATCACAAGCTAAGAACTAAGCACAACCTAACAACCCTACTAAGCAATAACAAAGAGATACAATAGAGAGATATGGGTGATTGATATACCTCTGTAGGGGATGAACCAATCAAGTGAAAACCAAGATGATCAATCAAACACAATGAGACAAAGTTTGACACTTGATTTTTTCTGATGTTCACTAGTTTGCCAACTAGCTATGTCCCCGTTGTGGCAAGACACTCACTTGGAGGTTCACACGCCAAACCCGTCACCCGGTGCCACACAACCAACACAAGATGAGGCTAACGAAATGCCACGAGCAATCCACTAGAGTTACCTTTGCGATCTCCAGTGGGGAAGGCACAAGAACCCCTCACAATCAGACTTGTGGTCGATGAAGCCTAATCACCAAGCTTCTCGAAACCACACCACTGCTCCAAACCGTCTAGGTGATGGATATCACTAAGAGTAACAAGAATACCGCAGCAAGAAATAACTCTCAAGTGCCACTTGATGAACTCACTTCATGCAATGCACTTGTTTCACTCAAATTTCACAAATGGATGATCAATCAACTAGGAGATGAGTGGGAGTGTGTGTCACAAGATCACAATGTGTATGCAATGTCCAAGTGTGCAAGAGAGTGAGCTTGAGCCGGCCAAACACCTTTTATAGCCCCTCACAAGGAGCTAGTCGTTATGCACTTGGGCTGCTGAAAAACAGAGCGTCGGACCACCCTACGAAGCCGTCGGACCATAGATTCTGGTCCGACTCTTTGGTCCGACGCCTCCTCTGATCGCCATGCATCTCTGACAATTTGAATATGACCATTGGCGCGCAAAACTGCTGACCTCCGGACTAGTTTGCCATAGTCCGGAGCCTCCTGGTCTGATGCCTTGCAAATGAGTCCGACACACATTAGTAAGCTCCAAGGCTTCGGATTCTGGTCCGGAGCTTACCTCCGGACTAGTTTGCCTGGTCTGACGCCTCTGCTGACTAACAGGTCAACACCACCGAACCAATGGAGATTGGTCCAGAGCCTCTGCAGTCACCTAGTCCGGAGCCTCCAATGAGGCGGCCAGGGCTAGGGTAAGCCTCCGGACTACCACGCATGGTTCGGAGCTCCCCTAAGCAACTAGTCCGGAGCCTATTTCATAGTGAGAAACAACTTCTCTTTTCTCCCCTTGATCTCGTGTGACACCACCAAGTGTTCCATTACTTGTGCTCGTGTGTTGGCATATTTTATCAAGTTTTACAAGGGTTGCCCATTAGGTCTAAATGCAATGCATGTCATGATCCACCTAATGGCACTTGATAATTTAACCATAGACCATATTCCCCTCTTTATAGTACGGTTACTTATCTAAAATGTGATCACACCCTCTAGGTGCCTTGATCACCAAAAGAAAAGCCCTAGCTTATACCTTTGCCTTGCTTAGCTTAGGGTCTCTCCATTTGTCACCTTCTCCAAGTGTGAGCTTTAGGATTCCACCTTCCTAGCCTCGTTGTTTGCTCCACCACTTGTCAGCATCTTCAATAGGTGTACTTAACCTACTCAACACTTAGATCTAGGTTAGTACTTTAGGTTTCATTAATCAAAACACTAGAGATCTCTCACCTAGTGGTTGCTCGTCGTCGACGAGCGGCCAAGGGCCCGACGAACAATTGGCGTAGGGTACGGTGGGGCGACGGTCCCCAATCTCTAGTGGATCCGTCATGGCCGGCAGAGGTGGGGGTCGGGAGGAGCTCGGCGCAGGCATGGGGAGGTGGTGGGGTGCATGCGTTAAGAGGAGGTACTAGGGAGGAGCTCGTCGGTCATCAGTCGCCAGGAAGAGAGAGATACAGGGGAATGAGAGGTTGAAGACGATGCGGAATGGATAAGAGAGGTTGAGTGCGTGGATAGAACCGTGTGTGTGCAGTGAAATAAAAAAACGGCCGGCTGACTTAAAGTCATTATATATTATAAGCTATGCGTTATAACTTTTAACTTATATGTTACCTAACTAACTTATTTGATTAACTTCTCGTATAGATTTGTATATCTAATTTGTGTTTTGATGTGTATACTACCTATCTTATTTGATTAACTTACTATTCAGATTTTTGTATCTAACTTATGTTTCCATGTTTATGTGTTATCTAACTTATTTGATTTTCTTATTGTACCTTATTTTATTTATATCAGACTATGTTAGATAGTCATCTTACTTTTTAATATTAACTTTTTTTCTTGTTATGAACTTTGTTTTCTATTTGTTATTTTAAATATTAAATATTTTGTAGATCTTGTAATTGAAGTTAGATATATGCTCAATGTCATAGTTACAAAGATGATTAGACTATCATATTTGCAAAAGTTATGAAAGTTATTTATTATTTTCTTTTGTAAGTTTGCATCATCTTATGAAATTTGTTGTTAGTATAGAGTGGAAAATTTATTTTTATTTTGTTCTCTCACCTTTTTTAAAAATATTTTCCCATGTTCCTGAATGATTCGTTTATGAAAAGATAAAAAAGGTTATTGAAATCTAAATATAATATTTGTCTTGTACCTGTTCTCAAAATGTAAACTTTATGCCAAAAGAAAAAGTCATATTGTATAACTTAGCATTGTTAAGTTATTCGTAAAATTATTCGTTAAAGTTATGTTGTGTAACTTGGTTATCCATGTTACGTGTGCACGCTTCTAAAAGTCTAGGAGCACGTGAGATCAACTGTGAAAGGGAAAGTAATCACGTACGCATGCTGCTGCAGTGTGCAAAAAAGAGAAGAGTACACGCCGCGTTTGTTCGAAATCTGAAAACGCGTCCACACACCATCCATAAAAGGAAGTAGGCGGTAATTTTTTTTCGTAAAATAGAAAAGTGCCATGTCAGAGAATCGTTTGCTTGATATGATTCGGGTGAGCGTTCGCTAATTAGCTGCGCCGTTAAAAGAATAAACCTTCTCCTTCTTTCAAACCATCCAGCCCATCTCGTCCTCCTTACGTTCAGCCCACTAAAGCCCAACAGTTTCCCTAAGCTCCATCAAACCATTGGCAGCCCAACAATTGACAGCAGCCAAAGGGGGCCATTCACTTAAATCACTGATTTTGTTTTTGAGCAAAATTTAATCATTGAATGAAATTGCTAATTTTTTTCTTTGAGCTAGGGGTTGGCACGGCCCACTTTGGTCGACATGTAGCTCCGCCTATGACTGACTGAATTGTCTACATAATAGTTGGAGATTATGGGCGATGTGGCGGCTGTTGGATTTAACCTAGACCTAGTCCATATTTTAGTTAATTAAATCAGATAAATTCTATAGCTATATTTAATGATATGGTGCAAGTTTGTTGTATTATAGTAAAAATACTATATGTTAACTTAATTTAAATAGGTACATTATATGTGCTACGATTAAAAAATTGAGATAGCCTAAGAGTGTCACAAGGCGCGCCACCATCATCGAATCGTGAGCATGACGCGCTCATGAGGCCGCGCCACTCCATGATATGATGTGGTGATCTAAAACTCCAGCCCATTAGTAGCAGTGAAGTTGGTATATGTGACCCAAGTGGCACATGCGTGGTTGTGGTTGGGTAGGTTTAGTACCAAGTTTAGGAGAGCCATGGCCGCTTATTTCCTCGAGCGGGTATACAACCCATATATTTCATTAAGAGAAAGGGAGAGTCACAGAGTTACAAGAGCTAGCAAGACAGTTGGCGAGGAGCCTCACTACCCAAACGGAAACCAAAACAAGAGCACCAACGTCAATGCTAAATGGCTACAAATAAACCGCATTTTGCGACCACCGATCCACAAGCTCTATGAAAGGCACAAATATTAGTACAAAACAGGGCTTTATTGGCGCCCTCCAAAACACACCACAGACGGTTTTAGTTATCACGCGTCTAAAAAAAACAGGTCCGAACAGTTCCGAACCGCCTGTAGAAATCGATTTGTACAGGCGGCTCCTTAAGACAACCGCCTCTAGAAATCGATTTCTACTGTCGGTTCCTTAAGACAACCGCCACTAGAAATGCTAGGAACCTGATTTTTTTATTTTTGTAAATGACCTCGGATGGAAAAAATTTGTAAAGTTGTAGATCTCGAAAAGTTATAAAACTCTGTAGTTTACAACGTTTTCATTTGAAATCATGTTGTCATCGAAAAATACGTTTGAATTTGTCAGATTTGAAATTTAAATTTTTGTAAACGACCTCGGATAGAAAAACTTGCTAAATAAAAGTTGTAGATCTCGAAAACTTATGAAACTTTGTAGTTTACAACTTTTTCATTTGAATTTGTTTAGTGGCTCAAACAATCAATTTAGACTCGGTTTAGTATAGAACGAGGTGAACTAAAACCGAATCTAGACACAAGTGAGTCATGGGTGGAGTGGTAAAGGAGGGATCGTGCGAAGGTGAGGTCTCGGGTTCGAATCCCCGCCGGAGAGCAGTTCGCCATTTTACGCGACAAAAATTGTGCAACTTGTGACTTGCGACGGAGACGGGCGGGCGGATTACTAGTGGCCTCTAGAATTTAATTTTTTTTTCTATTTTAAAAACGCGATTTACGCGACAAAAATTGCGCAACTTGTGACTTGCGACGGAGACGGACGGACGGAGTACTAGTGGTCTCTCCCTAGAATTTAAATCTGTTTTTTCTATTTTAAAAACACGATTTCTGGATAGCCATTTCTACAAGCAGTTCGTAAGAAACCGTACAGACGTGTTTTGTACTAGTGAAAGTCAGCCATAGCCGAGTCCTCAACTTCACGAACTGCCGCCTTCGCCACAGCTAGAGAGTTTGCCCCCCCCCCCCCCCCCCCCCCAAAAACACTCTAGAGCAGTTCGTAAGAAACCGTACAGACGTGTTTTGTACTAGTGAAAGCCAGCCATAGCCGAGTCCTCAACTTCACGAACTGCCGCCTTCGCCACAGCTAGAGAGTTTGCCCCCCCCCCCCCCCCCCCCCCCAAAACACTCTAGAATTCCTCACTCCAAATGTAACACCTCTAATCCTTTTATACGAAGCGATGGCGAAAGTGCAAGGGTGTGCTATGTGTAAGCAGGTCGTTTCACGTGAGGAGTAGGGCATATAAGTAGTTTTGGACGCGGGGGATTACATGTGCGGACTAGGCTTGGTTTTGTTGCTCATGTTGATTCATGGCTGATTGATGGAGGTATTAACTAGGCTTGGTTTTGTTGCTAATGTTGATTGATGACTAATGGAGGTATTAACAGGGTTGAGAGCATGGTGATTCCCCGACTCGTATAGGAGTAGGGCATATAAGCAGTTATAATGGGATAGAGAGCGTGGTGTATACTGTTCGGTCGGCGTATCATAAGCTGTATGAAAATAATCAGCAGCCAGTACAGGATGAAGGAGTGTTGACCTCGGATGAGAAAACATGGAAACGGATTTGTGGTATGTGTGTTCCACCAAAAGTGTGTGTTTTCTGGTGGCGGGTTGTCAATGGCTTCCTTCCAACCAGAGGAATTCTTCACAGAAGGCACATTGAGCCCATTCCAACATGTGAGATGTGCGGAGCAGCGGATGAATCAATAAAGCATGTGTTAGTGGACTGCACTATTGCTAGAAGCTTTTGGCATGAAGCAAAGAAGGTTACGGGGATCAAAGTGCCAGAATTGCATCCTCTAACTTGGGCTCATGATCTTGTTGACCCAACTATATGCTCTCCGAAGGATGCAACAATAATTTTATGTGGTATGTGGTCTCTTTGGATGTCCAGGAACAAGCAGCGGCATGGTGAGAAAGTTTGGCCATTACATGTGATGGTGCAATGGGTGACAGACGTGGCCTTTGATCTCTGGCAGTTTGCTTGTCCTCCAAAGGTGAACCATGCAGTTTCGCGAGAGCATCAGCATTGGTAGAAACCAGAATCCGGGTGGGTCAAATGGAATGTAGATGCATCGTTCTATGACAGAGGCCGAACTGGTTCATCAGGAGTCGTCCTACGCGATCAGTATATCTTGTGGGGGGATGCCTAAATGGTATGAATACACCATGAATGCCTTGACTGCGGAAGCGAACGCGTGCCTGGATGGCATGTTGTATGCGCAGGGAAGGGGAGTTCGAAGGCTAATTCTAGAAATTAACAGATTGTCAGGTATTGGTGAATCTTTGGAACAACCGATCAACTCAAAGATCTGAGACAGATCTTCTTCTATACCAGTTGCCGGATATCAGCCGGAGCTTTGATGATTTCAGCTTTTGTTTTGCTAGTAGAATCTGTAATAGGCTAGCCCAAGAGTGTGCAAAGTTGGTTTCTCGTGAAAATAGGGTGGTTGAGTGGCTTATAACTTCAATGGTATTACGAGTTACCGCTGATGCTGATTGTAAAACATATCATGGTTAATATAAAGCTCCGGTTACGCTAAAAAAAGACTCATATAAGCACTCCATCACGAGACAACACAGCACTCCATTTCGCTCCGCGTCCATTGCTTTCAATTAAATTCCACAATTGTATATGGATTCCGTCCTAAGACAACAATATTGCACCCTCTCTATTAGGTTGCTTCCATGTTTTCTTGATCCAGTCTTTTGCGCGAACAGAAAGCTAGACATCAGGCCTTCCTAACCGTATGTCGTCCGTGTTCGTGACACCTACTCATGTGTGTCGGTGACGGGGTTATTGGGGCCACGTCGCCAAAATGTCTTAGACCATTCAATGTTATAACTGTGGTTTTTATTGGTCCAGTGACGTCCCCATCCTGTTGATGGCTATGTGGGAAAAACTCAATCAATGAACCAAAGACCAAGTGTCCTCATTCTCCCCACTGCTCGGATCCCCCGCATTCTTCAGTTAGTTGCGTCCCTCTTCCATTCGAGCTTCCCCAGCAGGTGTGTTCTCTTCCTTACCATCGGGCTGATCTTATATGGGCTTTTCTTTTGTCCTTTTTTCCATGCTTTTCCTCGCTTTCGGCCTTTGGTTTTCATGACCCTGTGTGCTTCTTCTTCGTTCCGTGTTACCCCTAGTTCGACTCCCACCATGTTTCGTCATATCGCTGTCTCTAGTTCTTTACCGTTAGATTCATTTGAGTTGTTTCAATATTCTCTGAAATCGATATTGGTTGTTTCCTTTTATATAATATCGAAACAAGAGGTCTTTTGGTAGGATGGTCCAGTTATGCGTGTGTTAGATGACCTACTTCGACGGTCTATAAAATTGTATAATGATACGTGTTATGGTGGGCAACACTTACCAGAGGAGGAATAGCACACGTGGCTGAAACATCGCGAACGCGCGGGGCGGGGAAACGCGCTGGGCGCAATCACCACAGTTATCGGCTTCGGTTAGTTTGAGAGTTATCAGGTTCTGTTTAGTTCGCAAGTTTGTTTAGATCCTAGAAAGCAGCAGGCAGTCTGTTAGATCGAAGTGAGAGTCTTTATGTACTGAACTATTCATTGAGTAAAGGGTTAGCCAGAGATTAATCTAATCTCTCAGCTCTCTCGTCTCCCTCACGACCTTCCTCGCTCACTAAGCTGTGACGGTGCCGAGCACGGCGCCGCCACCTCGTCGTGGGGCGTTCAAGCCTCGCCCGACCCCGATCCACTCCTACTCGCTACGTAGCCGGTCGGGTCATAACAATCTGGTATCAGCCATGTCTGGGACCACGTCGGGCTCTGCCGCCGCCATATCCTCTGCCGCGTCCACCGCCATCAACACCACCACCACCACCAACCCCATTCCACCACATACGTCCAGCGCCGTCTATCAGCCTCCGGCGTCTGCCGGGGCGCTCGACAACCTCACAGCCGTCGTGTCCGGTCTACAGCATCAGATGGGCCAACTCGCCGCGCGGATGTCCAGTGCGGATAGCCGTGTGGGATCGTCGCTGCAGCCGCATTCGTTGCCATTTGGGATGCCGGGTTATGGCGGACTGCCACCGATATCGTCGTCCGGATCCGTGATCGTGAACTCGACAGAGTGGCCAGCCGGCCGGTTCCCATCCACCAGATGTCCTTTCCGCATTCACCATCGCAAATTCCCGCCTTCGCCGATACACCGGTCCATCCAGCCATCGGAGATCAGGAGGACGGCGGTGATGTCCCCCGTTTCCGCAAGCTCACGTTCCCAACGTTTGACGGCAAAGAAGACCCCATCGGATGGCTGAACAAGTGTGACCACTTCTTCCGTGCCCAGCGCACGCGAGAGGCCGACAAGGTGTGGTTGGCCTCGTTCCACTTGACAGATGCCGCTCAACATTGGTACTACATGTTCGAACGGGATGAAGGAGAGGTTGCCAACATCGCGTGGGAGCATTTCCGGGGTATGTCCCAGCAGTGATTTGGTCCTCCACTTGGCACTAACCATCTGTCTGAGCTCGCACACATTCCGTTCCGAGGCTCTGTCAATGAGTACACGGAGGCTTTTCTCAGTCCGTTGGCCCATGCGGGCGCTATCGCGCCGCTACAGCAGACGCAGCTGTACACGGGTGGCCTTCCGGATCCCATCCGCACGGATGTAGAGCTTCAAGTCCCAGTTGATCTCCAACGCGCCATGATGTTGGCCCGGGCGTATGAACGCCGTAATCTGTCCCTGTTGGCTCCAGCAGCGATGTGGCCACCCCGGCCACCTGCGCGTCACTACGCCGCACCGCCGGCCGCTGCTGCACCTGCAGCGATTCTGCCGGCAGCAGCTCCACTGGCCTTACCAGCTCCCGCGGCTCCACCGCTGCCGTTTAACAAGCTCACACCGGCGGAGACGATGGAACGACGTCGCCTGGGTTTGTGCTACAATTGCGATGAGCAGTACGCCCGCGGGCACCGTTGCAAGCGACTGTTCATTCTAGAAGTCACAGATGACATTGACGATGAGGCGGCACCGACCGTCGAGCTACCCGCAGTGAATGATGAGCCCCACCTGATCTCCCTGCATGCCATCACCGGCATACGCACCGAGGACACAATGCAGATCAAGGTAATCATCGGCAACCACGACTTCACCGCCTTGCTGGACTCGGGTTCCACCCACAATGTCACGGTGGCGAACGGCGATGGCGTCATTTGTCGTGGCGTCGCGCGCGATGTAGCCGTGCGTGTCATGCAGCAGGGGTCAGCACTGAAGAATTCACCATGGACTGCTATACAATTCCGCTCGACTACCACGACATGGTCCTTGGTACGGCTTTTCTCCGCACCTTAGGTCCTATTCTGTGGGACTTCGATGACCTCTGTATGGCCTTCTGGCGGCATGGACGCCGCATGTTCTGGAAGGGAGTTGGCTCCACACGGACTGACATTGTGCCGACGGGCCACGCCCACGCCATTCGCCGGGACGAACCAGTTCTGCTCAGACGGCTACTGGATTCCTTCCAGGAGGTGTTTGACGCTCCTGTTGGGCTCCCACCGGTGAGGCCATGCGATCACCGGATTCATCTGAAGCCCAACACCGAGCCTGTTGCTGTCCGTCCATACCGATACCCACAACTACAGAAAGACGAACTGGAAGCGCAGTGCACAACAATGTTTGAACAGGGCACCACCAGGACAAACACGTCTCCGTTCTCGGCCCCGGTTCTCTTGGTGAAGAAACAGGATGCCACATGGCGCTTCTATGTGGATTACCGAGCACTGAACGCCGCCACAGTCAAGGATAAATTCCCCATTCCGGTCGTGGAAGAGCTCTTTGATGAGTTGCACGGCGTTCAGTTCTTTACGAAGCTGGATCTCAGATCGGGTAATCATTAGGTACGCGTCCACCCCGACGACATTCACAAGATGGCATTTCGGACTCATCACGGTCATTTTGAATTTCTGGTCATGCTATTCGGTCTGTCCAATGCGCCATCCACGTTCCAAGGACTGATGAATATGGTGTTGCGCCCGTTCCTGCCTCGGGGCATGCTAGTATTCTTCGATGACATCCTGGTGTACAGCTCATCATGGTCGGAACACTTGAGGCTCCTGCGTGCTGTTTTCACCGCTCTACGCGAACACCGTCTCTAGGTCAAGAAGTCCAAATGGACATTCGGCACCACATCGGTGGCCTATTTGGGGCACATCATCTCGGCGCAGGGAGTCGCTGTGGATCAAGATAAGATTACTGCTATCCAGTCATAGCCTCAGCCACGGTCAGTGCGTGGCCTCCGCGGGTTTCTCGGCCTCGCGGGATACTATCGTCGATTGATTCCTGGATTTGGTTCTATTGCTGCCCCCTTGACCCAGCTTCTCAAGAAAGATAGCTTCAGCTGGACAGAGGAGTCCACAGCAGCATTCTCCGACCTGAAGAAGGCACTGTCAGCGGCCCCAGTTCTCCATTTGCTGGATTTTGCACAGGACTTCCGTCGTTGAGTGTGATGCGTCAGGTACCGGGTTTGGGGCCGTCCTCCATCAAGGGGCAGGACCACTGGCTTTCTTCAGCAAGACATTTGCACCACGCCATCTGAAGATCGCCGCTTATGAGCGGGAGTTGATTGGACTGGTAGAGACAGTACGCCATTGGCGCCCATATCTTTGGGGGCGGACGTTTCTGGTCCGAACTGATCACTATGCCCTCAAGTTCATGCTCGATCAAAGGCTGTCCACCATACCTCAGCATCAGTGGGTGAGTAAGCTGTTTGGATTCGATTTCACGGTGGAATTCCGCCCTCGGAAATTCAACATTGTGGCTGATGCGTTGTCATGCCGTGAGGCGGAGGAGCTGCACCTGTCGGCGGTCACGACGCCGTCATTTGGCTTCTACGACGATCTCCGACGGGACTTCGCCACCATACCGGCCATGGTCCAGCTTCAGAGCGACATCGCCTCGGGGCACCGTGGGGCGCCATGGGCCCTGGAAGACGGCTTGGTCACCAATCGGGGTCACGTGGTCATACCAGAGACGTCGCCGCTCCTCACTGAAGCCCTGCGCCTCGCCCACACCACGGGGTACGAAGGCATACAGAAGACCCTGCAACGGCTGCATGCGTCCTTTTATGTCGAACACGACAACCGTCTCGTGCAGGAGTCTGTCAGTGTGTGCGCCACATGCCAGCGCAATAAAACCGAGGCTTTGCACCCCGCAGGTCTGCTCCAACCATTACCGATCCCGTCTCGCATTTGGGCGGACATCTCAATGGATTTCGTCGAGGCTCTTCCCAAGCTACACGTCAAAAGTGTGATCCTGACAGTGGTTGATGGCCTTTCCAAGTATGCCGATTTCATTCCACTGGGACACCCGTACACGGCGGCGTCGGTCGCCAGAGCTTTCTTCGCCAACGTGGTTCGATTACATGGGTTCCCCGAATCCATCGTCTCCGACCGGGATCCAGTTTTCACAGGCCATGTTTGGCGAGATGTCTTCAAGATGACGGGCGTCCAGCTTCGAATGAGCTCAGCCTTCCACCCGCAGATTGACGGGCAATCAAAAGCTGTTAACAAATCCATTGCCATGTACTTGGGTTGTATGACAGGTGATCGTCCCGCACGTGGCTGGAGTGGCTCCCATGGGCCGAGTTCTGCTACAATACTGCCTACCACTCGGCCCTGCGCGCCACTCCATTCCACGTGGTGTACGGCCGGGCGCCTCCGAAGCTCCTACCCTACCAGCATGGCGCCGCTCACACAGACACGGTGGACGTCATGCTGAACGACCGCGACACCTACATGTGCGGGCTCGGCTCCTGCAGGCGCAAGAGTACGCGCGACGCTACTACGACGCCAACCATCACGGCTTGGAGTTCACGCCGGGTGACAGGGTGTGGCTACGCATCCTTCATCAGCCGGTCCAGTCCATGGTAGCAGGTGCCCGTGCTGCGGCATGCAGGACCGTTCCAGGTGCTGGAGCATATTGGCGACGTTGCGTACCGCTTGCAGCTTCCCGACGGCGCCCGAACCCACGACGTCGTGCACGTCGGGGTACTCAAGCCATTCAAGGGGCCGGCACCAGCTGCGACACCGGCTCTCCCACCTCTCCAGCATGGACGGCTACTTCCGCAACCAGCACGGGTCCTGCGCGCCAGCCTTCGCCGAGGTGTCGGGCTCGTCTTGGTCCACTGGGATCAGATGCCGGAGACGGAGGCCACGTGGGAGCCGCTTGACGCTTTCCGGGCAGCTCACCCAGACGTTCAGCTCGAGGACGAGCTGTTTCTCCAAAGGGTGGAGAGATGTTATGGTGGGCAACACTTACGAGAGGAGGAATAGCACACGTGGCTGAAACGCTGCGAACGCGCGGGAGAACATGCTGGGCGCAGTCACCACAGTTATCGGCTTCGGTTAGTTTGAGAGTTATCAGGTTCTGTTTAGTTCGCAAGTTTGTTTAGATCCTAGAAAGCAGCGGCAGTATGTTAGATCGAAGTGAGAGTCTTTATGTACTGAACTATTCATTGAGTAAAGGGTTAGCCAGAGATTAATCTAATCTCTTAGCTCTCTCGTCTCCCTCACGACCTTCCCCGCTCACTAAGCTGTGACGGTGCCGAGCACGGCGCCGCCACCTCGTTGTCGGACGTTCAAGCCTCGCCCGACCCCGATCCACTCTTACTCGCTACATACCCGGTCGGGTCATAACAATACGCAAATCTTTTGTGTGTTCGAAAAAAACATTCTCTAAAATGACAGAAATAGCAGTGATCTTTTAAGCATGTGTGCCATTCGTTTTGAGAACTCAGTGCCTCGCATTGTATACCCTTTGATTGATATCTGGCATGTTCGTTTGGCAGGATTATGCACTGTTCTGGCAGGATTGTTCACTGCTGGCTGATTTCTTGTGAAACTCTAATCTCACATAGAAACTAAAGATAGTTTCTCTTGAATGCTAAGACCTAGAGAGTAGATCCATAAGGGACCCTCTCAGGAAAATCCGCTCTAGAAAATATGATAATGAATAATGGATTGCTCTTGCCAGGGGGCCAGGGGTCTTGCTTATATAGCCCCCTCAAATGAACATCGGCTGTTGGATCAAACCGAATTAATTGTATGGTTTAGATTGATCCTCAAAGACGGTGGAACCCTAATCCGCGAAGCGGAGCCTCATTGGTCCTTGGCCCTGGGTGGCCGCCCTAGGGGGTGGGCACCCGCCCTGCCCTGTTGGCAGGTGGGCCCCTCCCTCCAGGGGGTATTTCTGGGGTCTTCTAGATTGTTCTTTTTTGTACGGAGGTGTTATGTGTCTATGTAATTCTTACTTGTGGGCCTCTTTTGGTGTTTTACAGTTGTCCCCCTGCAGAAACAGATAAACACCAAAACTCATAGAATTCTGTCAGTTAAAACCCTATGTCTAGGTGGTATGTTGCAAATATACCCTTTCTCATGCTTAGATGACACTTAAAATTGATACTTAAGGAGTGTCCACAAGCTCCCCCATACTTAGGCTTTTACTCATCCTCGAGAAAAGGATAGTTAAAACATAAGATTAAGGTTTAGACATCAACAGTAGAATATTCCCTTTATATCTGTACTGTGGGAGTTTAGTAGTGTCCACCACATGACTATGAGCAGTTGAGTAATGGAGTAGTTTGAAGTAGAGACCCTTTCTTCTTTCAATCCTGTCACTTGGAGTTTTTGCATATTTTGAAATGAAAATTTAGCTTATCTCTTTCCTCATAGTGATGCTCTTAGATCGCTCATATATGTAGTATTTGTGGATCTCACTGAGGTATGGTGGATCATTGCCTTGTAATTATATTTCTTTTTAAGCTTAAAGAGTATAGGTAGATATGGCATATTTACCTTGCATGTGTTGCCTGGTCAAAATGGGATCCGAGGAGAGGAATGCCATACTCTTAGATCAAGACTTTTGATATTTTTGAAACATTGTCATCTCTTGCTAGCATATTTCTATTAGAGGAACCATGGGCTATCATTCTTTCTCTTCTTTTTTTTCAGGTGGGCGCCAAAGTACCCCTAATTCTATTGTCGAACACATGTCCATTTTTCTGTGAGGTTGTTGGGCACTTGCCCTTTTTTATTTCCTCGAATTTCATACTTTTGCATAGCCCATGCCTCTAATGCAATAATACTTTGAAAGAGTGAATCTTTTATATTTTGAAAAGAAAGTTCTTGATCTTCGGAGCATGATAAAACTCTCAACAAGGGTCTACTCGGTTTGAACAAACTCAATACAAAGCAAGTAGCTCTTGAACTATGCTGATAAGTGTTTGTCTTTGATTGGCATGTATAAAACCATAGAGGATGGTAGATATTTATTTTTAAAGTTTTTTTTGAAAAGAAATTCCCCAAGTGACAAAAATTAGCAAGAATCAAGTTCTCATATTCTACCATCTAACATTCCACAACGACTTAAGTAACATGGAGTCTCTTGACAAATTGCCAACAATAGCAGAACTCCAGGAAACTTAATAAAGTGAGTCTATCTTATGAGCATGATTAAAAATGTTTCATATTTTTAATTCATCATGTTTAAAGAGTTATTTATAGAAATTTACTGCATGAATCAAAATTGAGGATATGTATAACAATATGTAACATGCAGAGTGCAAACCTGACCGTGGTCGAAGGGCGAAGTGGGGGGTGCCCTACCCAGGGCGGGCGCCCTAGGCAGTGGGGCGGCCGCCCAGCTAAGGTGGCCCCTCGTCGTCTCCTTCGTTGTGCAGAGTTGTTGCATTGTTTGTTTTTCCAAAATTTTTGATCATTGCGGTTGACTTCGTTCATTTCTTCATGGGGGGTCTCCCCCATACTTGTTTCCTGTTCTCTTGCATAAAGAATAAAGTGGAGACAAGCAAGGCACAGTAATAGTAAAAATGATCTTTATTCAATCTCATTTGAGGCATTTAATAGGGTGAATAAAATCAAACCGATCTCTAACTAATGATAAATCTAATCTTGCCTCATCGATCGTATAACTCGCTAATGCGCATAGTGACGCTCTAAGATCTTTACTTTCTCGTCAAGCCTAGTCATGTCACGCCTAAGGCTCTTTGTGATAGTGTTTAGGTTCGTGACCTGTTTAGAGAGAAATCCTACAGAGGTTTGGAGATTGATGATCGTGTCATCCCTACTATGGAAATCTTTATCTAGATCTGCTATGGTTCTACGACGCTTTGGAGATGACTCGAAAGAGTTGAGAGATTGCTTCGGGGCGTCCTTCGGTGGCACAAATCTGACTTTTGATGCACGAATCCCCTCGAAGTAGGGACGTTCTTCTTCTGCAGTGTATTTGAAACTAGTGAGTTCTCCTCTTCGGTTGGTCTTCACTCCCACGATCCTTTCCTTGGGCTTCGCTGGGAAGATCTTGGTCCCGGCAGGCACCTTGACGATGGGATCCTTCTTCGGTCCCTTGAGTAGGAGAGGCTGCGGTGGCACAGTGAGGACAGGCTGAGCATAGTAGGATAGGCTGTAGCTATGCTGCTTTGGAGGAATGGTTGCAAGCGGGCGAGCACCATGGACTACAACTAGAGCTCTAGAGTCTGGATCTTCTTGCAGGACTTGGTTGAGGTTAATCCCGTAGGGGATTATCCTCCTATCGGAGTTGCTGCTGCTGGGCATAGGAGCAAGGAGATCTAGCAAGCGTCTAGGCAAAAGATACAAAAATGATTGAATGATGATGATGGCAAACGTCAGGGGTTGATTATATGGGGTGGAAAATGGCATCTAGAGACATCTACGAAGCATATATTGTGGCGAAATGGTTGGATAAGTGTTCCGCAAGGTTTATCGGGTAGAGGGATCTAGAAGGTTCGGGACTACAAAAGGCGGCGACGAGAGGTGGCAGGGGTAGGGCGGCTGCCCTGTGCCCTAGACCTCTGCTGCCGTGCTTCCTCTGCACAATCGTTTCGAGAAGGTTCTACTATCCTGAAAACATATGCATGGCCCAAGATGCATAATTAAAGCGATCGGGCCTCAAAATTCATTTAAAAGATAGAAATTAATTACGTCTATTTCTTCAAATTCTTTATTGGGTTCTAAAAATAGTTTGAGGCGTTGGCCATTTATCTTGAATAACGTACCTTCGTCATTTTGAAGTGTGATTGCTCCGTGGGATGACGAATTAATTACCTTATATGGTCCTTCTCATTTGCTTTGTAGTTTTTTGTGTCCGAAGAGAGCTTTACCCTGGAATTAAAAAGTAATACCTTCTCTCCGGGTGTAAACTCTTTCTTCTTGATCCTCTTGTCATGCCATCGTTTAACTCTTTCTTTATAGATCTTTGAATTGTGATATACTTTTTCTCTCCATTCCTCTAACTCTGATAATTGCATTTGTCTTTTCTCTCCAGCAGCATCTAAATCCATATTCCATCTCTTTATAGCCCAGTGTGCTTTAAACTCTAGTTCAACAGGTAGGTGACAAGTCTTCCCACATGAGTTGATATGGAGACATTCCAATTGGAGTCTTATATGCAGTCCGGTATGCCTAGAGTGCATCGGGTAACTTGTCCTTCCATGTTGTTTCCATTTCATTCACTGTCTTCTGAAGAATATTCTTAATTTGTTTGTTCGAGGTCTCTGCTTGGCCACTTGTCTGTGGGTGATAAGTTGTAGCGATGTTGTGGCGGATCCCATGCTTTGCTAGATATCTTTCAAAATGTTTCTCGATGAAATGTGATCCTCCATCGCTTATTACTATTCTAGGGACTCAAAATCTTGGAAATATGATCACTTCAAACATCCTCTTTGAATTTATGTTGTTAGCATGTTTGCAAGGTAGTGCTTCCACCCACTTGGAGACGTAATCAACCGCCATATGTGTGAACGACTCTCTTGAATAAGCTTCTTTTTGTTTCCTCCTGGTGGTACGTATCTTGAGACCATAAAATTAACAATATCTGCATACCAGGGGTCAGATCTATTGATTCCGTAGAGCATGTCGTCCCGGAGTGAATCATCGATGGGTAGCTCCTGCGGATTCTTAAAATGCATTCTAGACAAGTGATCAGCAACAGAGTTTTCTACTCCCTTTTTATCTTTTATCTCTAAGTCAAATTCATGGAGTAGCAGGATCCATCTTATTAAGCGAGGTTTAGCATCTTTTTTAGTGAGCAGATATTTTAAAGTAGCATGATCATAATAAACAATTACTTTAGCTCCTACTAAATAAGATCTAATTTTATCTATAGCAAAAACAACAGCGAGGAGCTCTTTTTCAGTGGTTGCATAATTAAGTTGAGGTCCTATCAAAGTTTTACTAGCATAAGCTATTGCATGATGCTTCTTATCCTTAGTTTGTCCCAAAACTGCCGCCACAGCATAATCACTAGCATCACACATAATATCAAAAGGTAAAGACCAATCAGGGGGTTGAATAATTGGTGCAGAGATGAGCGCTTTCTTTAATAATAATAATTAAAAAAACTCTTAAACAAGCATCAATAAATTCGAAAGGAGCATCCTTAGCTAGCAAAAGAATAAGTGGTCTAGCAATAAATGAAAAATCTTTTATAAATCTACAATAAAAACCAGCATGACCAAGAAATCTTCTTATTCCTTTCACATTTACAGGCGGATGTAATTGTTCAATTACTTTAATTTTAGCTTTGTCTACCTCATTGCCTCTTTCAAATATTAGATGTCCTAGCACTATTCCTTCTTTAACCATAAAATGACATTTTTCCCAATTTAGGACTAAGTGCTTTTCTTCACATCTTTGCAAAAACTTGTCTAAATTTTCAAGACAACTATCAAAAGTTTTTCCATAAATAGAGAAATCATCCATAAAAACTTCCATAATATCTTCAATCATGTTAGAAAATATAAACATCATGCATCTTTGAAAAGAGGCTGGAGCATTACATAACCCAAAAGACATTCTACGATAAGCATAAGTTCCATAGGGGCATGTAAAAGTGGTTTTGCTTTGGTCATCAGGATGGATCGAGATCTGGTGATACCCTGAATATCCATTTAAGAAGCAGAAGAAAGAGTGGTTGGCTAACCGTTCTAACATCTCATCTATAAAAGGTAAAGGAAAGTGATCCTTTTTTGTAGCTTTGTTTAGCTTTCTGTAATCTATACACATCCGCCATCCTGTGACAGTGTGTTGCAGAATCAGCTCATTCTTCTCATTTGAGACAACAGTCATGCCTCCATTCTTAGGCACAACTTGCATTGGACTTACCCACTCACTATGCGGCATGGGATATATAATCCCTGCATGCAGCAACTTTAAAACTTCCTTTTTAACTACCTCTCTCATCGCGTTATTGAGTCTACGTTGGGGCTCTCGAGAAGGTGAAACAGAAGGATCTGTAGGAATGCGATGAGTGCAAATCATAGGACTGATTTTAGTGAGATCTTGGAGTGAGTAACCAAAGGCTGAACGATGTTTTTCTAGAACAACCATCAAGCATAGAGTTTGCTCCTGGGGGAGTTTATCACTTATGATTATAGGAGACTCTAGATCATTATTGAGGAAAGCATAAGTAAGACCGGGTGGTAAAGGTTTAAGCTCTATAGGAGGTCCGGGTGTTTTTGCAAACTGGTCTAAGGGTTCAGGTTCAGAAGGATCAGCTTCTTCTTCTATGAAGAAAGGGGTATCTTCTTCTAAATCAGGTTCATTTAAAAGCTCTAGAGAAGCAGTTTTCACTTCTTCCATAGGATCAGGTAGAAGATATGATTTAGTCTTGATGTTCAAAGAATGAGAGATTGTCATGGGGATTTGAAAATTCTTTCCAAAGGAAAATTTTAATTTCTCATTTTGTCCTTCATAAAGAAGTCTTCTGAAAGGTTGTCCTATCAATAGGTCGTGGTCCCATGTATCAAAGATATAAAAGTTCAAACAAACCATGACACCTTCTACCATAATGGGTAAGACATGTAAAATTCCAAGACTAGGGACTATATATCCGTAAAGATTTTTCATGAACTTTGTTGTTGGGGTTAAAGTTACTTTGCACAATAATTTATGCGCAAGTGATTTAGACAAGATATTGATCCCCACAACAGGATTATAGAGTGCATCGAATTGATGTGATTTGAAAGCACAACATATAGGAATAAGGTGAATCCAGACGGGTCACATTAGAGGAAAACTCTGATTCTTCTAGCCATTCGCTACTTATGATTGATACAAGCTCTCTCAAAATGATTTTTCTTGGCATTTCCTCTTATGGTTGCTAAGATGATGATTTTGGGGTTTTGGAATAGAAAGGTAATTTGAAATATTTCTGAAATCAGTAAAAAGATCAGGATCTATATCCAGCATTAAATCATGTGGTGGAATTTCTTCCTTTGGAGGCTCAGAACTTGGGATAGCTGAAGTGGATGGTGAATCTGGCAAGGTATTGTCTTCAGCTTTGTGAGTTTCTTCATGGAGGGTATTATCCAACTCGACATCTAGGATTCTATCTAGAGTTAGTTTTGCTTCTATGGATGGCATGTGAAAGAAAGAACCTCTAGATGTGGTGTTTAGCAACTCTCTATCTTTTCTACAAAGGCCTTTATAAAAATGTTGAAGAAGAATACGACCTTTGAGGCTAAGGTGTGGACCAGATTCTAAAAGCTCAAGAAAATGTTTCCAAGAGTGAGCCAAAGATTCATTTCTCTTCTTGCTTGAAGGTTAGAACCTTGACTCTAAGGTCGACGATTTGGGTGATGGGATAAAAATCTAGACAGAAGTTGGAGCGCAAAACACCCCAATCTCCTCGTTGTTGGCTTACCTTCTGATTATACCATTGTTTAGCTCTTCCCTTTAAAGAAAAAGGAAAGAGCTTCCAACGTAAATTTTTATCGGATATGCCTTCTATGCGAAGACAGTCACATGTTTACTCAAAATCTCGAATATGAAGGTAAGGATTTTTATCTACTTTTCCTAAAAAGGATAGGCTTTGAATCATTGCAATGAACCGCGGACTCAACCTAAATTGGGGAGTTTGGATAGGTTGTTATGACTCCCATGGTAATAGGTCGGTTTCCATGGGTGCAGAAAACTGATAGATAGGTGTGGAATTTAGATTTTCCATAAGGATAGAAAAGGTAAGAAATAAAGAATATAAAAAAGATAAGAAAAGATAAAAGTATAGGTACAAGATAATAGCAAGACTGAAGGTTATCTCAGCAGACCATCTTTCTCCCCGGCAACGGCGCCAGAAATGCTTGTTGATAGTTGTTAACGCAGATAGAAGAATCACTGGGAAATGATCCGCAAGCACACGGATATTGCTGAGCACTTCACCTGGGAGGTTATCTAGAGTATTGTTATTTATTTTTCCACAGGGAGAAAGCATGCATCTGACTAACCAAATCTATTGCTATTATCCTTCAGGCTACAAATAAGATGATTTGATGTGTGCGATATAGAGAAGACCACGACAGCACTCTCGTTCTAACCTATTCAAGCTATGTACTACTGTTCCATTGGGGAGAACAGTTGAGATAAGAGACACCATAGAGGATGCTTAGCCCACGGCCTATAAACCCTACCGATCCTTTTAATGGGATTGTGGGTTCCAAAGGTAACAACGGAATTGTCACGTTCCGTGCTACTACCATAGATCCGGCTAGACAGGGGATATCTATGAGTATCCTAGCCCAAACACCATGTTTATGCTAGAGATGATTACCCTACTCTCTACACGAAGAGAATAAAGTAAACTCACAAACCAAAGAACAATAAAACAGAGAACTTACTAGAATTAGAAGTCAAAATACTAAAGAATCCTAGGAGCAACCCTCGGGTTAGGAGACTTGATCTCGTAGGTACAAACTGGAGAGGAGACACCGACAGGCCGGGCTTCCTCCAATCTACACCTCCACTCTATCTATCACAATCTAGAAGAGTAAACTCTAATCTCACATAGAAACTAAAGATAGTTTCTCTCGAATGCTAAGCCCTAGAGAGTAGATGCATAAGGGACCGTCTCAGGCAAATCCTCTGTAGAAAATATGATAATGAATAATGGATTGCTCTTGCCAAGGGGCCAGGGGCCTTGCTTATATAGCCCCCTCAAATGAACGTCGACCGTTGGATCAAACTGACTTAATTGTATGGTTTAGATTGATCCTCAAAGGCGGTGGAACCCTAATCCGCGAAGTGGAGCCTCATTGATCCTTGGCCTTGGGCGGCCGCCCTAGGGGGTGGGCGCCCACCCTGCCCTGCTGGCAGGTGGGCCCCTCCCTCTAGGGGGATGTTTTTGGGGTCTTCTAGATTGTTCTTTTTTGTACGGAGGTGTTATGTGTCTATGTAATTCTTACATGTGGGCCTCTTTTGGTATTTTGCAGTTGTCTCCCTGTAGAAATAGATAAACACCAAAACTCATGAATTCTATCAGTTAAAACCCTATATCTAGGTGGTATGTTGCAAATATACCCTTTCTCATGCTTAGTTGACACTTAAAATTGATACTTAAGGAGTGTCAACAATGTCCCAGTCTCCTATGCCACTTCCAAAGATCAGAAGAAGAAATGGCAAGAAGACAACGAGAAGGTCCGGAAGAGATGGAAAAATCCGCACGAAAAACATTCCCAAAAGGCACGATCCAGCAAACAAGATCACCTCGAGAGTCAAGAATCCAAGAAAAGCCAACATTGAAATTAATTTCAAACCCGTCCTCTAGGAGTTGCAAAACCGAGAGAAGATTAAAATGTAAATTCGCAACTAGTGCAACATCCTTGAGCACAAAAGACGAATTGACACGGATTGACCCTCGGGACACAACCTTACCTCTACTCTTGTCCCCGAATGTGATGTACTCGGTGTGGCGCATGGGGTCAAGGCTGGAGAACCACTTGGCACTTCCGGTCATATGGCGTGAACATCCGGAATCCACAAGTCAAGTCTCCTCCAGTTCTCCTTCCTACATCAATAGAAAGACATAGGGTGAGCAAACGAAGCAACAATGGGGTTAGTAAGCTGTGAAGGATACCAGTGTTGGTTCATTTGCCCAAAGAAAAGGTTAGGAGGCATGCCATACATCTCCTGTCCCATGGGGGGATAGCGATCACCACGATAGGGAAAACATGGTCCGCTAAAGCTATGGGGAGTGAAGCCACCGCCATGAGGCCCGTAGTCGTAAGGGTCACGACCGGTACCCCGCCGGGCATGACCAACTCCTGGTCTCACCTCCTGAGGCCTAGCACCTTGAGGCATTGGACCTCTAGGCCTAGTAGTGCACCTCCGATCTTCCGATTCATGCACCCCAACCGGTGGGTGGTACATGTCCTGGTTGTTCGATAAACTCAACCTGTCGCCGCTCATCTCTCTTCCTCCTATAGCAAAACTCAGCCAAGTGTCCATCCCGCTCACAATACTCACAATGGTACCTCACCGCACTCTTGGTAGTCACTCTGTTGTTGGGTTGGGCTGCTCTAGATTTCTTAGGAAGGGGATCACTAGAGATGTCGGGAAAAATGTCAAGTGGGTTCCAAAGGTGGTTCAATTTGGGAATCCACACTTGCTTCTGTGGAGTGGTTTTGGGTGGCTCTTCAAACACACCATCTCTCATAGGAAACTCAGAAGGGTCGGTAGGCTTAGGTGGAGTGATCTTGGTAAGCTTAGGAATGGTGGTGGGTTTCTCATTTGCGCTCAAACCACTTCACTCCCTGATCTTACTAAACATGATAACGTCCTTCCCACCTATAGCAAAGCCTACTCCCGTGCTACCAGCCCGCCTGCACTAGCTAAGCAGCATCCCCAACTGCAGCTCTCCTCAAGACACCCAGGCCAAGACTGACCGAAAAATGTGTTGTCCTCCTCGGTATGCATCTTGTCGTGTCTGCACGAAGCGATCTCATGCTCCAAAGCCTCAACACGATCTGACTCTTGGGTGCTGTCTGAGTTGACCTTCTCTAGCACAACAATCCTAGCAACCTTTTGTGCCTTCTCAGAATGCAAGCCTTAACAGAGCTTGCATGCACCAAGTAAGCTAGGCCTAGCATTTAGCTCACTATGCTCCTCAAGTAGAGTGTTGTACTTGTCCTAGAGAGTGACAAGACTAGACATGTGAATGACACAAGTATCACACTCTACCTCCTCAGTAACCACCACAGAAGATCTAGCGAACTCGAGCTCCTCTACCGCTTTCAGATACTTAGCCTTAAACTCATTTCTCTCACGAGTCGTGCGCTTGAGCAAAGCGTCCTGACTAAGCAAAGTGACATTTAAGGACTCAAGCTCGAAAGAGAGACTCGATGGTGGGTGTTACCTCGGATGTGTCGGAGTCATCGTCAGAGTCGTCCTTCCACTCGCCGACCTCACTCAATCGCCATGGTGCAGAAGCCACCGTGCTTGGCATCGGCATAGAAGCAGAGGCCATTGAGCTTGTCCTCAACCTTCCCCTTCAACTCATCGTCATTGCTCGAAGAAGAGCCTCCACCAATGGAGGACTCAATGTTGCTAAGGGAGGTGAGGAAGGATCGATGGTTGGCCTTCACCTTATTGAGCACCTCCTTGGCGGTTCTTTGCTTGTGGCCACCCTTGGCCTTGTGCTTGTTGCCGAACTGGTGCTCGTGCTTGTCCTTGCGCTTGGTGAAGTCACCCGAAGCTTTCTTGGGGTAGTTTGTGATGAAGTGATCCTCATCACTGCAATGGTAGCACCCCTTGGCCGCGCCACCACCTCGTTGGTTCAAGTGGTTGTTGTGAAACCACGAGAACCTAGTGATGACCAAGGCCAACTCATCATCTCCAAGAGCCTCCACTTGTTCCTCTATCACATAGATCAAAGATGAAAGAGCAAACAAAGGTTGTGAAGGGTTAGAGGAAGAAGACACACCACTGGGGCTAGAAACCAATGCCATGGTAGGGTTCGACGGGTTTTCAAGCTTGGCTCGGGTTTGGTGGTCAATCTCAAAGGAATTGAGCTTGCTGAACAGCTCATCCATGGTCAGGGCATCATAGCCCGATGACTCCTAGATGGCAGCCACATTCATCTCCCACACCCTCTGATCAAGAGCATGCAAAAGTTTGATAGCCATCTCATGATCATCATAGGGCAAGTTGGCCCGATTGGCACGCATCTTGTTGATGATAGATTGGAAGGGAGTGAACATCCCATCAACAGATTCACTGGCCAACTATACGAAGTTCTCATACTCGATACGGTATGTGTCAAAGAGTCTAGACTTGATCTGAGGATTGCCCTCATGATATCTCACAAGTGTTTGCTAGATCTCTCGCGCCGTAGTGAGATTCGAGACTTGTTCAAACTCGGTAAGATACAAGCTTGAGAAGAGGATGCTATGGGCTCTAGCGTTTGACGCATGTTGTGTGACTTGGGCTTGGGTAATCCGAGCACCAAGAACCACATAGTCCTCATTCTCACAAATCTCCCAAATATTTGAATTAACTCCTTGAAGGAAGGTGGACATGCGCACCTTCCAATAGGGGAAGTTCGTTCCATCAAAAAACGGAGGTTTGCCAACACCTTGCTCCATGTCGCCTTCGCGGATCATGGAACAATTAAGGTGGAATGATCCTTAACCGGCTCTGATATCAATTGAAGGGATGGGAATGACAACTAGAGGGGGGTGAATGGGAGCCTCAAATTTCACTCGGAAATGTTTGGGTCACTCTTCCCAAAAACAACCCCAGAAAGCAAGCTTACCCACACAGCAAGATATGGTAGATACATTTGGTGATGACCAAGAGGTACAACGGATCTTCCGGAAACCAAAAGCTCAAACCAAGACACTGATAGTGAGACTCTCAAACCCTAGAGAGAATAGAAAATATCTCACCCAAAAATACTCATGAGAACTGGTCTCAAAAGTACTTCACCAAGTTCCCTGCAGGATTACAAAACCAATGCAACAAACAGAACTCAATTCAGAGTCCGAACGAGAGAAACGGATGAAACAGTGAGCAACGAAGACTGTCTCACAGAGCAACGGACACGAGTCCGATAGCAACAGACGCTCCATTTGCAGAGTCCATTGCAGCATCCATTGCACACAAAAAACAGAACGAAACAACCCTGGCAATGGACACTAGGCCATGGAGAAGGCAGCGTCTGATGCTCCTAAAAACAACATGAATCACACAAAAAAACGCCGGAACTTGTTCGTCTCAACTCCGATTGTTTCCAAATTTTGTGGGAAGGTTTCTTAGGTAGAGGTGACTGTACTCCATGAAGATCTTGATCTTCCTACCCTCACAAGTTGTAGAATCAATTCGGGAAAAGCAAACCGAAGCAAAATGCAACCCAAAACGCAAACGGATCGATCTCTTCGCTCACCCCATCCGAGCCTGATTCCTTCACTGGATTTGATCACTAGGGGTAGCAGCAAATTTTACTTCAAACGGTTTTCCAAAACACGCAGCGAGGAGGGAGATCAAGCAACGGAAATCAAAGAACAAAAACTCCAAAACAAAGAACGCAAGCACAAGTAGTTTCGAAATTGAATCCCGGATCAGACAAGGAGGTTACGGCCTCCTTTCCTTGGCACAATCTCAGTTTACACGGGAGACTCCGTGGATCTCAAGCAAGAACATCTAGAGGTAGGGAGGACCTAGAAGGTGGGAGGTGGAAGAGGCAAATGCAAGAGATAGGGAGAAGATAACCCTTCATCCCTATTTAACTAGACTAGTGGACATTTCCACTTAGCCCCCTGATACATGAGTGAACTACCTAGTCCTAAGACATTGCAGTTGTTGATGGTCCTTAGCGTCAACTTTTTAAGCAATTATAAACATAATAAATGGATCAATCAAATATAATATCTAGAAATATAGGGTTTTATCTAACAAATTCCACGAGTTTTGGTGTTTCATTATTTTTCAGGGACTATTCCAGAAAAGAGGATAAAGGAAAGAAAATCAGAGAATATATCAAACAAATCTCGTGAAGAAACACCTACCAAATTACTCACGGAGGATCCCGCAGACACCAGAGTGAAGCAAAGCCCCGGACCCCACCATGTGGGGCTAGCCGACATGGGGTGGGGCCGGATGGCACCCCCCTGGGCCCACTGGCCGCCGTCTTCTGGAAGCTTCCTCCATTACCTTTGAAGATTGATCGGAGCCATATGTGAAGTCGGTTTGATCCAACGGCTGTCGTGCATCCCATCGGACTATAAATAGGAGGGCATACCCCCCTGGAGGCATCCCTGATCATTCAGTAATTTGGAAATCCATTCAGTCTAAGTCATAGGAGATCTAGTTATCAAGAGCCATAAACCCTAGTTCATCTAGAGCACTTTCTAGTTTATAGCATAGCCTAGTTAGATTCGAAAGTAGAGGAAGTCAAGATTCGATCTCGGACTCCCGACATTGTCAAGAGATTGGAGTCTGGTATAGTTCTTATTCTCTTATTCTCTTTTAGTATTTATCTACAGTTGTATGATATTTATAGGCAACACTATTCTTCATTAATATGTTCTTGTTTACTTTGTTCATTTTCTATGTTCATATATCTAGTATATTTAGTTTTCTGTTGAGTTCATGCACATGTTCGTATAGCGCTCATCTATTTGATCATATGGCGAGTGGTAGGAAGTATGTAGGCATGGTGCTTAGATACATTCCTTATCTGCGGATACCCCCATCTGTGGATGTGACAGGTCCATTGAGTCCTTTGTAGGCCTCCCCCTGTGCAGTGGTTTGGTAGGGAGGAATTGTCAGGTTGAGGATATCTTGTTATATCTGAGGTTTTCGAACTCAACTCATCCAGTTCATGGCCCCATTGTGTTTGGGAATATTGGTAGTATTACTTAACAATGATTACTAGGTGTAGTTGCACTAACTAGCGTAGCTTTGACGGTAGCTAGAATACTTAGGAGTTATTTCTTTATTACATGTATTATACGACGCTTGTGTAGTGACTAGAATGCTCAAAAAACTTTATCCTTATTATTATTATGATGATGACTGAACAATTTACCCTTATCATATATATTTATCATGTGACTTACCCCTGTTTAAGAGTAGATATCATTGATGGTTAAATCCCTTCATACATTTCATATGTTTGTTATCAATACTATAGATTATCAATTTACCTAGACCTTCCTAGTGGCAGAATATAAATGACAACCTGGTAATACTCTAGGTAAAAAGCTACAATGGTATATTTAATCTATCCACTTGCAGAATCATTATTCTTTGACATTTCATAACATTATTTATTTCTGCCTAGTCATACATAAAATATAATAATTCATAAGTACCATAAAATCTTCCTAGCTTTATAATTAGGGATGACAACCTAGTTCCATGCTTAAAAGTATAAGGTAAATGATAATTGGCTAGTTGCTAAAGGCAAGTTAATTACATACCATGCATTTTTGGCACCATTGCTAGGAACTATGTTCTTGGTGATGTCATTAAGAAATATCAACAAGCATTTTTGGCGCCGTTGCCGGGGAAGGTATTGAAACTTAGGAAGTATTGATAACCATATGCAAATGAATAAAGATCGATTAACCAATCAACCTCTTACTCAAACAGGTTTACCCTTGTTTCTATCTATCTGTGTATCCTATGCAGGGTAAATGAATGCACGGTTTTTGTCTTCCAGATAATTTCACTTCAAATCTGGAGAAACTCCTTCGAAGGAAGCCGAAGCTTGCACAAGTGAGTGATACTAGCAATTCACAATCAGAAACACCCTCAGCTGAAGCTCACTCTTCGAGAGAGGAAGCTCACACATCGGAAAAAGAACCAGAAACCAATTTAGCAATTTCTTTTGAAGCTATGGACGAGAAGACACTGCACGAGTTCTCTGCCCCAACTACTACCAACATCCACACTGGAGCTGCAGTGAATGTTGAAGATAACGGATTTGAGCTCAAGCCTGCTCTCATTACCATGGTTCAAGCAAATCAATTCTGTGAAAAGGCTCATGAAGATGCAAGTGCACACTTACAAAACTTTCTTGAGATCTGCAGCACCTTCATGATCAAAGGAGTATCGAGAGATGCTACTCTACTCTGCCTTTGTTAACACAAAAAGCATCAGGATCTGCGAACACCTCAGGCTTATACCCGAAATTCGATATCCGGAGGCGTGCCAGTCGATTTGACCAGTTAATCGACAAGGACGATAAATAGAACAAGATTCAATCCAGACAACGGCGATGCGCCCGGATGCTAGGATTGAGACTTGATCAGGATAACTAGAGTAGAGCTGAACGAGGCAACAGCGATGCGCCCGGATGCCAAAGCTCAGAGGTACTCCCATGCGGAACTTGCAAGGATTTGACGGAGATCAAGCTGATGCAGCCCGTCGAAGCTTGAAGAACTCGTTGATAAGCTATAACTAATGCAATAAAGATAAATTGCGATAAAAAGTAGAATAAGAATAAAATTGGTTTGTTTGATATTGGATTGATTATTTTTACACGTAGCCCTTGGGAACATATTTATACTCCCGCATGGAGAGTTGTACAAAGACACGACTCGTATCCTTCCTAAAACAAACTCCTAACTTTAAGGAAACTGACTCGCGTAGGAGTCGGATCTAAAACAATAATATTATTTTCCTAAACAAACACACCTATTTAAAAGGAAAACAAACGATTCATGCAAGAGTCGGACTCAAACTACTATAATAATACTGGTATAAAATCACCAGTTTCCTTATGCCTTCCCTTCGATAGAAACTTTTCATCGCCAGATCTCTTCAATCTGCGACTTCCTTCTTTGACCACTAGCAGCCTTCTGCTGACATCAAGCACTAAGTCACCCTGTACCCATCGGCACCTATGCCTATCGGCATTGGCAATATTTCCCGATCGGCCACTTGTACTGGTAACTGTCTTCACCAATCAGTTCCTATCAGCAATCGGCAACCACTCTTCATCGGCAATCGGCAACGTCTCCTCATCGGCAATCGGCAATGTCTCCTCATCGGCAATCGGCAACTCTACAGCCCAAGCGACCTAACTTCACCAATTAACCAGCAATCGACATCGGCAACATCCAAAACCTCCAGCTTCCATCGGCAGCACACTTAATCTTCCCGCAGCATACTCCCATCGGTAATACTGACTCATGATTTCCTGATGCCGATGGAGAACGGCTGCTGACCAGTCACAAGCCTTAGCTCATTTGACACGTGCTAAAAATGGTGTCAACACATGCCCCCAGTTTCGGAGCGTATAATACTTTACGTGCCAAAATTCTCTCTACTGTAGCCGTTGTTGTAGCCATTACCTTCGAGATAAATGCACAGTTTCCTCGATCCCCGCGCGCGGAACCACAATTTAATAATAAAATCCCTCGATTGTAGCACAAACAGTTGCAAACTCCCTCGATCATCGCGCGTATCTACCGCGGGCCTCTCCACATTCCTGCGCAGTGTGAACCGAAATCCCAAAATACCCCCGAGTAAGCTTATAAAAGTTACCGGGATCCAATCTGCTTTTTACCCGAGTCCATTCTCACTTTCACACTCCCTGCCTTCGTCTTCAACCTCCGGCAGCGCCCCTGAAGAACACGAGCTCAAGCAATAGTTCTTTCCGCAATCCAAGGACGAACCGCAAGCACTCCCTCAGCTCCAATGGCGATCCAAGTTGACATCCCCAAAGTAAAGTCTTCTTTCCTCCTGATCCAACCTCCTGCTAGTTCTTTTCCGCACGAATCTAGAATCATCCCCTTTCCTTTTCTGATTCTTCCCTTTCTTTTCTTCGAACCCTAGGAACTGTACAACAAGGTAGTGATCCCACTTGCTTAGTCTAACTTCAGCTGCCTAGGCCCCAAGGGGAACCCGGATCCCACCTTCATAATCAACGCAGAAACCAACCGAATCCCTCTTAGATCCGAACGTTTCGGTTTAGGACTGTGGAAGGATGCTTTCCGATCATGGTCCAAGCCTACCAAGGGGTGGAAAAACTGGTACCTCAGAGTCGCTAGGGCGCAGCAAGTCTACTGGCAAGAGTGCAACTTGGACCAGTGCATCAGACTCTCCATTGTCGATATGGAGAAGAATGAGAACATGCTGATGGCTGCCTCCTATTTCTGGTCGGACACCATGAATGCCTTTCTTTTCCGACACGGACCAGCCACCCCCACCCTTGCCGATGTCCACATGTTGACCGGCCTGGACGTCTCTTCTGCCGATACTTTCACCCTGTTCAACAGGAAAGCCGAGTACAAGGTGAACACTCGGAACATCGGCGGCTAGACAGGCTACATCCATGAGTACCAAAAGATGGGATCGGTAAACCAGCGGGAGCACGCCACGTTTTTGAATATGTGGCTGGAAAAATTTATTTTCTGCGGTAGGGCAGTTGGACCGACCATTATGCACCTTCCAGCAGCTGAACTACTTGCTGATGGGACAAGACTTCCCTTAGGCAGATATCTTCTTGGATCGGTATATCGCCTTCTACATCAAGTATCCCAGAAGTTACTGCTAGGCGAACCCATCGGCAATCTTGGGGGTCCCTGGTGGTTTGTCAACATGTGGCTGAACGCACATATGCACAAGGCCCTTCAGTTTGACCTGTTCGCCCAACAATTCCCGAGGGATATATCGGAAGACTACCAGTATGGGGATGATGAATCGGCAACTCACCCTCCACTTAACATCGGAGAGGCCATTATAGTGCTGCCAGGGACCAATGCCGATGTAGAGCAGTTCGGCACATTTTTTCAGAAGTTTTATAATGGACTTTCTGCCACGGAACGGCTCTGGTGGCCATATGTCGACGAAAACAATCAGTTCCCGCTACTATTCAACCTTACCGATGGGAACGTGCCTGAGAACCAAGTAATCATGAAGGCCAGCATCACTCCCCGAGCCATTCCAATGAATATCTTCGGATCTGGGAAGAATGCCCCTCCATCTTACGAGTTCTACTACCCATCGGCAGCGCGCGAGACAACTAGCATTTGGCCAACTGCCGATAAAACTCTGCTACTCCAAAGTAGTGAAGCCCAGGCAGACAATCTCCAATGCTCTAGACTGGAACAAAGTCGTCAATCTTCCTCCCGACGCCGATATATCAGACATTGACTTGTCCTCCTGGTCACCAACTTCCTTCATCACGAATGAGTACAAGTCCTGGTGGCAAGAATGGAGGCACCAATTATTTGCTAAGTCATCGCACTATTATCGGCACATGATTGACGCCGATCACATCATCCCCGATGACGTAGTAAGTCTTTTATTTCGATGCGTTCCTTATTACTTTGCTTCCATCATCGGTACTTAACCCTTTGGCGCTTGACAGGTCGATGATCCGATCCCCACAATAAGCAACAGTGGCAGGCCCTTCAACCTTCGGATAATGGGTCCCATATCACTCATCGGCAACAAAGCCCCTACGCTAGCTGCCTTCACTCCTCAACAGGTACCTACGCCGACACCTACAAATGCCAAGGCTACATCGGCCGCTACTGCTGCCCTGACGTGGGTTCATGCAGTAAACTCATTCTTACCCGTACCGATTACATACTATTTTATCGGCAACATTTTATCTTGTATAACATGCTTTATATTCTCAGGCAATGTGGTCATCGGCAGCTGCTTCCAGCAGACAAGCACCTCCAAGTTCGGCTACCGATGCCCCCCAATCTTTGTCGAAACGGGCTGGATCTCCTGCTGCCGTGCCAAAGAAGAAAAGGCGTCTCAGGCTGGCCAACCCATCTTCGGCATCGGCTCCAACTGTACCATCAACTACCGATGCGCCACCAGCAGGACTGCCATCGGCTCCAGTTGCACCACCAACCGCCGGCGCGTCATCGGCAGAACCTTCATCGGCTCCTATCCCTGATCACCCGATGGACGATGTCCCCGATCAGGAGACAACTCCACCCGCCGCAGCAGCGGAGGCGGCATCGGCATCGGCACCACCAGCCGAAACTCCCGATGAGAGAGCGGCGTCACCGCCACAAGAACCAGCCACTACATTGGAAGTGACGCCAGCAATAACACCACCAGCACCAGCGGCGTGGACTGCTTCCCCAGCAGAGGCTCAGTCATCGGCAACTGCTGCCGATATCCAAGATGAAGCTGGACCATCTAGTATGTCAAATCCTAGGCAGGAGATCCGCTTCAAGATGATAAGTCAATTACCCTAAAGCTCATAGCATAATCTTATAATCGGCATATTTTAACTCCTCTGTTTTCAGGCCCAAGACTCTCCAGATAGTCTCTTCTCCTTCGGCTTCAACCCCCAGGAGGAAGACGAACACCAAGGCCCCGTTCGAGCGGATAGCCTGTTTTCTTTCGCAATCGACATCCCTGATGATGATGAGGAGGAAGAAAGCTCTGTTCCAGCTTTATCGGTAGAGATCAAGTCTAAGCTTGAAGCATTGCTTTCCTTGCTGCTGCAAGACACACCCCAGCTTATTCAAGACTCATCCGCAGCAAGGATTGCTTTTAAGGATATCCAAGGCCACCTCCCTGCCGATATGGAAGAAATTCTTTTCCAGGCAACCTTCCTCGACAGCAAACAAATCCAGTACCAGAGGCTTTCCTGTCGTATTGCCGATAGGGCTGTCCAATCCAAGACCGAGGAAGAGAAGCTTAAGTTCAAAAGTATTGCTGATGAAAAGAAAAGGGCATCGGCCAAGCAGAAGTCTCCAGCTCCAACCTTGATCAAGAAATCACTTAGCTATCGGCAAAGAAGGAAGAGCTACTGGCTGAGTTACAAAAGGTTGAGGAAGCTTTGACTGCAGCCAACCAGCAGAAAGCCCAATTGTCCAACACCATCAGGGTTCTGCGGCAAGAAAGGGACCAGAATGCCCGACAGGCTATTATGCTGAAGAAGAAGATCAAGCCAATCGAGGGCTCTGCCGATGCCGATGCCAAGGAGATGGACGAGATAGAACAAATTCGTCTGCGTGCGATATCAGCCATCCACTCTTTGTTGTAATCCATTTGTTGTATCGGCAAATATAACTCTGATACTCGATTTTGGTTCTTGTAATATAACATTTATACGCTTTTACCGATATATCATAATTTTCTCTTTCATCGGCATTAAAACGAGCATGCTATGCGTCTACCCATATGCTAGGGTAATATTTCTTTAAGTATTTGCCGTTGATCGCTCTAGAGAACGCAACTCCTTCGAGAGTTTCCAAAATATAGGCATTATCAGGAGTAGACTGCTTTATCCGATAAGGACCTTCCCAATTAGGAGACCACTTTCCAAATTTAGAACTCTTAGTCACGATCGGTAAAATCAACTTCCAAACCAGATCGCCATCGGCAAATTCCTTTAACTTCACTTTCTTGTCATACCATCTGGCAACCCTCTTCTTATTCTCCTCAATACTGATCAATGCTCTCAACCGATGACCTGCTAAATCCTCTAACTCATCTTTCATCAGAGTAGCATAATCATCGGTCGTCAATTGATCTTGAAAAGATAATCGCCTAGAACCAGTCTTAATTTCCCAAGGCAGGACATCATCGTGTCCATAGACCAATTGATACGGCGAGACTTTGGTTGCACCATGACAAGCCATCCGATATGACCATAAGGCTTCGTTTAACACCACATGTCACCTTCTAGGGTTTTCTTCAATCTTGCGCTTTATAAGCTTAATAACTCCCTTATTAGTCGCTTCAGCCTGACCGTTGGCTTGAGCATAATAAGGAGAAGAGTTTAACACCTTGAACCCCATACTAGCAGCAAATTCATCAAACTCTCCCGATGTGAACATGGTCCCTTGATTGGTAGTAATAGTTTGAGGAATACCAAATCGGTAAACAATGTGCTCTTTAACAAAATCCACCATGTTTGCCGATGTCACCTTCTTTAGAGGAATTGCTTCAACCCATTTAGTGAAGTAATCGGTAGCAACAAGTATAAACTTATGCCCTTTACTCGACGGCGGATAAATCTGACCGATGAGATCAATAGCCCATCCTCTAAACGACCAAGGCTTGATTACAGGATTCATTGTCGATGCAGGTGCCCTCTGCACATTACCAAACTTCTGACAATCTTGGCACCCTTTGAAATAGTTGAAGCAATCTTCAAGGATTGTAGGCCAATAATATCCATTCCACCTAATCATCCACTTCATCTTGAATGCCGATTGATGTGCTCCACACACACACTCATGGATTTCGCCCATCAACTCTTTTGATTCCTCTTTACCAAGGCACCTGAGCAAAATTCCATCAATCGTCCGATAATACAACTCATTGTCAAGGAGCACATACTTGGTGGCCTGGAACCTTAGACGCCTTTCAACCTTCTTAGACGGGTTCCTTAAGTAATCGGCAATCTCTTTTTTCCAGTCATCGGCAACCGTTACCGATGTCACGACTTCTTGAATTGGCTAATATCCTGAGGCATTCTGTGCTAACCGATTGGCCTCTTCATTATGCAATCTAGAAATATGCTCAAGGCGGTATTCTTTGAACTCTTTCAATAATTGCAAACATTTTTCATGGGCTGCAATCAAAACTTCACTTTGGCATTCATATGTCCCGATCAATTGGTTAATCACCAACATGGAATTTCCGAAGATTTCAACAGCATCGGCACGCACCTCCCTGAGTAATTCTAACCCCTTAAGTAGAGCCTGGTACTCCGCCTAATTGTTTGTTGAAGTAGCGACAATCGGCAATGAAATTTCATACTTCTGTCCTCGGGGTGAAATCAAGAGAATACCGATACCTGTCTCATCCTTGCACGTAGACCCATCAAAGAATAAAGTCCAAGGAGCAATCTCAACAGAGTTCACCACATTACAATGCTGAGTAACAAAATCGGCCATTACCTGACCCTTAACAACCTTAGCCGATTCATACCTTAGGTCAAACTCCGAAAGTGCCAGAATCCACTTACCGATTCGTCCACTCAAAATCGGCATTGACAACATGTACTTAACCACATCATCTTTGCAGATAACAGTGCATTCAGCTGACAACAAATAATGCCTCAATTTCATGCAAGAGAAGTATAAACATAAGCATAATCTCTCTATGGCCGAATACCTGGTTTCAGCATCCACCAATCTTCTGCTTAGATAATATATTACACGTTCCTTCCCTTCAAATTCTTGAATCAAAGCTGACCCGATAACACCGTCATCGGCAGACAAATATAACCTGAAAGGCTTCCCGTGCTGAGGTGGAACCAAGACTGGAGGGTTCACTAAATATCTCTTGATCTCCTCCAAGGCTACCTGCTGTTCTTCCCTCCATGTAAACTCTTGATCATCTTTCAGCTTTAACAGTGGACTGAAAGATTTAATCTTACCAGACAAGTTGGATATAAATCTTCTGATGAAATTAATCTTGCCGATCAAGGACTGCAGCTCAGTCTTGCTTGTAGGAGCAACCACTTTGTTAATTGCATCAATAGATTTTCTGCTGATCTCGATGCCTCTTTGATGCACCATGAAGCCCAGAAACTGTCCTGCCGATACACCAAACGCACACTTGTTAGGATTCATCTTCAACCCATGCTCCCTTGTGCACTCCAATATTTTTCGCAAATCAGCAAGATGCCTCTCGAAGTCTCCAGATTTGACCACCACATCATCAATGTAGATTTCAACTATCGTGCCGATATACTTATGAAAGATAAAATTCATTGCTCTCTGATAAGTAGCACCGACATTCTTCAAGCCAAAAGTCATGACCACCCATTCAAATAAGTCAACATGACCTGGACATCAGAAAGCAGTCTTGGATATGTCTTCTTCAGCCATGAATATTTGATTATACCCAACATTACCATCCATGAAGCTAATGACTTGATGTCTAGCAGCGGCATCGATCAGCAGATCGGCAACGAACATCGGGTAGCCATCCATCGGCGTAGCCTTATTAAGATTCCTGAAATCAATACAAACACGAAGTTTTCCATTCTTTTTATATACGGGAACCACATTAGAAATCCATTCGGCATATCGGCATTGCCGAATAAATTCAGCTTCGATTAACTTTGTAATCTCAACCTTGATGTCGGGTAGAATAGTGGGATTGCATCGGCGTGCAGGTTGCCGATGTGGTTGGAAACCAGACTTGATGGGTAACCGATGTTCAACTATTGATCGGTCTAAACCAGGCATCTCTGTATAATCCCAAGCAAAACAATCTTTATTTTCTCTCAATAAATTGGTTAACTGCTATTTACATTGGGAATCTAACTTAACACTAATAAAAGTAGGCCTAGGATTACTACCATCACCGATGTCTATCTCAAGTAAATCATCGGCGGACGTGAAGCCCTGCCCCAGTTTTCCGTCGTCAGCGAACCGATCCATTAAAACTCTTGCTCAGGACCGACTGCTTGGATCGACTTGATGCGGTAATTGGCAACTTTGAGGAACTCTTTGTCCCAGGCTTCACCTGGTATACATCTGGTCTGCTCATAAGTTTCCAATTCTGCCGATGCAACAGTAGATGGAGCTTCACTTCGGACGACCTCAATTTTGTCCCCGATCCACTGTACAAGACTTTGATGCATAGTAGAAGGAATACAACAATTGGCGTGGATCCAATCCCTTCTGAGGAGCAAGTTATAGGTGCCTTTGCCACTAATTACAAAAAATGTTGTCGGCAAAGTTTTGCTACAGATGGTTAAGTCAACACATACGGCTCCCATGGCTATTGACACATTTCCTTCAAAATCCTTGAGCTTCATGTCGGTCTTGACTAAGTCTTGGTCGCTCTTCCCGAGCTTCCTGAACACGACATACGACATTATATTGATCGACGCGCCGCCATCTACCAGCATCTTCGTCATCGGCTGTCCATCTACTTTGCCCTTAACGAACAGAGCCCTTAGGTGCTGCCTCTTGTCATCTTCAGGCTTTTTGAAGACAGCCGTCATTGGATCCAGCACCAACTGTGCCATCTCAGCAGGCTCCTCACCATCACTGACAGGTGCCATGAACTCCATCGGCAACATGACGAACATATTAATATCTGCCAATGGATCCCTGTCCTTGCGCTTTGGCCTCCACTGCTTCTCCCTTGAGGGTTCTTGACCATCATACAGGTCATCGTGGCATTGGCGCTGAATCCTTCTCTTCTGGGTCTTGGTTAGACCCTTGGGGCACCACTAAGGAAGCTTGGTTTTCTAGACAGACTGATGCTGCTTCCCACTGCTTGCATCGATATTTCTTCCGATGTTGGGGTCTCTGGAGAATATCTCCTCGTCAGGCACTCTTGCATTGGCCATCTCCTCCAGCTCCCCCTGATCAACACGTCTGCCAAGCCTGTCATGAGCACTGAGCTTGTCCCCCAGTCGGTCATGTGCCGATCTGTTCTCTCTAAGCGGCTTGGCGTACCTGGGTGCCTGATCATCAAAACAAGGTCTCTTACCTGACCGATCGGCAGTGTAATACCCATTGCACTTCGGGCAATTATCGGTAGTAGGCAGCTTGATGCCCTCTTCCCAACAGTGAACGAAGAAGGGACACCTCCAGTGGTCCTTATGTCGAAGCCATTCCCGATGCTCTTCTTCTTCTTGCCGATATTGCTCTTTACGCGATTGCCGATGATCTCGCCTTGGCTGCTTGTGTGTGATTAGAACACCGGGAGCCCTGTTGGCACTGCTACCTTCATCGGCAACCTTCTTGCCTTTTCCGTCATCGGTAAACCTTCCTGCGTCGCGCTCAGCTACTTGGTGGTTAGGATCTACCGATAAGTTCTTCCGGGCAGCTTCCGATGTCAGCACTTTAGTTTTCCCGCTATCTTCCACCATGTTGTTTGGAAACGGGTGCTGATCAATCTTCATCAGTTTCTGGACTTTAGAATTTTCAAACTTAATATGTCCAGACTCAATCTCCGACTGCAACTGCTGCCTGAACACCTTGCAGTCATTGGTACTGTGCGAGGTTGCATTGTGCCACTTGCAGTACCTAATCTTCTTGAGTTCTTCGGCCGATGAAATTACTTGGTTGGGCGCCAACTTGATTCGCCCTTCTTGCAGCAATAAGTCAAACATCCTATCGGCCTTGGTGATGTCGAAGGTGAACCTTTCGGTCTCTTTCTGGCCGAACGGACAAGACACAGGCTTCTTATCCTTCACCCACTCGGCCGCATCGACGCTCAGCTCTTCATCTGACCCAGAGTCTTCTTCTTTCCCGATGAAGGTCACCTTCTTGTTCCAAGTCTTCCTGGGTTCAAAGGTTTTGATATCTTGATCGGCAATCCTTTGCACCAGATGACTTAGGCTTTCAAATTCTTGGGACGCATACTTGTCCTTGATGTGCGGCAGTAACCCTTGGAAGGCCAAATCGGCCAGTTGCCGATCATCAAGCACTAGACTGTAACACTTGTTTTTCACGTCCCGTAGCCTCTGAACAAAGCTTTCTACCGATTCATCGTTGCGTTGCCTCATTTTGACCAAATCGGTGAGCTTCTTCTCATGTATGCCAGCGAAGAAGTACTTGTGAAATTGCCTCTCTAGATCGGCCCATGTGATTATAGAATTTGGAGGCAATGATATGAACCATGTGAATGCCGATCCAGACAATGACGAAGAGAACAATCTCACCTTTAAATCCTCCCTGCTGGCCGCTTCCCCACACTGGATAATGAAGCGGTTGATGTGCTCCATCGTTGACGTGTCGTCTTGGCTGGAGAACTTGGTAAAATCGGGCACTTTATACCGATTTGGAAGAGGAATTAAGTCATAAGCCGGAGGGTACGGAGTCCGATAAGAGTTTGTGTTCACCTTGGGTTTGATGTCGAACTGTTCCTTCATAACTTCGGCGATCTTATCGGCCCAATATGCATCCTGCTCTTGCTGACTCATTGGCTGGTTGTTGACTGGTGGAGCCGGCTGATGCACCTCTTAAGGATGATGCGGAGTACTCACGGGCACAACACCAGTCATCTGAGCACTATGCATCGGTTGATGCACCGATGGATAGTTCTGTACACTTAGCAGATTAGGTTGATTCACTGTATTCATCGGTTGATGTACTGATGGCCCGCTCTGAGTGTACACTGGGCCTCCATAATGATGCATTAACACGCCAGACTGCTGAGCTGGCGGCTGGTTGGCCCATCCAGGATTATAAATCATCAGCATATGGCTTACCGATAGCTGATAGCTGACTGGAGCATGTGGCTCTTGTATTCTGGAGCAATCAATTACCAGGTTACCTTGGGGGACTAGCACTCCAGTTTGAGGATTTGCCACTAGAGGTTGACTGCCAGCTATCATAATGTGTTGTATCGACACGGAGTTTGCCGATGGTGGCATCAGAGGTAGCTTAGGGATTACTTGAAGATCTTCTGATGGCATTTGCACAGTTGGAGAAGGCGTAGAGTTATGCATCACAGGGGCCATCGGTTGTGGCTGTATTGTTGATGCCATAGAGTTCCTCCAAGCTGAACTATCTCTCTGCACCAGATTAGAACCAGCATATAGATTCGGAGGCATACCGTATCCCCACCAGTTAGCAGGGGCTGGCTGACTTTGGATAGCAGGTCCTGAAATTCCCGACGCCGCTGGATCTATGGTGAGCTTGGTGACGCTGCCAAGGTTCGGTCTTGGCGATGTAGCCGCATCGGCAGACGGTTCCACAGGAGTGGAAGACGCCATTGAGATTGCCGATGGGCTTATAGATGCCGATCCAGGTTGATGGTACGCTGGACCAACATATTGCGGTGCACGTCCTTCTTTGAATGATTGCGTAACAGCATTGTAGACAGTATTGGACAACACGTTGGAGTGGCTAATTAATGCTTGACTTACAGCAGCATTAACCATCTCTTGTAGCTTACCAGGATTGGCGTCGTACGTGACTTGCCATGGCAACGGCGGATCTTGCTTCTGGATTGCTTCGCCGCTCCTGCTTAGGCTGAAGGATTTGAGATATAACTGTTTGTATTCCTCCATAGCCCGCTCCATGGCCTGCTTCTGATCATCTTTCAGATCGGCCTCAGAGACTTCAATGACGTTCCTCTGGTTAACATCGGCGTGATCACCCATGATAGATGTGTAGATTTGTATAATCGAGTCCCACTGGGCGTGCCAAAAGAGGTGTTGACAAAAAAAGCGTCAGGATCTGCGAACACCTCAGGCTTTTACCCGAAATTCGATATCCGGAGGCGTGCTAGTCGATTTGACCAGTTAATCGACAAGGACGATAAATAGAACAAGATTCAATCCAGACAACGGCGATGCACCCGGATGCTAGGATTGAGACTTGATCAGGATAACTTGCGAACACATGGTGGATAAGTACCCATGATGTTCAGTTTTGTGATGAGTGATTGCCCAACACTTGAGCGTTTCAGTTTGAGTGGCTTACTACTAATCTTTGCGAAAGCAAATGTGTGCCTGTCTATCGGCTTGTGGTGTGCAGGTACTATGCCTAGTGATAGTGGTCAAAGGCGTGGAGAAGGTCGAGTAGAGGCTTGCCGTGCCGATGGACTGAGAGCGGTGAAGGGCGAAAGCGGGGCTCGGACTGAGGGACCATGGGCGCCGGCGGACTAGCTGTGGTGGCTAGTACTTGGCACCGGCGAGTGCGAGAAGACATGGAGGTAGACCGAGTCGACCAAGTCAAGACGGTGGATGCGCGAGTCGAGCGGAGACTCAGGGGACTTGGAGTCCGACCGAGCGAAGACAAGGTGGCTCGCGTCGAGTGGTTTGATGGTTTGGGCCTCAAAACCATCCGCGTCGGTTTTCGAGTTTGGGCCGCAAAACTCGGGGTTCGGTAGTTGAGCAGAAAGCTACCGGTGGCGGGTTTCGCGGGTTTGGGCCTCAAAACCCGGGCGGAGCTTCCGAGGAAGCGGGGATGGCACGTGGCTGAATCCTGGAGGTTGCGTCGAGGCGACGACAACTCCTGGCAGGAAGCGGGGCCGTCCATTCAAATCGAGGGAGATATTTACCGGAGCTTGGACTACAATGCTTGGGCTAGGTAGTTCACTCATTGTATCTAGGGGGGTCTTTGGGAAATAGCCAAAGCCTCTAATAAATAGAGGATGAAGGGGTATCCTCATCCTATCTTTTGAACCCTAATCATTTGCCCCAACTCTCTCTCTCTCTAACCTCTCTCTAGTTCATGAGATCCCTAGGTTGATCCCACCAACCTTTGTAAGAACTCGAGTTTGTTGCGAGGAATCGGAGGTCGTAACCTCCGTAAGCCATGGCGGCTTCGATTTCGTGATTGTGTCTCGTTTTGCTTGTGTTCTTCGCATTTTGCTTTTGCTCTCTCTTTTTCCCGAGATGATTTCTCTTTGTAGAGAGTAGCTCTTGCAAATCCGTTTGAATCAAGTTGTTCGTATTCGAGAGGAGCATCTTTGCACCGAAGGATCCTTCCGCAAACCTCTTGAGTACACAGATCGGGCGATTTCTTTGCGGCGTTCTTCGTTTTTCCCTTTTCACCCCAAATCCGGGTGTTCCCGTTCATCCGACCCAAATTGAGCGATGATTTCTTCGGGATAGCTCCCCAACCACACTAGGATCATGCCTACAAAGTTTGGTTGCAGTTGGTGATCTTTTGGTCGAGATTTGGGAAGATTTGGCGTGAGAAAATCGCTTTTCGGGGTTTCTGTGCGTTTTTCGGGGGCGTCGGACGCTCCGAGGGTTTTGCGTCGGACGCTGGTACGTGCTGACGTCAGCGTCCATCGCTCTTTGTGTCTGTGTTTTTCTGTTTGGCGCCGGACGCTCCCCTAAGTCCGTCGCCGACCGTCCGTCGCCTCTGCCGTTTTTCAGTTTCTATCGGGCTCTCTGGAAGGCCGACGGACGCTCGCCTAAGCGTCCGTCACGCAGCGTCCGACGCCAACGGACGCTCACCCAAGCGTCCGTCGCCCAGCGTCGGACGCCCTGCCTTCTGCTTCTCTTCTGCAGTGCTCTCTGGAAGGTCGACGGACGATCTCTCTGCGTCCGTCGCCAGCGTCCGTCGCCCTGTCCTGGAGCGTCCGTCGCGCTGTCTTCCAGCGTCCGTCGCCTGTTTTTCTGGCTGTTTTGCTTAGGGTTTTTGCCTCTTTCTCATAGGGGTTGAGAACTCTATCTTGGGGGTTTCCGGTGAGTTTTCCTCCACTGCCGGTGAGCTCTCATTTCTCCGTTTTCGTCTGAATCCCCGCTCGCGTTGCTCGGGGGAGGTTGAGCACCCAGCAACTGGGTTTGATTTTTGGGAAGAGTGGCCCGAATATTTCGAGAGAAATTTGAGGCTCCCATTCACCCCCCCCCTCTGGTCGCCGTTCTCGGTCCTTCATAACTAGAGCAGAGCTAAACGAGGCAACAACGATGCGCCCGGATGCCAAAGCTCAGAGGTACTCTCATGCGGAACTTGCAAGGATTTGACGGAGATCAAGCTGATGCAGCCCATCGAAGCTTGAAGAACTCGTTGATAAGCTATAACTAATGCAATAAAGATAAATTGCGATAAAAAGTAGAATAAGAATAAAATTGGT